>JAQPPZ010004166.1:14860000-15188101 GCA_028583015.1 Wollemia nobilis
TAAAAAAAATGAACCACATTAATTAATCGATTAATGAAAAAATTAAACTATTGGTAATGAACCTCACCCTAGTTAGGATTTAGACTAGGCTAGTTAGAGGGAGGGTTAATTTTTGTTTTTGGGGTTAATTGGGTAGGAAATGGCCTCAAACGAGGTTTTTCTCATAGCCGTAGGTGGCAGCCGTGACTCCCAATTAAAAAATTGGGGGCTGTGGCTGTCAGTCGTGGCTGACTTCAAATTCCAATGGTTAGAAATTTGACCGTTATCATGAGCCGCGGGTGACAGTTATGGCTGAGCAACTTTAAGAATTTTTATTTTTTTTTTATTTTTTTGCTGTTTGATTTTAATTAATTGATTTTGTTTTCAAATTTTTAGAAGTAAAACTTTGATTTTTTTTAATGTTTTGAATGCATTTGTGATTTTTTTTGCCTTTTTGAAGTATTTTTGAATTTGTTTGCATTTTTAAGTGTATTTTTGATGTTTTTGTAATTTTAATTGATTTTTGTTATTATATCCCTTTAGTTGACTGCTAGAGTGTGGGAGTCTGAGCTCTTCTGAGGGCTTCTACATGATATGGATGACATCAACTGGGATTGGTTATCAGCCATAGGCCTTGGCTACATGCTTCGTATTCCCTCCATTAGGACCGATAAGGCCTATATGACTGCTTTAGCCCACCGTTGGGATGCACAACACTTTTCACCTACCTACTAGAGAGATCACAGTCACCCTAGAGGATGTATACCACATATTTCACATCTCTATTGATGGTGAGGCCATCACATATTCACCTACTACAATGAAGGCTACAATATTTTAGAGGGTATTTGGTGCCCAGAGTGATGAGGTTTTGGATGAAATAGAGCACGAGGGTGTGCCTATTGAGCATTGGCATAGGGCATGAGTCTTCTCATGGTGGTAGGTCATGCTGATGTACATCACTATACATGTGCTTCTTTTAGATACATATGGTGCGAGATTAACTTAAAACCTCTTAGCCAAGATGTAGGACCTTCTCACCAGTATGATAGTGCAGTAGTTGATTCTCTCATGGAGGAGTGCTCTCTTTGTGCAGCTCTAAAATGATAGGTATCACATCACACAGTGGGGCAACATGGGAGTCAGCTACAGTCTGCTACTATAGATATGGATGTGGGAGCACATCACTATTTCTTGCCTTGGGGGACTGCCTCTACATATCAACGATATTGTAGAGGAGTCCCAGTGCTATGCTTCTTGCTGGCCTAGGGAGACTAAGGGCTTTAGGAGAAGGTCCCACGTAGGGGATATGCAATAATACATAGATCATATCACAAGTCTAAGTCTAGGTTAGGTTCTATGGTGCCCCTACATGGATTTCCCATCATGGGCAGAGGTAGACCACTACTTGTGACAGATGCAACATGATCGATGGCTCCTCGGGTGCAAGCCTAACATGCATGAGTTTTTTACTTCTCACGCATCACCAAGAAGTTTGGGATCTACTAGGACATTCCTAATGAGCCAGTTGTCTACCATCTCTTGAATGCGGAGACATAGCTAGTCTAACATTGAGTGACCCCACTAGGAGATGAGTATGACATCTACCAAGATTCAGGGTTGGTAGATGCAAGGACCACAACAGAGTATGATGCCTGGTAGACTACCAGGTTATGGCAGGGTGGTGGCCTGCTAGGTAGATCTGGGGATGGAGTAGTCACAGAGGCAGTAGGTTCTAATATGAAGGGGTGATGCATTCACCAAAGGATAGAGGGTGGATGGGGTCAGGCTGCAAAAATAGAGGAGGCCCAAGTTGAGGAGGAGGGTGAGGAGAAGGTTTATGATGAGGTGTCTCAACTTAGAGCCCAAATATCTAGCTTGCAATCCCAGCTATAGACTATCCAGATGCATATTTTGGGGAGGGATACCTCCCTTGTTACCTTATAGGCATAGATGAG
This sequence comes from Wollemia nobilis, assembly GCA_028583015.1. Taxonomy (NCBI): domain Eukaryota; kingdom Viridiplantae; phylum Streptophyta; class Pinopsida; order Araucariales; family Araucariaceae; genus Wollemia; species Wollemia nobilis. Next base: position 14,861,938 of record JAQPPZ010004166.1, read on the forward strand.
AGTAGTCTAGGCTCAGTTTGTATAGGGATAGGTATAGTGGCAAGGATATTAGGAGGAGCAGATAGTGCATCAAGCATACATCAACTCTACCACCACAACTATAGATATTATCATGCTTGAGTGATATCTTCTCAAATCCCAATTAGATTTTAGGACTACATAGAGGGATCTCCTCAAGATAGTGAGGTTAGGGACTTTAACATCTTAGGTTTCTCCTACCACTCCAACTATACATGGACCAATTGGGTTGGATATTCCTATAGATATTAGGAGGCTACAGGACCTTGTACAGGATAGTACCAAGAAACATGCATCAGATGTGGCCCACATTGCTCTCCTAGAGGGAGAGATCAGACTACATGGTGGTGTGGTGTTAGAGAGATCTACTACTACATGGAATCAAAGGATTGGGATACGTGAGATAGGGAAATCATCAGCATGACCTAGTCAAAGGACTGGTAGGTCAGAGAGGTCCATGGGCATCAGATCCAGGTGGACTCACTGAGAGGGTGGAGATGATAAAGAAGACCAGGTAGGGGCACAGGCCCTGTGTAGTATAGGTTTTTAGATATTTGTACTATTTTTGAGTGTAAGGTCTGAGGACCTACATAGTTGTAGCTTACGGGAATTTTGACATATGCCTATGTACTTTTTGACACACACACACACACACATATATATATATATATGATTTGACTTTTGAGACTCATTATGTGTGTATATTTTTATTGTTTTATGTTTATGAGATGCATATGGATGCAATTCTTATATGTGATGTTGATTTGATGCTATATGATGTGATGTATTGATGATATGCACGATCTAGATGATGGATGTATGACTAGATACTGTGATCTAGATGTGTAGATAGACCACTATAATGTATGCATATGGATGTAATGTTAGATGTTAAATGCATGTTTAATTTGATTTAATTGTATGCATTTAATTTATGATGTTATGATATGATGAATGTAAATGTATGTGATGCATTATTTACATGATGTGATCTAATGTAAATGAACCTATATGATTTAATCACTTGAAACATAAGGAATGGATGCAATATGAGTTAAAGATATAATGGATGACACCACATAATGTATAACAATCATGAATGTAATTGATAAAATAATTAACCAATTAGACATCCATAAGTGAGATGAGATGTGATATATTGTTTTCTCTTCATAAGATTTTGTAAGCTAAAAGATATGCACAAAATAGTCAGTGGTCATCTAAATATCATTGTTGATATTCATCCGGTATCTATTCTATGTTATGAACACCCTTTAATAAACAAAATATCATAAACATAAATTGATAGTTGAGTGATTGATGTGGTTTGTTGCTATTTAGAATTTTTGAGGTTTTCCATGAGATTCAAACACCCTAGTTGACTTATCAAAAGTTGTATAATGACTATACTAGACTCCTAAAAGATAAAATTTTTGCTATGAAAGACCCAAATATTCATTATCCCTATGTATGCATATCAATATATTAGAGGAGACATAAGACTACCTTATTTCCAAGTGGGATTCATTCAGCCCATTGTTGTAATGAGTATCACCAGATGTCCACCCTGATCCTAAGTTTGAACTCAGTTGGACTAGACCACTAGGCAATACAGTCCACCTAAAGCTAGCTCATTTGTAAATTTCTTAGACCTACCCCAATGTCAGGAGGGATTCATTCATCCCATTATTGTATTGGGGATAACTCTATGGATTTGAGTATTGAACATTCTAGGGATTCAAGCTCTTCACCCCCTTATTTTCTTCAATTTTATTGGGATACTTGCTTAGATATATAGTGATGAAAATCATTGTTTATTTTGTATTTTATTTTTATTTTGTTTTGAGCAAGGGATTTGATTTGATTGTGGGATTTTACTCCTTTTTGTAAGCAAGGGATTTCTTGTGTAGGGGGGAACTTGTCCTTTTTACAATTATCTACACTCTTAGACCATGCGCATCACAAAATGAGCAAGTAACAAAACCTTTCACTTAAGGTGACTAGGAAAACTTTGTAGTGTTTATATTTCCTTGGCCTAATTAGGATTTTTAATGTGTTTATTAGTGATGGGATTATGATATGCTTAGTGCTATTAAAACTAGACCTCATCCTCAAAAGCAAAGCAATATTTCTACCAAATATTAAAATACCACTAGGTATGGCTGAATGATTAGAAAAACCTAGTATATTCCTCATAGCAACAGGAGGGGTTGTGTTGAGAAACACAATTACTCACAAGGGTGATGGATGATGATGCATAGACGCATGATTGAAATTAAAACATAGTGTAATTTTTAATATTGTAAATACAACCTATCCTATATGTATGGAAATGCCTAATGCAATGCAATTGAATGAATGCAAGTGAAAAATGAAATGCATGATACAAAATTTATTGAATTTTATTGCTTTTTGATTTTTATGGATTTTTAATTTTTTCCATATATTTGAATTTTTGAATTTCTGTGTGGAATACCTTAAGATGAAGAATGTTGAGAGGATCAGGCTCTTCAACACCTTCAAGCGATGCTAGATGATATGTTCCAAGCCCTATCTTCTCGAAGATGATATATGGACCTAACTAGTTAGCCACAAATTTATATCGTAAGTGTGGTGATAAGTTTGAGTTCTATTGGTTATCCTTCAGTACAAGATCACCAAATTTAAAGTCTCTCATATGGAGCTTATTGTTATAATCTCATTTTAGGTGTTTCTGATAAATGCAGAGATACTCAAGAGCATTCATGCGACGTTCATCAAGAAGCATCATTTGATCGATGCGAGCTTGTTGCGCAATGTCATCATCAATGAACTCTTTCAATGCAACGCACAAGGTTGGAATCTCAAACTTTAAGGGCATAATGGCCTCAGTGCCATATAATAGCGAGAATGGGGTTGCCCCAGTGGGTGTTCGTATACTAGTCCTATAAGCCCATAATGCAATGAAAAGTTGTATATGCCAATCTGTGTGGTTTTCTTATACCATCTTTTTCAAGTATATTGTATATTGTATATGCCCATAATACAAAATTGTGTTGTATATTGTATTTGGATGTCAAATCCCTCATAGTTTTGTTATTGAATAATGTTCCATTATTCAAAATTATTTTGGATGGTATCCCAAAATAACTTATGATATTATGAAGTATGAACTTGATGGCAAGCCGGGATTCACACAAACACATTCACAGTAATTTCATGGTAATTTCATTAAAAAAATAGCATAATACGGGTTACAATATTCTCTCCAGTATACCACTTCTCCCCCAATCCCGAACTTCACCATCCCCTTTCCCATACAAATTTTCCCCGTTTTAATGTGGTCTCGGCCTTCCCTGTAATTAATGCTCCCGCCCAAAGACCAATTCGAATTTCATTTTCCCTCCGTTGAAATTTCAAGATTTTCCTTTCCTTTTGTTTTCTGCCATAAATGGCAACTGTCCGATCCGTCCAGAGCCTGCATTCATGGCTTCCCATACCCTGCACCCGCCGTTTTAATCTGACTGTCTTTAAATATCGATGTCTCCGCCATTAAGTCTTTCACCTGTAACTACGGTTCCTCCAGAAACGACATCCCAAGATACTTAAACTTGGTCGACGTCTAAATCTCTCTCCTCCGATTACGTGGCCCTCAACCTCATGATCTGTTACAAGTGTGTCTCCACGTGTCAAAATTAACTCTATCCCCCACTGGTCGTGTTGCCTTTAAGACACGTGGCAACCACGTGTCAATTTCACCATGCCCGACCGTCCGCGTGTTTATTTCCGTTTGACTTTTTCTTGGGCCGCGATATCGCGACATGTCGCGATATCGCGACATGCCATATCGCGGCCCAACTGCGTCCGCCCTCAGCTTTGAAACATCGTCGCGATATCGCGACATGTCGCGATATCGCGACCCAACGGTCACCTCTCTTCCGTTTGCAAAAGAGCGTCGCGACGTCGCGATATCGCGACCAAAACCTTCTCCCCTTCTTCGTGTGCACCGAGCCTTTGATTTTAAGTTGCCAACATGTCATGATGTCACGACGTCGCGATATCGCGACGTCGCGATATCGCGACTCAAACTGGCCATTGCCCTTCGAAGCTTTGGGGTCGCGATTTCGTGACCCCAACGCAACTTGTGCCTTTACACTAAAACTTCCTCTTCTTTTTTTACAAAACCTCCCTCTTGGTCCAAGATTCGAAACAAACCCAACACAAGTACTTAGAAAATAAAAGCAAACAATAAAATGATTTGGAGGATGCAAGATTGCTCCTTGACCACCGGATGCTCCTGCATCAGACACCCGGGGTAGATAAAAAAAAGTGACCCTCACTTTTGTTTGGCTAAGGGGAGACCCAAGCGGTCAACTTCCGTCTTCGACAACCAAGTCGCATCTTCAGTTGGTCTGCCCCTCCACTTGATCAAATACTCAGTATACTGCCTGTTTCGGGTGCTCCGGCCTTCACGGGTATCTAATACTTCCTCGGCCTCATCTGTGCTTGGAGTAGAGGCTGGAAATTGCCATGGTTCTGGACTTTGCATGTCTGTACTTTCTCCCTCATGATATTCCACGAGATCTGAAATATTAAAAATAGGTGAAATATCAAGCCAACTCGGCAATTTCACTTCATACGCATTTCTTGACTCCCGCTTTCCCAGTATTTTGCATGGCCCAAACTTTTTCATCTTCAATTTATTGTAAGTCTTGGTAGGAAATCTCTCCTTCTTGAGATACACCATAACCTCATCTCCAATCTCGAACTCCTTGAACCGCCGCTTCTGGTCTGCCCTTGTCTTATATTGACTTGTTCATTTTTGTAATCTGTCTTCTTACTTCCTCATGCAGACTTTTTATATGCTCTGCAAATTCTTCTGCCTCGGCACTACATTTTTCTCTTCTGTCCAACTTTCTTAGCTCAGACACATTCCTCGGGCTGTTTCCATATACTATCTGGAACGGTGATTTATTTGTGCTTTTATTAACTAAACTGTTATATGCAAACTCTGCCTGTGGTAAGACCAAATCCCATCCCTTGGGTTGATCCACTATCAAACACCGCAGTAAATTGCCCAGGCTTCTATTGACCACCTCCGTCTGTCCATCTGTCTGTGGATGGTATGCTGAACTGAATTTCAAGTCTGTCTTCAATTTCTTCCACAGAGTTCTCCAGAAATACCCAACAAACTTTGTATCTCTGTCTGAAACTATACTTCTCGGTAAACCGTGAAGTCGTACCACTTCTTTGAAGAACAACCCAGCAATGTGAACTGCATCACTTGTCTTTTGGCAGGGAATAAAATGTGCCATTTTGGAGAACCGGTCCACCACCACAAATATTGAATCATTTCCTCTCTGTGTTCTCGGCAATCCAAGAACAAAATCCATGCTTATGTCCTCCCATGGTCTCTCAAGCACGAGGTAATGGTTGGTACAGATCCTGTATTTTGTTTTACACCCTTTGCCATCTGGCATATTCTGCAACTTTGCACAAACTTCCGTACATCTTGCCGAAGTTGTGGCCAGTAGTAATTTTCCTCAATCAAGGCAATGGTCTTATCCCTACCAAAATGCCCAGCCAATCCTCCGTTGTGCTTTTCTTTGATTAAATTCTCCCGCATGGAACTTCGGGAATGCACAACTTACTACCCTTGAACAGCATCCCGTCTTGGATTAAGAAATCCAACCATTTTGTTCTATCCATGGTAAGAGGTATTGAGCAAGCCTTCCGGGCTTACGCAAAATCCGGATCTGCGGGGTATAGACCCTTCGATTCTTCAAACCCCACTACTTCCACTTGTCAATGCGGTCGATGAGTCCGCATACTGCTTAAGGCATCTGCAACCCTGTTTGACTTCCCACTTCTGTGCTTTAGTACAAAGGTATAACTTTGGAGGAACTCCACCCATTTCATGTGCCTTTGGTTCAGTTTTGTCTGACTGTTAATGTATTGCAAAGCCTGATGGTCAGTAAACAGTACAAACTCCTTTGGTAATAAATAATGTCTCCACTTTTTGGGGCCTGAACTATAGCATAAAATTCTTGATCATAGACAGAATACTTTTTCCGAGCATCATTTAACTTTTCACTGAAATAAGCAACTGGCTTGCCTCCTTGACTCAGTACCGCCCCTATTGCACTGCCACTGGCATCACAGTCCACCTGAAATACCTTGTTGAAGTCTGGAAGTGCCAAAACAGGCTGTTCTGTAACTTTTCTCTTCAATGTGTCAAAGCTCCTTTCAGCCCTTGATGTCCATTTGAACTCCTTTTTATCTCCCCTCATTGTCTCTGTGAGAGGTGCACAAATACTGCTGAAGTTCTTTATGAACTTCCTATAAAAACTGGCCAGACCATGGAATGACCTCACTTCTGTTGTGCTCCTTGGAGTAGGCCATTCAATGATGGCTCTCACCTTTTCGGGGTCCATCTTCAGGCCTTCTGCTGAGATTACAAACCCCAAGTATACCAATTCCTTCTTGACAAAATTACACTTTTTCAAATTTATTAATAATCTGTTCTTCTTGCGGCTTTTCAAAGACTCTCTGATATGCATCAGGTGTTCCTCCAGGGTCCGGCTAAATATCAATATATCATCTAAATAAACAATAACAAACTTTCCCAAGAATTCTTTCAGTACTTCATTCATCAGCCGCATGAAGGTACTTGGTGCATTGGACAGTCCAAAGGGCATGACTAACCACTCAAACAGGCCTTCTCTTGTTTTAAAGGTTGTCTTCCATTCATCCCCCTCTCGGATACGGATCTGATGATAACCACTTTTCTGGTCAATCTTTGTGAAGTACTCGGCTCCACTTAAACGAGTCCATGATATCATCCATTCTTGGTAACGGGAATCCGTACTTAATAGTAATTTTGTTGATGGCCCGTGAATCTGTACACATCCTCCATTCCCCATCCTTCTTTGGCGCCGAACCTGCAGTACTGCGCATGGACTCAAACTTTCCCGAATTAATCCCTTTTCTAATAATTCTTGGACCTGTCTATTTAACTCCTCAGTCTCTACAGGTGTCATCCTGTGTGCAACTTTATTTGGCAGGCTTGATCCTGGTACTAAATCTATATGATGGCTAATTTTTCTCACGGGGGTAAGCCCTCGGGCACATTTTCAGACACAATGTCTAGAAATTCCTCCGACAGATTTAGAACTTCTGTTGGGGTATCCCGGCATTCCTTCCCCCTAACTCTAGGGATTATTGCATAACATAAATGTTCATGCTTTAACCCGTTCAGAAACTCTCTCCCCTCAACTAAACAGACTCTGGAAATATTACATACCTTTTCATCTGCATCCTTCAAGGGCTTTAGTTTATGGCGTACACCATTCTTTGTCAATGAGTAGGTGTTGGCACGGCCATCATGTACTGCACTCCGGTCAAACTGCCAGGGTCTCCCCAGCAACATGTGGCAAACATCCATGGGTAAGATGTCACACAGGACCTCATCACAATACTTCCCAACGTTAAATTTAACAGAACACTGCTCATTGACCAAAGCTCCGTGGTCCTTTTGTAACCATGCGACCCGGTATGGGTGTGGGTGTTTCTTCCTCTCTAACTGTAACTTTGTAACCATTTCCTCGAAACCAGGTTATCCGTGCTACCATTATCAATAATGATATTGCAAACCTTGCCCGCACATTTACATCTAGTGCGGAATAAACTTTTCCTCTGGTCCGTGTCCTTCTCCTCGTTCAACGGGACTCTTCTTACAACCATTGTTTCTCCTCTCTCCGCTTCTTCGGAATGCTCGGATTCAGGCATCCTCCTCCGCCACAGCGAGCTCCGGCTGGGCCCTCGGGCCTCTTGTTTGTTCTTTCTCGGTGTTGTGGACATTCAAATGCCCTGTGTCCTTCTTCACCACGGTGGAAACATGTTCCACGAAATACTCCCCTTCCAAACCCTCGTCCCGGATCCACCCCGTCCTCTTGGGTAGGCTGTTACGATCTCGGGGCTGATAAACATCTTCTTCTTTTTGGTCCTGGTTACCTACGGCTTCCCCGGTCTTCTTCGGATCCTTGTACTTTTCTCCACTTGTCCTCCCACCAGTCCTTCCACCTCGGCCTCTTCCTCTTTGCTTGCCTTCAAACCGCTTGTTTAGCTTTTCTTCTACCTTCAAGGCAAATTGATAAGCATCCTCAATGGTGTTTACTCGAACCAGGCTCAGTTCTTCCTGGATACCAAGCCTCAACCCATTAATGTAACGGGCTACTTTCTCTTTATTTGCCTCTAAATGCCCTGTTCTAATAGAAATTTTGTAAAATTCTTCGGTGTACTCTTGGACAGTTTTGTTTGTCTGTCTCAAGCTCTGCATTTTTCTTAGCAGATCCAACTCGTAATCTGCCGGGATGAACTGTCTTTTAAGCTTCTCCACCATTCTATCCCATCTTGTTATTCTTTCTTTCCCTCTTCTGTTTCTCTCCAACTGCATTCCCCTCCACCAAATGCTGGCATGACCCTTTAACTTGGTCTTAGCAAATCTGACCCGGTTAGGGTCTTCAATCTCCTCATACTCGAAATATTCCTCTAAATCATTTATCCAGTCAATCACTTCTTCTGGATTCAGATTTCCCGAGTAGGTAGATACCTCCATTTTTGGTTGTTTTCCAATCTGAGAGATGGCCTTATACAACCGGGCCTGAGCTGGATCCACAACTTCTGCTTCTTCCTCAGACTGTTCTTCCTCTTCAACTTCATCTTCACTTTCCTCTTCCCCTCCGGGTTCGCGCCTTCTGCGTAACTCTGCTTGCAAGGCTTGAACTTGTCTTTGCAAGGCCCGGAAGTCTTCGGCCGACACCACATTTCCTGCTCCACCACGGTTCCTTCGTGGAGGCATGATATTTTCTCTGTATTATTATTTTTTTTTTTTTTAGAATTCTTCCACAGATCCTGGTGCAACTGCCTCTCTCCGGCGATCTGTTACACGCTCAGGAGCTCCCGCTCTGATACCACTTGATGGCAAGCCGGGATTCACACAAACACATTCACAGTAATTTCATGGTAATTTCATTAAAAAAATAGCATAATACGGGTTACAGTATTCTCTCCAGTATACCACTTCTCCCCCAATCCCGAACTTCACCATCCCCTTTCCCATACAAATTTTCCCCGTTTTAATGTGGTCTCGGCCTTCCCTGTAATTAATGCTCCCGCCCAAAGACCAATTCGAATTTCATTTTCCCCTCGTTGAAATTTCAAGATTTTCCTTTCCTTTTGTTTTCTGCCATAAATGGCAACTGTCCGATCCGTCCAGAGCCTGCATTCATGGCTTCCCATACCCTGCACCCGTCGTTTTAATCTGACTGTCTTTAAATATCGATGTCTCCGCCATTAAGTCTTTCACCTGTAACTACGGTTCCTCCAGAAACGACATCCCAAGATACTTAAACTTGGTCGACGTCTAAATCTCTCTCCTCCGATTACGTGGCCCTCAACCTCATGATCTGTTACAAGTGTGTCTCCACGTGTCAAAATTAACTCTATCCCCCACTGGTCGTGTTGCCTTTAAGACACGTGGCAACCACGTGTCAATTTCACCCTGCCCGACCGTCCGCGTGTTTATTTCCGTTTGACTTTTTCTTGGGCCGCGATATCGCGACATGTCGCGATATCGCGACCCAACTGACGTCCGCCCTCAGCTTTGAAACAACGTCGCGATATCGCGACATGTCGATATCGACATGTCGCGATATCGCGACCCAACGGTCACCTCTCTTCCGTTTGCAAAAGACGTCGCGATATCGCGACCAAAACCTTCTCCCCTTCTTCGTGTGCACCGAGCCTTTGATTTTAATTGCCAACAAGTTCAAGCGTTTGAAGTCGGAACATGTCGCGATATCGCGACGTCGCGATATCGCGACTCAAACTGGCCATTGCCCTTCCGAAGCTTTGGGGTCGCGATTTCGCGACCCCAACGCAACTTGTGCCTTTACACTAAAACTTCCTCTTCTTTTTTTACAAAACCTCCCTCTTGGTCCAAGATTCGAAACAAACCCAACACAAGTACTTAGAAAATAAAAGCAAACAATAAAATGATTTGGAGGATGCAAGATTGCTCCTTGACCACCGGATGCTCCTGCATCAGAACTCCACAATACGTGCTCCTATTTTCATCAAAGGGATTGCTTCCAACCATTTTGTAAAATACTCAATAGCCCTTATAATGAATGTATATCATCCCGATTATGGGGAGGAGATATTTTTGATTAGATCCAATATCCACTAAGAAAATGGCCAAGCCGCTTGAATGGGATATAAGGCCTATGATGGCAAGTGCATAAGATTAGCATGATGCTGACATTTAACCCATTTCTGGACATATGTGGTGCAATCCTGCTCCAAAGTGGGCCAATAATAGCCCATTTAAAGGATGCAATTTATGATGGCCATACTGCTAAAATAGCCATCGCATGTACCGTTATGATCTTGTAAAATTTGCTAAGATGATTCTTGGGGCTCAGTACAATGAAGGAGAACTCCATCATAGCTTTGATAGTACAAGATGTCTCCTAACAAGACATAATTTATCGCTTTCTATAATTATGACATCCAATACTAATAAGCTTCCACCTCAATAGGCAAGATGACTTGTTCCTCTTACGGTTCACTATGCATAAATGCAGACTGGGATACAAACTTGTGGTGAATGGTGGTACCATTCCTCGTAGGACCCTATGAGATCAAAGACCCCTAGGGTGCCTTCTTGAGAAAGTATTTGGCTTTATAGAACCACTCATGGTTGGGTTCTATATGAATCGTGTTGACTGATTCTTTATTATTGAAAGCCTCATGCTACATCGTGGCATGCGAGAGTATTTTTACATTAATGGTAGTAAAATCAGTAGACAGATTCTAAGGGATCAAGGACCCCAAAGATGCCATAGTGTCTACAAATCTATTCGATGTATGACACATTACCTCGATGTTGTACCACTCTATTTGGGCTAGATATGTGCCAACAAGATCCTTGTAAGCTTTAAGGATAGGACACCTATATTGAAATAGTCCCTTAACCTGATTGACAATGAGAAGGGAGTTACAAAAGATGTTTAATATTTTGATCTTCATGGTGATTGCTATTTGGAGGCCCAGGATTAAGGCCTTGTATTCAACATTGTTATTGGTACAAGGAAAGTCTAGCTTAAAAAACAAGGGCATTGGATCATCTTGTGGTGTGAAGAAGACAATTCTTGCACCACCCACTTGCTCACACTTTGAACCATCGAAGAACAAAGTCATGTCAGCTTTGTTATCTAGTTCTTTGAGTTTGATATATTTTGATAATGCAAAGAGTCCATCATCAAGAAGCTCTATGACAAGAGGCTTACTATCTTCAAGAGGTACCTCTGCTAGCTAATCAGCTATGACCTATCCCTTGATGGACTTTTGACTGATGAATTCCAAATAAAATTCTATCAATAGCATGATCCACTTTGCAGTACATGTATTATGATATGTCTTGCTCATCATATACTACAAAGGATTTTGTTTGGATATTACATACGTCGTATGACTTAACATGTAATTATGCAACTTATTTTTTGCAAATACCATTGCTAAACACAACTTCTCCATGTATGCATACCCTAGCTCATAACTCACCAAGGTGCAGCTGATATAATATATCACTTGCTCTTTGTCTTGCATATTCTTTTGGGCTAACATGGTTTCCAGTGTAAAGTTAGTAGCTGATATATAAAGCAAAAATAATATATCTTGTCTTGGTGAAACTAGCACTAGTGACATTTCTAGGTATTATTTAATTTTAGAAAAGGTCGCTTGATATTCCTTGTCCCAATTGAATGGGACCCCCTTGTGTAGCAGTCGATTCATGGGTCAACATTTGTTTGATAATTGTGCGATAAATTACTTTATGGATGCTACTTTACCCTGTAGGCTTCTTAGCTCTTTTATATTGGTGGGAGGGTGCATTTCTAGTATGGCCTTGACCTTTGCTGGGTCAAATTTGATTCCTCATTTGGAAATGATGAATCCCAAGAATTTTCTTGAAGTTATACCAAATACGTACTTCTTGGGATTCAACCTGACATTATGCTCAATCAAGTGATCAAAGACCTTTTTGAGAATCTCTACATGCTTTGAATGTAGCAATGACTTTGCTAATAAGTCATCGATGTAATCCTTGAGGATTTTGTGCATGTAGTCATAAAAAATGTATGTCATGGCTCGTTGATATGTAGCACCAACATTTTTAAGGCTGAATGGCATAACTTTATAATCGAATGTTCCCCATGGTGTTGTGAACATGGTTTTATGTTGGTCTTTGGATTTAATCCAAATTTTATTATAACAAGAAAAACCATCCATAAGGGAAAGCATCTCATGACCTACAGTTACATATACGAGAGCATATATGTTGGGCAATGATAATGAATCTTTTGGTGTTGCCTTGTTGAGGTCTCTTAAATCTATATAGATATGAATCTTTCCATTAGGTTTTCCTATAGGTACCATGTTTGATACCCACTCTAGATAGTCGATGGATATAATAAACTCTACATCCAAAAATTTTTGCAACTCATATTTAACCATTAAAGTGATAGTTGGATGCATTTTCCTGAGCTTCTGCTTGACAAGATTTTTAGAGGGGTCTAGCGAAAGGTTATGGGTAACCATTTTTGGATCTAGTCCAGACATATCCTTGTATATCCAATAAAATAGATTAGGTCTCTCTTTCAGTAGAGGGATGAGGTTGGCATGCTCATCAAGAGATAGACTCTATCCAAATTTAACCTTCTTAGGATTAGTGGGATCATCACTGATATCCACATCAAAGGTTTCCTCTACTAACATGTGTGATCCCTCCTCAAGCTAGTGAGGAATAGGAATCAGGTGGATGTCATCATCAAGGTTTAAAGATTCCACATTGAAATTATCCTTAGCGTGATAAACATCATGTACACAACCTGGTGCAAAATGAAAAGGTTGTAACATTTCTTCATTGGGGAAGAAACCTTCAGGATCTAGATGTGAATCAACACAATCCCAATCAATAACATCTACATTAAAACACAATAGTTTGGAAGGATCGGATAGGTTGTGGAGTGGAGTGGTAAAATCAATGGAGAACATATTGATAAAATGAATTAGATATCCAAGACCATGTGTGTGCAATTCTACCTTATTATTGCTATTCTCATACCCGAGATTTGGCTCTAGGGGTATGGGGATATCCAAATTCAGTATATGAATAGACTGGAAGATGGGATCATTTGGCTCTAGGAGTTGCATATATGTATGTGGATCGGGGAAGACTCTATGATGAATCTCATTTAGATTAGCCAGTCTGATTAGGATGCAAGGGCCAGGAAATATTATTCGATACAATTCTTCTATATCAAATGGCTTCGCAAGATGATGCAAGTTTCATGGCCCAATATAGGCCATCTCGATATCATCTTTGTAATTTATATCATCTATGAAGAATCCCTCATACCTACCTATTAGAATCGGGGGTTGAGCAATATGTCTAGGCCCAAGGTAGGCCATTTTCATTTCATCCTCATATTATTAATTATTTGAGGATTTCTCATCATCATCACTCCTAGAATTTCATTCTGGTCTATCACTTTTGGAAATGGACTTTGTTGTAACTTCCTCACAAGCAAATTCTTATTTAGTGTCTACTATCAGACTTAGATTCTAGATTTGCATGTTAATATCGTCGGTAGCTTCATGACTTTCAATATTCAAGTTAGCTCTTGAAATACCTTTCATATCAGCCTCCATTGAGATGTCACGATAGGTATCAGGTGGTTCTATAGAGATGTAGATCACTAGATGATTACCCCTTTGCATGTAGGAAGGGTTAGGGTGATAAATATTCCAATCCACATTATCCCCTAAATTGAGATTCAGGTGATCAAGATATGTTGCTAAAAGTTCATCCTATCCTCTGATATGGTAGCCCAACCTGAACCTATCAGTTGGCAACTGATATTGTGGTTCATAGGGAGTTTGACATCCTTGCTCGAATAAATAGAGATTGTAACCATGCCAATGGTAACATTCAAAATAACGTAGGGTTAACTCTAGGTTGGAAAAATAATGAACATTCATCGAGAATGGTTCATCATCATCTTCATCTATGGGTGTGCGATTAGCGAGTTGTTCAAGACCTCCATAGATGAGATTTGTTTGGTTGGGCAGTACCCCTAGTGGTACCACCGTCCCTGCAAGAAATAAATGGTATTGAGGTATACCCATGTCTTGTGTAGTCTCGATAAAAGGTATGAATATCATGTTCTACACTATATACTCTACTAGCCCAAGATTAACCAAATGGATGGTCACCTGTGGTGCAGATGACCCAACTGAAGAAATAGGTAAAGTAGGTTGAGGTGCTTCTTTGAATTCCTTTTAAACATCTCTTTTTTCCATGGGACTAGGAACCTCGAAAACGGCTACTTTGGGTGCTTCCTATTTCTTTTTCTCACCCAATTTTACCTTAAGCTTCTGGTCATTTCTAAGCATTGTTGATGCTATAGGCTTTGCCAAAGCTACTGTTGTATGCACAGATGGTCATGGTGCTGATGTCAAAGGTCCAACACATACTTCCTTTAGTTTACCTTTTGGATATTTAATGGGTGAGGTTGGACATATATCCAGGTGCATTTAAGGGAGAATGAAATCTCCAAGAAAATCTACTTGGTTCACATACTTAAATGGCTCCTCATTAGAAGGAACATGGACTTGTCCCTCATGTATATACTTGATACATTGATGTAGAATTGAGGGAAAACAATACATCTCTATGATTCAAGGCCTCCCCAAGAGTATGTTATATTGCATTGCATATTATAGTACGTGACACATCACAGGAATGGTCTTCAATTTGACCTAAATCAGTAAGACTATAGTATCGACTGTTGAGCATAGTGCATCATTAAATGCTCTTAAATGTAAAGGTCGAAGGTACAATGTACGATTTGGGAAACTTCAAGTATGCTAATGCCTTGGTATTAATGATATTTATTGAAGACCCTGTGTCAATCAATACCCATTTAAAAGGTGTGTGGTTGACATACGCAATTATATGGAGTGGTGGATCCATTGTAGTAGTAGAGACCACTTTGATTTCATGATCATGAAATTGAATCACCAACTCTCGACACTGCTGCACATGTCCCAAAATTTCTGTAAATGATTTAGGGGCCTTGGACTAAACTTCAATAGACCTCAAGATGTCCATGAGCATCTCCTTGTGCTTAGGAGACTGCTGTATCAATTCATAAACTAATAACTTTACTGAAGCTATCTGTAGGATTTGTACAAGCCTATTTTTAATGGTCACCATTGATCTAGTTGGTGGGCCTAGCATATTATTTTACATTGGCCTTTGTGAAGGTGCAGATTGAACCTTTATTGGAGCTGGAGGTGGATCTAGTCACTCGTACCTCCCTTTTCTTGTGACAACGTTTACCATACCAAGGAAACCCTATGTAGGTGACTCAATCCACACTTGGTTCACTTGGTCGAAATTGTTCCTTAGAGGCTTGTGTTTTAGAATAGGAGTTTTGAAGATATCCATGTTATTTGTACCCATGTGGGTTGATGGGCCACGTATGCTATGAGAATACTTTGAGCATTACCTTGGTTCCCTAATATTCCTATGTGTGCCCTCGCTATGAGAACTCATAGAACGAGAATAAGCCATTGAGGCTGTACACCTTAATTTCCCTAGGACTCTATCAAGACCATCAAGATATATTGTATTCGAAGGCTGATTTGGTGGTGTACCATTTACTCCAAATTTATACATGTCAATCGTGAACTTTCTAAGTTCATTATTTTTTGGATTTTACAAGGGCCTATGCTCTGAAGCAGTCCTCTCTTCCTACCCTTGATTGGGTAGATTTTCTTATTATCTATCTTGGGATGGTGGGGGCCTTGAGCCACCCTTAGATCTATCCCTCGAGGAGCATGATTTACCTCCTCTATCTGGGGTGTTATGAATAGAATCCTTGCACATTGAATTATCCCATCTAATACTCTATGAACGTCGTTCGAGAGGATTTTGTGGTTGAGGGTTCGATGCATTGTTTTGTGTATTTGGTGGAGCTTCAGCTTCGACCTCAGTTATGCATCGATGTTGGCCTCTCTATGTATTAACCATGATATGAATTATCTCTTATGTAGATTTTAGAGAAAACAAAGCAAACAAGGATGATTATCTCTTTTAAAATTTCTTTGTGATCCCTAAACTGGTTTTAGTGTGTTTTAGGTGTGTTGTATCATAAACTAACTCTCATCATGTTTTTAGATTTTTTGATGATATACTTTTTTAGTTTAATGGATTTCACTTGTATGCTCATAGCTCGACAACCGACAATGAAATTCATGGTCACATAAACCCCTCAAAGTGTGGAGATGAAACCCACACCCAAGTAGGGACCAAATGTCCTGCCAATCCTCAGCCAACACACCGTGCACATTGATACACCCCTACGAAGAGGAATACGTGCTATTTTTCATGGATATGATGGATCTTGGAGTTGATATTGGCTAAAAAAATAGGTTTCATGGGATTTGAGCCAATGGATGGAAATAACTGCCACTGTCATTGAACTCTACTAGTGGATGGGTGTGAATTCCATCTCACTAGCATTTAAGTGTTGCATGGTGTGTGATTGTTCATTTTAAACTTGCATGTAAAATAAAATGCATCACCAAGCAATCATGATATTTCCTATATGCCTAAAATAAGGATATTTTAAATTCAAAAAGATGCATATATTTTAACTATATGAAATTTAGATAATGCATTTTAAATGATAAATCAGTCTCTGATTGGGCCCAAAGCAAAAATAATCTACACACAATTTTTATCTTCTAGCTATTGTTCTATGTAGCAGGTAATAGTGTTGGTCGTAGGATAGAGCCGCAACATAAAATCTTAGCCATTGTTGACAGTAGCAACTATGAGTTCTAGCTATTGTTGTCAACCGTGGCTAACAAATAATATTAAATTTCTCCTTAAATTTTATCTTTACTAATTTTCTAGATGAGTTTATTAATGACAAGAAAAAATAGTAAAATAAGAAAACCAGAAGAACGATATTACCTGGAAATCCTCATTCAATGAGAGACAGGTTGCTTACTATCTTATCTTTCTTCTCTATTGCTATCCATGGATGTTAATAATGGATGAGATTGTGTGCCATGAGTGTTAAGCATGGCTAAGGCTACAACACAAAAACATAGAAAAAATAGTAGTCTACAATGTAATTTGCAAGTTTTTCGTTGTGATCGCCATTTGTACCACTCTAAAAGCATGCACCTAGACTACTGCATCAAGTATATCAAGCATTAAAGTATAAAAAGATGAATAACAATGAATTGAACAAGAAAGAACTTCTTTATATTATCATTGCAAATATCCTTTACAAATATGTCCCTCTTAGGGATACCGATTTATTTGATACAATTGATACAATATTTTGAGCCCCTCAAAGGGGATGGTGCAATACGTAGGCTCTTAATGTAGACACGAACTGCTTAAGGCTCAAGGAAGCCTTCTTCTCACTTGATCAGAGGAATATGCTACCAAGGATGCTTTGAATATGACCAGATCTTGTAAATCTACATTCAAGAAACAACATAACATAGTTAGAAGCAAAGGAGACCTCTCATGATGAGGCTCTCGATAGAAATTTGCATGAATTAGGAAAAATATAGCAAGAAAGCATGAAAAATTGTAAATATGTGCATAAAATCTCTAAATTACTATAAAAAAGACTATAAAAATAGTAAATCTAGATAATCTAGTTAATCTAATGCGTAATTTGCAATTAAAACTTGAAATGAATCAAATCTAATGAAACTAGTGCCAATTGATAAAATAGAAGAAAATAGAGCAAAGCTACCTTTAATTTCTACAATTAACTGTACAAAAGCATAAATGAGAGTTAATCCATGTCATATATAACTAATTACACCTATGAAATAAAATTACTACAGCTAAAACGAAGGGAAACAAGATTCAAACCCTAGCCACAGGTTTTAAGTGCAGTTGTCTCTCTTAGCAAAAGCTGAGGTGAAAATGCTCTTTCTATTGTAACCAGGGTTTGAATCTTGAAATTCCTTTGAGGAATTGATGATCAAGGGTCACCTCTATGTTCTAGAACTAATTGGTGATGTATATTATTTGAATTCATAGTGGAAGTGGCTCAATTGGGGATGAATGATCTCTTCAATCTCTTGAAACCTCCATAGCTTCAAATGCAATCATGATTCTCCAAATTGGTAGCTTATGGATACTCCTCAAGGATTGTAAGTGGTTCTTCAATTCGGTAGGGCTTTGCTACATTCAATTGAAAGCTTCTCTATAATTTTTCCCAATTTGGAGGAGGTCTTATATCACTCTCAATTCCTAATATTAGCTTCTTTGGGAAGCCAAGAACAAGAACCAGGAGGTTGGAGCAGTTGGGAGGAAGAATATAAAATCTTCCTCACTCAAAACCACTCGAAATCCATTACTAGGGCCATTATAACTGATTTTGGATTGGATTAGGAGTTCGTGATAGTTATAGAGCTAGTCGTGGCTCTTAAACGCAACTAGATCTATTAGCCATGGGTGTCAGCCATGGTTGAGATCTTAGTTGTGGATGCCATCCATGGCTAAGGCTGAGTAGGCCAAAGATGCCTAAATTGAGTGGTTAAAACCACTAATTTGTCTTGGAATGGTCCAAGATCATTCATATGGTCTGTTAGTATGCCCATATGAGTAGTCCCTTATACATGACATGTTTTAGGTATCTACACTATATGTCAATGTAAATAGTTTCTTCTTTTTTTACTATATCTATTTTTTATTATTTTCTATTTTTGTCTTTCTCCATTAGTGTCTTGTGTTTTGCTATTTTTTTACATTCTCCATATAGTTCTAACAGTGGTATCAGAGCATATGGTTCCTTGGTCATGTAAGAGTATGTTGTTTGTGTTTATAAAATTTAAAAATGTTAAGACTTTGAGAGTAAGCCCTATGTGAATGGGCTTGGATATGTAGTGCATTTTTGTTCCCAAATTTCCTTTTGTTCTTCCTACATTTCATTCAAGTTAGTATGATTTTTGGGTATGGGCGATACTACTCTCTCCATGTGAGAAGCCGAAATTTTCTTTTTTATCACATGGATAACAAGTTTCGAGAGAAGAAAAATTTCTAGAATGGTACCATTGGAGGTATTGTTGCTAGGGCTTCAATTTTGGGCTTAAGAGGCCATAATATTTTTTTCATGATTTTTTTGGGTACTATGCTAGTAGCTACTACCACAATAGTGGATATGAGTGGGTAGATCACAAGGATTGATAATATAAATAGTACATTTTAGATAATACTAGAAAGACCTGAATAGTTATTATGAATTGATTTGCAATTTATATTGGCTCTTCTAACAAATCCAAGTGTTGGAGATATAATTGTGACATGAGTATTTTCCATGGAAAAGTGAAAAATAACTAGCTTTCAAAGCTAGATAAATATTTTTAGTTGTATGGAAGAAAATATATTTTTATACCAACTTAAAAAGGACCATGATATGTGAAAGAGTGTAAATGTAAAATAAAAAAATTCAAACCAATATTTAAGTCTTGTGTTAGATTATGGTTTAGTCATTATTGTGATTATATATTACTATGTATATATAAAACTCTTAATGTTCAATAAAATTTATCAAATATCAAAGCTTCATTCATCACAGATAGGAGATATTTGGTATATAGATTATATTATAATAATGAAGGAAAGGGGTTCACTTATTGGGTCAAGTGAAGCTTATATTAAAGGTGTAATTTATTGAGATGTTTTGTTTATAAAAAGTTAAGAAATCATAGAGTCCACATGTATTTTATAATGAGTCAAAAGGACATAGTAAAATATATGGTGGTTTTAATGTCCTTTAAAAGTGTTGAGGATTTGTTTAAGTTGGTCTATGGTCGATAAAAAGTGTAGAAGTCATAGTACACACATATAATTTAAAATTGATTCAAAATATTGTAGTAAAATATATGGCGGTCTTAATATCCTTCAATAGTGTTGATAATTTGTTTGAGTTTCCCTATGATTAAGAATTGTTGTATTTTAGGTGCATGGTCGATGTTAACCAACACTCTTAAAATATTATAATGTGTAGTAGTATGGTGATTTGGTCATCAAGTCAAAGACAATGAGTGTAATGGCATGAAGGTGCTAGAAACAGTTGTGTTAAAAATGGTTATATTGTTATTGGCCATGATGAAGGTTAAATAAGGTATTCTATAAGAATAAGGTGATTCCAAAATAAAGTGAGAAAATCACGTACATGTAGTGGTTGCAAGCAAGCCCTAAAAACCCTTGGAGGTGATTAAAAGTAACCATGAGTATGGATATGGTTGAAAGTGTTAGAACTTAAGCTTTGAATGATTTGCATTATACATGATAAATCTTTATATACATGCATTTGCCAATTTTGGCTTAACCACCATCCATGTGAGGATGATAACTACTTGGACATAATATCCTTGTGAGTGGTATTTTATAACTACCCTCATTCCTATTTTCATTTTGAGGGGTGGTTGATAGTTGCACTTAATGAATTTATCACCTAGTAAAGGGTAGTTGGTTACTATCCTAAACTATGATGGAATAATTTCTAACATTCCCCCCTTATTACATCATAGTTGAGAATTCCTTGGAGAGGAATTTTTGAATGCTTTCAAATTTGATTTGTCCATGTGGCTTGATGAAGATGTCTGATTATTTCTCAATATTTTAGTTTTGATTATTTTTTTCTTGCTCTGCCTCTGTATTTTGGAACAAGGGAAAATTCCTCTCCTTAATCAACATGATCCAAATATGGTTCTAGTGTAGTATTGAACATTGGGAAGAGTTAGATTCCTTCCCCCTCAATGTAAATTTTGCACAAATTTATGGAGTGTCAAGTATTACTTGATCATGCACTCTAAAAATATAGATTGTTCAAATAAAATATGTTCCTCCTTTAAAGTCTTTATGTGGAGGATCAATTATCCATGAGACTAAATACTTTTTGGCTTGTAGTTTTATTGCCAAAACTTGTCTTGAGCAATGTATTCTATTGCAGTGAGGTCAATTAATTCTTATATTTTATAATGCATCTTGGCCTCATTCATTTTATTAATTCATTGCTTAGGATAGACCGCATATTTGTGCTCTTTTTGATGTACTACTAATGAATGTAGTTTGAATTCCTTATGCAGGAATTCTTGATCCTTATTGCTTTATTGAATAATTTGGATCTTTGAGTTGCTTCTATCATGGCTCCCATGCTATTGTTGTTCTTTCTTGAAGATACAAGACATTCCTTTGTAGGAAAGGACAATATTCCTTGAAGAATGCACACTTCATTGGTTTAACTTTTAAAGCATCGATGTTGTCTTCTTGAGAGTTTTACTTCACCACTTGGGACCACTTGACTTTATATATTTGAGACTTTTGCCTCTTGTACCTTTGTTGGTACTTTTGCTTCTTGTATTCTATCCATAACTTAGGAATTTTTTACTTTTGGATATTCTTTGCTCATTATATCTGGCCTTCGATCATTATACCTTTTTGATTAGGCTTTTCTTATGTGCTTGTCCATGACTCAAAATTCTATTTTTAAAAGGTGTAGTGATTTATCACTATAGATATGGTGGATATTAAGGGATATTTAGCCTACTAAAGATAAGAAACCCAAAAAAATAGTGCTTTAGTCCATTAGGCATAGATTCAAGAAAAATTTCCCCTAAAAGTAGAAGTTTTCAATGGTCAAGCCACATCTTTGAAATTATTTAGGTGGTTAGGACTTCCACTATCTCAAGAAATTAAGATCACCTATGGTATATATGTATAAAGTTTTAAGTGAGTGGTCTTTATCCATTGGTTATGAAGTCAAAAGGGCCTACCCACTAGCTACTAAAGTCCTTTATTTCTTCCTTTTTATCTAAATTCTTGGGTGAAAAATGGTCACCCTAATGGAATTGGAACCTTTTAACAACTTTATCCTACCAAGCAATAAGGTGCTAGAGATAATTCTATGGTTGGCACCATTGGGGTGAGTCCCCCATTTTCCAATCAAGCCTTTTTAGGTCCTCTCACCCTTGCAGATGAAGAGGTTATTTTCATATGCTTGCTTGACCTATTCAAAAGGGGGGCATTAGAGGTGGAAATCACCCATAATCCTGCTTGGTCACTATAAGGGTAGAGGAGGCCTAATCCAAAAATTTCCTCCTCATCATGAGACTTTTTAGCTTTTGGTTAATTTGTAGAATTATGCTCTTTGTGATGTATGTGGATGGCCTCCTTTGAGATCCACTCTTATTGTTCAAGGAAGCCATAATTATCATTTTTATCCTCCACATTCATACTTTGCATATCCTATTATGATGCATCTTTGGAGGGAGTGTCCAGCTCAGGTTCCACCTCATCTACTTCTTCTATGAAGTGACTCATGACCAAGGAAGCAAGCTGATCCCAATCAAATATTGAATGTGAAGATAAAGAATTATACTTTTGGTGAGCCTTTCCTTTCAGAGAAGCCACCAAAAACTTGAGGGCCACATCCTGCTTCATGATGTTATGCACCTGGTAAATGAAAACCATTTCTTGTAGGTTCTCCAATGGGGATGTTGGGCCTTCACCAATATATTCAAGCAAATATTTTGGCAATGATACTAGATTTTTTTTCTAAAAAACCAATGGATCTAGAGGTTGTAGTGGGTTATTTTATCCCCAAGTAGAGGATAACTCTTGATATGGGATAACCATATTGGACCAATGGGTTCTCTGGATTGTTGTAGAATAACCACGTGAATGTAGCTTCTCACTTCCAAAAATTAGGTAGACAGAGGTTGTTAGAAATAGATTATATTTCGTCATTTGGATCCTGTAAATGCATCTTCCAAGGTATAGATTTAGGACATTACATTACTTTAGGGAAAAGTTATCTAGTTACTTCATGGAATATAATAAATACATAAGTGTCAATGTGCAAGCTATAAATGTGTAAGGTGTCCCTTGTACAACTAGATAGAGTGTTGGCCAAGTGTAACCTATTTTACCTATATAAGGAAGGCCTCATTGTTAGACATAGAGAGTTAGAAAGAGTCAGAGACACAATAAATTAGAGCATAGGTAGTATAGTTTTGTGTGGATCATAATCCAATGGTTATGGGTGCAATGTAGTCCAATAGATTTATTAATGGAGTGTTTGACTTCCTCTATAGCTATATTGTATTCATTTATATCATTTCTATTTATTGCATGTCTCAGTCATCTAGAAGATTTACTTTCTTTCATATTATTCTACATATCATGATTGTTATCCCCCTTTACATATTATATCAAAATCTAATAGTGGTCTCAGAGCTATGGTAGATCTAGTCTATGTAGATCTATAGGAAAACCACCATCATTATTGATCCTGAGTGTTTTGTTAACCTGACGCACCGTTAGACCAGTAGCTATAAAAATATCTCAAAAGAATCTACGTGGTAGAATTAGGGAGAGTCACAAGTGAGGATTGAAAGAAACATTATTTCCAAAAAATATTGAGATTTCAATTTGACTAGAGTTTTTCCAAAGATTTATAGGAAAAACTTGTGAAGACCAAGATTCAGCATTCAATCTTCTAGATTGACAAATCATCTAGTGAAGATCTAGGATATCTGGAATTTGCTAACTATTTCCCAAAGTTTCTTTTATTGCAGATAATTAATTCTTAGAGGATTGGTACTCCTCCTACAATATAAATTTAGGAGATTCAAACTTCATTACCTAAAGGTCGACATGCCCTCATAGTGCAGAGATTAGTTCCATGTGCAAAAGAAGAACACTACAGAAGAGGACTTCTAGTGAAGATGCATGGTGAAGTTAGGAGACTAAAGATCTTCATTACTAGATTGAAGAACTTAACACTTGAAGAATAGAAAATATAAGCCTTGATACAAAAATGCCATAGTAGCCTTGAATAAAATTCCATATAAGCCTTGAAGTAGAAGCCACAAAAGTATTGATACTAAAAAGGCCACATAAGCCTTGATACTAAAAATACCATAGAAGCGTTGATACTAAAATAGACAAAGAATCCTTAATCCTAAAGAATAATTTGAAAGGAATATATAATTTAGGAGCAGATTAATATTTCAATATTAATATCTTTTTTGTAGGGAAATAAGATTCAATGAGTTGGGAAAATTCCTACAAGAAAGTTAGGAAGAGTATCTTCTTCAGAATCAATTATCACCTAAAGAAAAAGATATCAGGAGAATATCTCATTAAAGGACTTCCATACGTGGAAGAAGAATAAGGACTAGGAGAGCCCTGCTCAAATCCAAAAGCAACAGAATCAGAGATCTAGGATAAGATCACACCACCAATACTTCTAGGAGTTGAAGGTTGAAAAGATATCAAGGGAAGACTAGAAGAAGATGCAAGATCAAAGAACTTGAAAAGGTCTTATTGATCATCTATAAAAATGCTAGGAAATCCTTACTGAAGAAATCATCAAAGGAGAAATCCACTACCAAGGAGAAGCCCCTAATAGTGAAGGACTTGGGACAATTATCACCATCTAACAATAAGCCCAAGAGAAGGAGAATTTGGCAAGGAGTGCCAAATATGAGAAGAAGAATTTGGCAAGGAGTGCCAAATTTTAGAAGAAGAATCTAGTGAAAGACCTCAAGATATTCAAAATATTGAGAAGAAGATCCTGCTTGAAATCAAAATTCAACAAGAAGACTTGAAGATAGAAGAAGCTCATCAAATATAGGAGATTTGAAGATTACCTCTCATAGCAAGAAGGCACCACTTTAGATACAGAGACTTATCCAAACCTACAATAGAAGAAGGAGACCACAATATGAGAATAAGCCACCAAATCTTAGGATCGTAAAAGAAATTTTGAGACCATCATTTGGTGAAGAAGGAGTTATTCAAGATAGTCTAGAAAAAGCTGCAAGATCCTACTCGAAGTAACAACTTGGTGATATTAGATATCAATATCCACATCCTCTACATAAGAAACAAAAGGAGATACATAAGTTTTAAAAAGGTATGCAACTACTAGTGCTAACTAACTCATTAATTATATTTATTATGAGATTCATTAGAGCACCTTATTTGGATTAAAGTTTCATGAAGAAAAAGTAGATTACAATCTTCAAAAGTGCAAAAAGGAAAAGGTTGTTTTTAAGGTTCATTTTCACATTAATTAGGAGTTGATTAGATTTCATAATTATATCTATCAACTATCTATCATCTACTTTGTAAAAATAAAATATGACTAAGCCCTACAATATTAGTTTTAGTGAATTTGTAGAATAACTCTTGAAGATTTATTTCAGGTTATTCTTGATTAGCTGTAGTAAATTTATTAAGTACGTTATCTTGATATTTGATTGGAAATTGTTAGTGCATTAAAAATAAAGTCTCTTAGATTTATTTGCACTATTATACTACTCTCAAAAGAAATTAGTTTTGTGTTTTTGAAGGGCACAAAATCTGATTTGTATCAAGTGTCTAAAGACACAATTGAAGCACAAAAATTTGCAACTAGTAGTGGCCAAAAGAATCCACCAAAAAAGGTTAGAATCCTCCAAAACTTGGAGAAGAACAAAAATAGACAAAAAAAAGAAATAAAAGCTTCAAATATTAAGACTTGGTGAGTCTCAAAGCCAAAACATTAAATATTGGATGCAAGAAAAGAAAGTGCAAAAAATTACATAAATTAAAAAGCTTTTGTCTACTGTTATCTAAGCTTGGATTTGTTATCAAAGTATCCAAGCAAAAATGGAAAGATGTCTACTAATAAAAAACAACCTCAAAACCCTTATATTTTAAGAGAAAAATCTTCCATAAAACCAGAATTTCAGATCTGAAATAAGAGTGCAAAAGAAGGTGCATCAAAGGAGATTTATGTACAATCTATAATACATTTTATCGCACTATTATAATCTGATTTTTACAACTTAGGAGCAGATTTGAATGTTCCCCAAAAAGGTAAAATATATATATGGAAAATCATCCAAAGACCGAACGTCAACACTCTTCTTCCCAAGAAAAATGAGCCACTCAAAGTGCTCATCTAGGATGGACAAACCTACAAAAACAAGAATCTATCAACAAGCTACATTTACATAGATAAAAGAGTGCACATATACCAAAATGGTATGGACAACATCCACATATACCAACATGGAATGGAAAACATATACACTATAAAGATAAGGTGTCTAATTTTACCAACATGATATGAACAACATAACAAGCGACTATCTATACTACAAAGAAGCATAGGATTTAATATATTGGAGGCTTAGAAGATAAAAAGCAAAGGAGCTACATTCAAAGTCTTAAACTTGGTGAATATTATCCACAAAAGGAAGCATTAGAATCACTATTCAAGCTCCATAGCACCTCATCAATCCACCTGCAAAAGATAAGTTTACTTGCTGCTCAAGCAATGTAGCAAAGCAAAGGAATGTCATATAAAAGAACTTGAGGAGTTATAATAATATCCTTGGAAGGTATTATAGGTAAGGACTTCATGTAGAGAGATTTAATACCACTTGGAATAAATATTCTAAGGTGTATACATTACAGGGATTTCATATCTCAATGCTCATCAACCTCATGCATACGGTATATATGTGGTGACACTTGTTATCTTCCATCCACAAGCTCCCTACGAGTGTGCATATGTTATAGAGTGACCAAGAGGAATTGAACAAGAAATATATATGTTAAGAAAGGGAGAAGGATCACTCATACGTAATCGATGTGATACATGTCACAAAGCTCAAGCTTATTCCTCCATAAAATGTTCTCAAAGTCCAAATATCACAACATGGTGGAACATAGTCAAATACAATCAAGCATAACGTGGAAGTAAGGAAGAAGGGGCATTAAAGGCTCCTAGTCTTGAAGGTCAAACCTTCCTATTTCTGTAGCATCTATGTTCCAACAATGAATACGAGAATATCCATTGATTCTAGTGCCTAAGGGAACTTCAATACCGATGTTATATCTAGTCAAATGAAGCATCGAACAATGAGGATATTAGCATAAAATAGGTAAGGTTTAAATCCCACTTTATTATTGCTTTCAATTTTGGAGATATAAGGGTTATAAGATAAGGTTGAAATTTAGTTTTTTGAAAGCAAAATATATAAGGGATAACTTACCAAATTAAAATAATATTTGCAACTCAACCTAGGAGAAATAAGGAATTCGACTTGGATTAATTTCTTTAATATTTTGTAAATATTATTAATTTTCTAATTTTCCAAATTTGGGAGTGATAAGGGTTACAACATCAAACTAGGTATTTGGAAATTAGAAATTAAAACCTAAGGGTTATAAAAAGAGGTTATTAAATATTTTTTGTTAAGGTTGGAAATTTATGATTTTCCTATCTCAAAATTTCTCAAAAAGGGACAAAAGGAATCCAACATTAAAACCTCTTCAAAAATTGGAAAAGTGCTTAGTTCAATTAGGAGAAATAAAGTGTTAGAAAATTTGATTTTTGATATTTACCAAACTATATAAAATCAACCATAAATTGAAATATATTTTATAAAAGCACTATATCATACTCCAAAATCATTAGGGATTCATAAGGAATTCTACAAAAATTGATCAAAGGTTGTCAAGTTGGGAAGATATAAACTTTATTCAAAACATAAGATTAGGTGTTCATACTCTCATTACTAGAGATACATAAGAAATCCTATAAATCTAAAATATTACTAAAGGTTTCATAAAATCAAGATTATATACTTCAATTAGGGTTCACATATTCCAATATAAGGAGCTATAAAGTAGACCACTATATCTCAAAGAATTAAGGATATACAAATGGCTACTAGCATGATAAGTTGAATAAAAAAAATACTAATATGGATTAAAAACATGATGGATTACAATGATGTAAAGGGCAAGGAAAAGGAATAATTAATACAATGCAAATAAGTTCTAAAATTAACAACTATGATGATTCATTCAATGAGTCTAATGATCAAAAATAGGAAAATAATGATCAACAAGTATTTATACAAAAAGGGAAAGATGGAATAGCTTCAATCGTGCACATATGGTTAGAAGGTCTTATCAAGGAGATAGACAAACATGATATTCCTAAGATAAACTACAAAATTGCCAGATCATCTTTATTGTGCACTCATTGCAATCAATATGGTCATGAAAAAAACAATTGTTGGAGTTTTCATCCATGCAAATATTTTTATGGTATAAATCACTCACATTTCTCTTGTCACTTCAAACACAGATACTAAAAGGACTACGAAAGAAGATTACTTCAAATAATAAACTATTATCTTCAGGAACTTATTCCATATGGATCTACTAACATTGAGATCAAGGTTGATACTTATGAAGGACAAAGAAACAAGTCTTACAAAGGTACAAAGGAAGGAAGAAGGATCAATTCAAATCCACTCAAGGCATGCACTATCATGAGATCAATGGTCCATAAAAGATGCCTGACATCAAGGAAAAAATAATGGAAAGAGATAAGAAGCCATGACATGAAGACTAAAGCAATGGTAAGATCCATATTGAAGACTAAAAGTATTCAATATCCAAATAATGTAATACAGGTGGGTGTTAGAAATATATTATATTCCATAATTTGGATCATGTAAATGTATCTTCTAAGGTTCATACTTAGGACATTAGATTACTTTAGGGGGGAGTTATCTAGTTACTTCATGCAATGTAATAAATGCACAAGTATAAATGTGCAAGTTGTAAATGGGCAAGGTATCCCTTGTACATCTAGATAGAGTGTTAGCCAAGTAACCTATTTTACCTATATAAGGAAGACCTCATTGTTATATATAAATAGAGAGTTAGAGAGAGTTGGGGATATAGTAGCTTAGAGCATAGGTAGTACAGTTTTGTGTGGATCACCATCCAGTGGTGATGGGTGTAATGTAGTCCAATAGCATTATTAATGGAGTCTCACTTCCTCCATAGCTATATTGTATTCATTTATATCATTTTTATTTATTGCATGTCTCAGTTATCTAACATATTTACTTTATTTCATATTATTATGCATCTCATGATTGTTATCTCCCTTTGCATATTATATCAAAATCTAACAAAGGTCTTCACTCAAATCTTAGTCTCCTTAACAATGACTTCTTCTAGAGTTCGTAATAGAGTAGAGTCTCTAGGTGAGCAAAAAGGTGATTCAATAAGTAAGAACATACTGAGAACCTCACAAAGTATCAACCCTACTCCTTGTTGTGATTATAGTAGGGTCCTACTAGGCATGCTATTAAATTGTTATCATATTTTTATATAGTGAAATCATGCTTTATGAGGAGTGACATAGTCGAACCATAGCCAAGAGGATAGGGTTTGGTTCAATCGAGGGCCTCCAATTATTTTTACAAGGCTGGCCTTGTTAGGATGTGCTCTTCAATATGGAATTGTGCTCAACAAAAGTCAATGAGATGAGAGAGATTAAAATATAAAAAAACTCAACAAAATAAAAATGGAGGTGATGTGCCAAGATATCTGCTAAGATATTCCTTAAAAATTAGTCTTTAATACTATGTACTAGTGATGAACACTTCCTTTCCTTAAAATAATTAAGCATAGATGTGAGTTACCAGTTATACGCATGCATAATAAGGTAGGTCCCACTTGAAAGCCATGCAAGTGGCTTAGTCCAAAAATAGATGCAGGCCCCCCACACACACATACACTTAAAAAAATCCAAAATTTAGGTAAAAGGTCACAAAAAAATATATACATACAAAAATGGGTCTACAAGAGTCCACAAATGGCTATACCAAAAATAAACAGTCTCCCATGTATATATATGCAAGCAAGATTTTATATAGATAGCACCAAAAGCAAGGGTTCAAGATTACCCACAAGCAAGTCAAGGGCTAACAATAATTATAAAAAGAAATTAAGGGAAAGCCTACAAATGTATACAATTACAAACTTGTCAATTCCTTACAAAGCTATTTGTACTCCTATTTATAGATTAAAAAGGGAGGTTTTTCCCTCCAAAACTCATGAAGATATTTCTATGTGGTGGTCATTTCTGATATTGGATCATGTACCATATGATTATTTGTACCTTTGAGATCCTTTGTATTTGAAGTTATGAATTTCAATTGATCCTGAGCCCTTAGATAAGAAACTATCATCTTTATTGCCATCTACCCATTTTTAGGAATTCCCATCACCTTGGTGTAGAAGATTGCTTTATTTAATACTCTAGATATTTGATTTGCTTCTATCATGGCTCCCATGATGTTGTTATCCTATATTGAAGCTACAAGACATTCTTTTATAGGAAAGGACAATATTCCTCAAAGAATATGCACTTTGTTGGTTTGAATTTTGAGGCATCAATGATGTCTTCTTTGGGAGTTTTACTTCACCACTTAAGGATGCCTGAATTCAAATATTTGAAAATTTCACCTCTTGTACATTTGTAAAAAAATTTGTTCCTTGTATTTCATCCATGATTTATGAACTTTTGACTTTTGAATAATATTTGCTCATGATATTTGGCCTCTGATCATAAAACCTTTTTTATCAAGCTTTTCTTATGTGTTTGTTTGTGACTCAAACTTCCTATTTTGAAAGGTATAGTGTTTATCACTATAGAAGGTTTTTCCTCATCCAAAGACATGTGATGGTCATGCGTGCAAGAAGAGGAGAATGTGAGAGAGTATTAAAGAAGAAATATTCCAATGCTCATAAAGGTTAACTTTTTTGGCCAAGCCTATTAGAACCAATCACACACCATTTGTGGCTATCACTCACCATACACATAAGCCAACCTTGTCCACCTACACTGGTTAGGGAGACCACATTTTCTACATCAGTAGAGTGAAATATCCTAGAAGAAGCATGGTGGAAAATTTATGATGCAACCACCTTGATGTAGTAGCAAAGAGTTGAGTCAACCACATCAATCATCTGAAGACCTAAAAGATTTCAATATTTATGGCCCTATATCTAGAGATATTGAAGCTACTATTATACAAGTTGTAGAAGTATTTATTGGCTATAGATATAGGATATATGTAATCCTTATACATAGAACTTCATAGGGAAGGAACCCTCCTCTCGGCTTATAAATAAGATTGATTTTATTGTAAAAAGTGTTGTAAGTTGTTTGCTCATGCCTGGTACTTGGTCTTATGAGATATTCCTTACACACTTATTTCCTACTATAATAAGAGGATCCAAAGAATTTTCTTATGCCTAAGAAGCATCGATCCCTTAGAGCCTCATTGCCTTATAATCATTTTAACATGTTAATGGAAATCATGATTAATTTTGCTCTATCCTCCTCTTGGATTATTTCAATTCGTGGCAGTGTATTTTGCTTGGTTGTGTTTGATATCTATAAGTGAAATAGGAATTTAATTCTTTGGCTCATTACCTATATAGCATATGAATTTAATTTTTCTAAGAATTTAATCTATTCATTTTTTACTTTCATTGCAATTCATTCTTTGCTACCACCACCCCTTGGCCTTAGCTCATGAAGGTCACTATGCATCAAGGAGTTAAAATCTAATAAGGATACAACATTTATTAAAATCATTGGAGGTCACCCTATAGGTGCTTCTTCCCTTCCAACCTATGACACTTCTTGTTATTTTTCTCTACGTGAGGCATGGGCACCCCCATCCACCCGATGGGTGTATTCAAATATGACAATAGTTTATCTAGCATGCTTGGTGGAATGAGCTTCTATAATTTCCTTGTTCAAATTGAATAAAGTTTGAATATAACATCAACAAAGGTCATAACATTTACACTTGAATATAAGTGATGAGTGTCGTCAATTATTCATCATTTAATCATTATTCTTGTCAATCCAGGGCGGTGTCCAATGGCTATATACGATAGGAAAGGTAAGTAGTTTAAGGATCATTTCATTCAGAGGAGGGCTTTATTGGTAGAGCAGTTAATATTGGGGGTTTTATTTCACCTTTATATCCTATGAACTAAAATTGACTCTTATTTACTTTTACAGAAATGAAATTGCAGGAATTGAGATTTTGTAGGAAAAAGAAAACTACTTAAATTACAGAATTTAAAATGACAACAATGAAAGGATGCAGAAATGAAATTTGTAGAATTGAAAATCACACTTGCATGAAGTAGAACCTAATTACAATAATAGAATTTAAATGATAGTAATCAAATTTTGCAGAACTGAAACATCAAGAAATTCTTTGATGCAAACTGGAACTATCAAAGTCTGAAATAACTATTGAAAAATAGGAAATTTCATAAAATGTTGTGGGATGCAAGAATATATGCTAAGTGGTCAGCTGACATGCACACACACTTCCTATATTACAAATTATCACATGCATTCTAAAATAACACAACTGAAAATGTGAAATAGAGTCAGGTTTCTGCTAATTTGTTGCAACAAGAAAAGAGTAGAAAACCTATAAATGTTGTCCCTTCTCCTGGGCTTGGAAGTGGCCCTTGCTTCGTAAACCAGAAGAAGGTGAAAATTACCTATCATAAACTATCTAAACCTTACACTAAATTAATAATGCTAACATAGATGATGAAACTACACCTTTTATTAAATCTGCAGTAGCATAACAACAATGCAGGGGAAACCTGCATAATACTATTCTACTATAGTACAATGCTACAACATTTAAACTTATGCTATTTTTCTATCCTCTAGCTCCTATATGATCAACCAAATAGGAGCTATATTATTTATACTAATGGGTTATAATATTGATAGGATTTTGTGTTGCTATGTAGGGCTGCTACAACTATTGTAGAACTGTTTTCCAGAATGCAGGGATTTGTTCTGTTATTCCTTATCCATTCCTTCTGTTGAGCTTCATGAACTGAGGGATAGGTATCAATAATAATAAGGGTATCCATTAAATAGATGTAACCACCATTTACCACCATTCTACTATTGTTTTAGGCACTTTTGACCAAAACTGTTCTTACTGCGTTCATTCTAGAGCTGCTCCAGAATATCAGGCAGGATAATAGAGTTTGTATTAATTCATGCACAAAAGGTATAGGAAAATAGTTGTTATGGCATGAATAGTCTCTATAATTTTCCAAAAGACTTATTCCATCCTTTGCACGAGCTGGAGTGGACCAATTCCAAGCCATGTTGTATATGTACAATTGGATAGAATTTGAATGGACAATTTCCTGTTTCTGCACAATCAAACTGTTTTGAATAAGTTTTGGCACATTTTTGGCCATTTGAAATGGTTAGACTACATGGAAATTTAATAAAATGATTTCAGAACTAAATACATATCAAAACTTATTATTACAGCTTCAAATAAATCCTACTTTGCTTAAAAAAATCAATTGAAACAGGTTAAAAAGTATAGAAAAATAGTCAAAATAGAATATATGCTATTTAACATTTAAAACATGTAAACACTAATATATAATGAATTCTATCACCATAATTAGAATTAAAACATAACATAAGGTTTAAATAGTTTATCAAATATCCAAAAATGGTTTATGAATGAGATAATTTCCTGGCCTCATCATTTCCCCCTAGCCTATTATAATGCATGTCCTCATGCATTTTGTGAAGCTACAACAACACAAAGATCTATGTCCAGATTCCATTCTTCATAACTCAGCTTTGGTCCTAGAACCTTATAATATCCTCTGATTGCTTGTATTTTTTTGAGCCATTCCTAGAACTGCTCATCTGATTGGGGATCACTATCAAAGAAATAAGGGACTAGAGTTATCACATTTGGCAACCTATACCTCAAATCTACCCAATGATCCTGTAACTTGTGGATAACCTACACTATGCATTCTGCTCTCCTTCTGGACCATAATAGATTTTTGGGTGAGATGGGTTTCCGCTTCTGAAGTGATATTGGCAATTCTCCCCATCGACTTTTACAAGATGATAGAGCATTATTAAAATACTTGTTATAGAGGACCTAAAAACTCCTGATACAATTAGTAAGATTGCTCGTATATACTTCTCTAATTTTATGTTCCCTCATCATAGTGAAATGTTGGTTTATGGATTCCCTATAATTAGTATGGGTTCGTCTGATCAGTAACCAAATGTTAACTCCATTTCCTTACTTGCCTTCTTCTCATCCTCCCAATAAATATGATTTTGCACTAAAGATATAAAGGATTTCAGTTTAATATCTCCTATAAATATGTATGGCAAGAAGGTTCCATTTTTAGGTAAGAAGTTATGCAAAAACAGTTCACAAAGCAGATTCCTCTGTTCCTCTGGACTATGCAAATATGTTTCCACAAATTCTTTAGCAATGTTCAGTTTATATGGAAGTTTGGAAACAATTCTCATTAATTACCAGTGGAGGTATTTTTCCTTTAATATTAGAGTATAAAACCTTGTAGGACTTTTGCATTGAACCAAGTATCCTGCAATTTGGCATATATCCTATATTTGTTCCTGTAACTTAGTTATCTCTACAGTTTGGGCTTCTATTGTTTGCTTTAACGGTTTTAAGGATGAAATTTGCACCTCCATATGCTGACATTTAAGCATCCAATGTGCTATGTCCTCATTATATTTGGTTATTGTAACTGTTTATGGGGACTTTATGATTGATTGTATTTTTGGAGGTAAGTCCACTTGTATACCAATTTTTGATGTGTTAACAGAGAGTAGATCTACTTGTACTCCAACTTGTGTTGTTTCAACTTGAGGTGATTTAGCTGTAATTAATTTAACATATAATTGATGAGAATATATATTTACTTGTTATTGCACTTCTTCCTTTTCATTGGCCTCCTCAGCTTCTTATGATGTTTGTGCCCATTTTTGTAAATTTTTAGAATGTTCTGCACAAGCTCCTGAATCTATCATGCTGACATCCAACTAGAAGATTTGTGTTGTTGTATCTTATTTTTCCACTCCTCTGATGGATGATTCTTCCTCAAGTAGGTCTATCTCCCTATGATATTCTACCAATTCTAACAAAATTCTGGCCAATTCATCCTCAAAATCAGATTTTGTAGGTTGTCGCTCCATAGTGGACAATCGAGTCTTTAGTTTGTTCACTTCTTCCTACAAATCAGAAATAAGCTTATATTTTTCTATGATAGAGGCTTCATGCTATTCAATCCAACCCATTTGTGTCTTAATGACACTTTTATCAGTATGTAACTGGATTTGCATATCAGGCTCTTCCTCTTATCTTAGTGATTCTTTACCAGAATCATAATCTTCAGAATCTAAATAGTCAACAAGTGAGACTGTAGGAAATTCTGTATCTGTGATTGTTGTCTCTACCTCCAATTTTTCTATGTCCATATATACTTCCTCTGATATTTCTTCTATAAATTATTCTACAAGCACTTCCTTCTCTTGCTCTATATTTAACTGCTGAAATAGTGGTGTCACTTCTTCATCCACTATTTCTTCTTTTAATTTTTGTTTTTGAAGTATAGAAGATCTTCGTAACCCCATAGGAGTTTGTTTTTCCCTTTTTGGTGACTCTGGAACAAATTATGATGATTTTGGGGCAGAATCTACTTCAAGTGTTTCTTTCTCTAGCCGCCCTTCATTTCTTGAACTACCAGGTTGCCTAATAGATTGTGTTGGAAAAACAGTTACATTATCAAAAAATGTAACTCTCCTTATTTTCCAACAGGACCAAAATTAGATTATTTTTCCCTTTTATTCCTAGTCCTAGAGGATGGAGGTACTTGTGGTGAGGAGGGGATTTCTTTTTCAAAGGATTCAGTTTCAATTTCAGGTTTAAATATTGTAATTTTTGCTTCATCTTTAGATTCAGACTTCTCATCTTCTGCCTCTTCCTCAGATTTAGGGCTTTCACTCTCCAATTCATTCTAGGCAGAGAATAACCAATCAAAAATCCTAGGGTTTCCTCTAAAGTGATGTTTGTAGATAAGCTTGATGAGCCAATGGTGTTTGGGAGACCCTCTTCTTGCTTGGTACTTTTTGGCCATATTTACCAGCTCTTGATATAAATACAGAGGAAGGTTTACCCTAAGATCAAGATTTGAGTTGCCATGGTGTAGATGGGTCAGAATTCTCATGTGATTTCTAGATAGGATAGGTAATTTCCCATCACAGGTCAAAAACCTAATGACCCATATTGCAACTTCATCCCAAGGAGGATGTAAACTTGTTCTTTTGACCCCTTTGTAGATATTATTATTCAATACAAACTTAGTGGGCCTATCCTCATCTCCCCTGAACTAGTTTACTAATTCATTTAAAGTATTCTTGCCAGATTTCCCAATTTGAACCCCATGCAATGGCATTTTAGTAACTTGACTAAGAATTTTGGGGCTTACCTAGATTGTCATGCCACTGATGTGAATTTTATTTGTGTGAAATGTGCATGCAAACTCAGTGGCCAATCCTTATGAATGCCCATCGAACTTGCACAAAAATGGTAGAAATCCCCCTTCTATAAAAATATGTAGCGTTTCAGGATCTCCCAGTAGGCAATCTACATTTTATGACTCAATCTAATTCTTCTTACCCCCCATTTTTAATATTCTTGTGTTCTATCTCTTCTCAGTGTCAAAATACAACGTCGTTCTTGAGTCTAAATCAAACTATTTATAACTTTAAGGCTCAAAATCATTTTGGCCTATGAAATTAAATTTTTATAGTTCCAAAAAAATGCTTCGAAACGTGTTGGAATGTTTGGAAATTAAATTACCTTCTTCAATCTCATGTGGCAGACTCCTATTTCCCATAGGAGTATGATCTGCTATGTTTGATTAAATTATTATGATGTGTTGATGTGGTAGTCGTCTGTTGGCTAGGTCATGGACGATGTATAGACCTTCTATTTTTCCTGAAGTTCTTGTGAAGTGTGCCAAATATTTTGCATATCATGAAATGTGCGATGATTCCCAACAACCTTGTTTCCATCATTGTGTTGAAAACCTATGTCTTGAAATCTGTGCCATAATTTTTCCTTACTTCGAACAATAGAAATTTTATTGTGATGCCACATGTCATTTCGTCCTTATTCTTACTCATTTCGGAGTTTTTCTTGAAGTATGAACATTCTTTCATTCCAAAGCATATGTTTATTTTTATGCTGAAGATGTTCTCGTATTTTTTCTTTGTTTTGGTTATGGAGTTATCATCATTTCGAAGTGGTTATGAGTATCATTTATTTTAGAGCATTATTATGATGGAACATTTGAAAGTCATGGATAAAAGTTTTCTACCCTTTTCACATCTTCCATTGACTAGATGGATAACTTTTTGAATTAACCTTATGTATGCCTCATATACTAACTAGGGATATTATACACTACATACTAGATATCAACATTGTTCTAAAATAAAAAAGGCACATATATGATATAACCATTTACAATTGTACAGTGGTTGTTTCTGTTGATTCTCAGCTGGCTGCTCTATGGACTAAGATAGGTGCAATCTAAAAATAGGTGAAACAATGATTGTGAGAAAATATGGAACAATTATGGTGGGTACAAATGGTAAGTTACTAAGGCAAACATGCTAGAAGACCGGTTTTCATGCAAGCCTAATAAAGAGGCGCCTCAAATAGGTTTTCACTTTCTGAATTTATTCATTCTTTTTATCATTTTTTTCTCTTTGTTTTTTTATTATTTTTTATCAATTTATTTTATGTTACTCTATTGAGTCCAGTGTGGAAGAAGTGTTTTCCTCCAACATGTATACATCCAAGTTCTCCACTTGCTTGCGAAACTCCTCCTTTGATAGTGGTTTATGATATATCTGAAGGCGATGTCCATTAACCACTAATTTTCATCGTGAATCATCAATGAGTGAAAGGCAAACAACTCCATTTTCAAATACTTACTCAATATGATATGGTCCAAGCCACCTAGTTTGTAACTTTCCAAGATAATATTTATAACGTGAGTCAAACAACAAAGCCCAGTCGCCTTGCTGAAACTTCCTCTGTTGAATGTTATTATCATGCCATAATTTTTGTTGTGCTTGGATCATCTCAGTCTGGTGCAATGCATCCCTTCGTAGCTCATATAATGCATCGAGCTGCAGAATTTGGTTAGTTTGTGCTTGTGACAAATCAATACCTACATCCAAAGCAGTTTGAAGAGTTAATAACTCAAATTCAATAGGCAAAAGAGGCTTTTTACCATAAACCAATTCATATGGTGTGAATCCAATAGTGTATTTCCAAGTAGTGTTGTAAGCCCAAATTGCTTCAGGTAGTTTGTCCATCCAATTCCTCCCATAGGAAGCTATGGTTTTGGTTAAGATTCTCTCTAGTTCCATATTTGTTACTTAAACCTGACCATTGGCTTGTGGATGATAAGGTGAGGATTTCCTATGCTTGATTTCATATAGTTGAGTGAAGGCTTCAACAAATATTG
The DNA here is from genome assembly GCA_028583015.1 of Wollemia nobilis. Classification (NCBI taxonomy): domain Eukaryota; kingdom Viridiplantae; phylum Streptophyta; class Pinopsida; order Araucariales; family Araucariaceae; genus Wollemia; species Wollemia nobilis. The sequence continues at coordinate 14,900,369 of JAQPPZ010004166.1, forward strand.
AAGTAAACTGAGGTCCTTGATATGTGGTGATGGATTGTGGGGCCCCAAAACACAGGTTAATTTGTGAATACAGGAAATCAGTAACTTTGTCTTCTTGAGCATGCTTAAAAGCATGAGCTTCTACCCATTTGGTTACATAGTCAATACATACCAAGATATGCAATTTCCCTTGGGAAGGAGGGTCAATGGGTCCTAAAAAATCTAACCCCCATATCTCAAATGGTTCTATTCCTATTTTATGTTGTAAGGGAATTTCACTAGTGAAGGTAGGTTTTCCCATCCTTTAGCATGCATCACAATGTACAACATACCTTTTTACATATTTATGTAAATATGGCCAGTAATAACCAGTACCCAAAATCTTTCGAATGGTGCTATTTACTGAATAATGTCCTCTTGATGGTTCATCATGACATACCTATAAGATATCATATACTTCATCCTTGTGGATACACTTGCACAAAACATGGTTAGGACTGCATTTGAAAAGTAAACCTCTTATCCATTTGAAAGAAGAACTTTGCTTGATTAATTGTTTCTTTTGTTTAGGAGTAAAGTGAAGAGGAATTTTTCCTATAGCCAAATAATTAGCTATATCTGCAAACCATGGAGACTACACAAAAATAGCAAATAGTTTCTCATCAGGAAATACATCTTGAACCAAATTTATTGTATCTGCATTATGCAATCTTGATAGAAAATCTGCAACTACATTAGCTTTCCCTAGTTTATTAACTATAGTGATATCAAATTCCTACAATAGTATTAACCAATGAATAATTATTGCACTAACGAGATGTTTATTCATCAGGTATTTAATGGCAAAATGATATGTATGAATGAATACCTGATATCCTATGATATAATTTTAGAAATTATTGATAGCATATACTACAACTAAGAATTCCTTCTCAATAGTAGTGTAGTTCTTTTCAGCTCCTGTCAAGTTTTTACTGATATAGTAAATGGCATAGTGCTCCCCATTGTCAATTTATCCAAATGCATCTCCAATAGCAGTATTGGAAGCATCATTTTGAATATGGAAGGACAATTCCCAATTAGGTCCTCTCAATACAAGGGGAGTGGTTAATTTTTCTTTCAATTCATCAAAAGACTTTTGACACTTAGTAGACCAAGAAAATTTAGAATCCTTCATTGGTAATATAAACATTGGATTGGCTATGGTACTGAAATTGGTAATAAATCTATGGTAGAAACCAATATGCCCATAAAACTCCTTACATCGGTTTGAGTTTTTTGAGAAAGAAGGTTTTTATGACTTCCACCTTTTTAGGATCAACCTTGATCCCATAAGAGGAAATATGATGACCAAGGAAAATCCATTCCTCCATAATTAATAAGCATTTCTCAGGATTAAGAGACATATGGTATGTTTCACAACATATTAAAACTTTTTCAAGCTGTTCTAAGGTATACTCAAAACTATCTCCAAATACTATGAAATCATATATGTAAATTTCTTCACTCTCATTTGTCAAATCAGAGAATATGGTCAAAACAACTCTTTGAAATATTGTTGGGGTATTACATAAACCAAAATGCAGAACCCTATAAGAAAAATTTCCTTAAGGACATGTGAAAGTAGTTTTCTTTTGGTCTTCAGGTGCAACTTGTATCTGATTATAACCATTGAATCCATCTAGAAAACATAAAAATTTCTTTCCAACAAGGGTATCTAACACTTGGTCTATGAAAGGTAATGGGATATGGTCCTTATGTGTTACCTTGTTTAACTCTCTATAATCCACACACACTCTCATTTTCCCATTTTTCTTTGGAACAATGACTAATGGAGAAACCCACTTACTATATGAAATTGGGTAAATGAATCCTACATATAAAAGTTTTTCAATTTCTTCTTTAACAATATCTTTCAGAGAAGTATTCAGGCACCTTTGAGGTTGTCTCATTTGTTTGACATCTTCAGTGTATATCCTATGTGTACACACATCAGGATGAATGCCAATCTTGTCCTTATAATTCCAAGTAAAAGCTTGAACATGTTTTTGTAGGACAACAAATAGTTTTGCTTCGTATTCATTAGTCAGCCAACTATTAATATTTAGAAATTTTCGTAGCTATATTTCAATTTGTTTAATCCCTAGATAAACAGAATTGACTGCTTCATATCTCTCGATTAAAGAATTTAATGGATAGTGATGTGGCTGCAGAGTATGAAATATTATGGATTATATATCATAAGTGATGCCAGATGGAATCATTCCCTACATAGGACATGTGAAAGAGGTAAGAAGATGATGATTCCATCCATGTGGTAGTGTGAAAGAGCTTTCCTCTATGGGAATAGGTGACATATATTCTGAAGTTTGGTCTTCATCCTTCCATAGCAGGCGATGAACCAGAATTTAATCATCTTTAAGTCCTTCTTCTTGTAATGTGGCAACTAGGACAATTTCATCTTCAAAAATTTTCCTTTCTGGTGAATTGACTCACTCAATGTGTTCCTTCACTACTACTGTAGCCAAAGTGGCAATAGTTTCTTTTTCTTCATCAGACTCAGGATACCATATTTGTCCAAAAAATTTGGTTGAAGGTTGGGATGGTGGATATAGGGAAATCTTCTTAAGGTCAATGCCATTTGAAATAGTCATTTCTCCTGACTTGCATTCTATAAAAGTAGTTGTAGTAGCAATCCAAGGTCACCCTAGAATGATGGGATAACCACTAACTAAATTTCTAGGCTGCAACACCAAGAAATCTACACGATACTCATAGGAAGAAACTTCAATGGCAATATCTTCTAAGATTCCTTCTAGCTTGGCAATTGGCATATCTGCCATTTATAAAAATGTAGTGGTAGGACTAAGATTATTGAGATGCAGTTGTTGCATTATTTCCTTAGTCATTACATTAATTGTAGCTCTAAGGTCAATTAGTACATTTGGAATTTGCACTAACCCAATAGCAATTGTGACTATTAAACTTCCTCGATCACTATATTTGGGAGGCACTAGTTTTCTAGATAACAAGTCAACCAACTTCCCTTCTACTTGCATAGTTTTAGGAAAGGCTTTCTTCTTTCTACCAGGTTTCTTGATACATAAATCCTGAATGGTTTTCTTTATTAAGGGCACATCTTTTATTGCTTGCAACAAAGGAAGAGAAATTGTGATTTTATTAAGTTTTGTAACTAATTATGATTCAGGAATAGTTGCAAGATTTCTAAATATTTTAGGGTATGGTACTTCTCCTACAGGGGATTCTTATTTTTCTTGCTTATTTTTTTATTTTTCTTATTTTTATTTTATTTGCACTGGTTTTGAATGTGGATATGCTTGATTTCCATCAATATCTTCAATGGTGGGTGGAGCAGGGTTAGGTAAACATTTTCCTAAATGCAACTGGATATTACTGCAATCAAGCACATGAACTACAACAGAATCTTCAAACTCAACTCCATAAATAGGGGTTGCTTGTCTGGTATTATTTGGGTTAGCAACAGGCTAAGCTGGAAGTGGGGGTTGCTTAATGGGCTATGCTTGTTGAGGTTGTATTCTTCCTTGTAAGTTTTGATTAGGATCTAGCAACAAGTTTTGAGTTTTCCCTTGATACCTCTACTGCCCTTGATATGATGGGTATTGTGGCTCCCATATTTGCCCATATTGTTGATTTTGTGTCCAAGGTGGATTAACAGGATTCCAAGGAGGATGTGACCAATATTGGGAAGATGCCCAAGATTGATTCCATGGTTTTGAGGGTGGTTCCAAACATCCCCAAGGCATATTCCAATGATTTTATCCCCAACCTGTAGGAAAATGAGGGGCATTCTGGTATTGTGAAAATTTGCCACCTGGCCTCTTCCCAATAACATTAAGTTCTTTAGTTTGGGTTTATAAAACATTTTTAAGGTGAGGTAGGAGATGGCACTTTTTAGTGTTATGCTCTTTTGAACATATGCCATAAATAGTTGAGATAGAGGTTCTATCCAAAGGACAATCATGTAGGGCATGCTTATTCTTGCATCTAGGACAATAGATAGCTAGGGGTGGTGAAGAATTGGATTTTGCATTCCTTTCCCCTAATGCAGTATTTAATTGAGCAAGAATATCAGTTTTCATGTTAGCCATTTCTTCCATAAAATACTTTATATCTGTATTACTAGGATTCCACTTCCTTCTTCTTTGCCTAGTGCAGGAATAATTTTTGCATAAATCTACAATATCATTAATATCAAGCTGGTTTATATCTCCTTTTACCATTAAATCCAATACTTCTCTGGAATCATCCTGCAAACCTCTCAAAAATATTGTTTTTAATAAGTTAGTTTCCACAAGACCACATCTCTTTTGAATAAAGGTAAATCTATCAAGATAATCCTCTAAATTTTTATCCTCTTCTTGTCTAATCCGAAATAACTCATCCTTCCTATTTCTCACTCTACAATACTCCTGATACTTATCCAAAAATGCAATTTCCATTTGATCCCAAGTGCGATTGAATCCGATTCAAGGCTCATAAACCATCGCAAGGCTGCATCTTTGAGTGTGGAGGCAAATAACTTCAGTTTCTGGTTGTCATTGACATAGTCATAAGTCTAACACAAAACTTTGAATTCAAATAGGAATTGATCAGGATCTTTAGAAACAATTCCCCTAAATATTGACAATACTGAGGGTGGAATTGTTTTCATAGGAGCATTCTGAGTAGGATTCAGATGAATAGGGTATTCAAAAGTTCTAACAGGAGGATTGTCAACATCATGATCAACAATTTACCTATCATGTTCTCCTTGTTTTGCCATAGGTGCTTCCTCAGTTTTGAATTATTCAACTGGTTAAGATGGATCATCCCTATGGGTATGTCTAGAAGCAAGTGCCTCTAAGAGCTCTTCTTGCAAAGATCCTAAAATTTTAGTTGATGAAGAAAATGATTCTCTTTTAAGTCTTTTAGGAAGTTCATACATAGGAAGATCTTCACCTGATCATGAAGAATTCCTTGGTGGAAAAGAGTTGGTTCTGATAAACCTTCCTCTTTCGTCTCTTGGCCTATTCATCCATGCTCATCCACTAAATGAACTAGAATTCAATTTTCAAGAACTGTTACCTGTAACAGGATAGTTCCTGGATTGTGATGTTTTTCCTAACAATACCTAAAGTTATCCTCTACAATAACACCAAAAATGATGAGTGTTGTCAATTATTCATCATTTAATAATTATTCTTGTCAATCCAAGATAGTGTCCAATGGTTCTATACGATAGGAAAGATAAGTATTTTAAGCATCAGTTCATTCAGAGGAGGGCTTTATTGGTAGAGCAGTTAATTTTGGGGGTTTAATGTCACCTTTAAATCCTATGAACTGAATTTTACTCCTATTTATTTTTACAAAAATGAAATTACAAGAATTGAGATTTTGCAGGAAAAAGAAAACTACTTAAATTATAGAATTTAAAATGACAACAATGAAAGGATACATAAATGGAAATAACAGAAATGAAACTTGTAAAATTGAAAATCACACTTGCATGAATTAGAACCTAATTACAATAACATAATTTAAAGGATAGTAATCAAATGTTGCAGAACTGAAACATCAAGAAATTCTCTGATGTAAACTAGAACTGTCAAGTCTAAAACAACTATTAAAAAATAGGAAATTTCATAAAATGCTATGGGATGCAATAATCTATGCTAAGTTGTCAGATGACATGCACACACACTTCCTATATTACAAATTATCACATGCATTCTAAAATAACATAGCTGAAAATGTGAAATAGAGTCAGGTTTATGCTAATTTGCTGCAGCAAAAAAAGAGCAGAAAAACTATCAATATTGTCCCTTATCCTGGGCCTGGAAGTGGCCCTTTCTCCCTGAACTAGAAGAATATGAAAATTACCTATCCTAAACTATCTAAACCTTACACTAAACTCAGAATGCCAACATAGATGATGAAACTGCACCTTTTATTAAATTTCTAGTAGCATAACAAAAATGCAGGGGAAACTTGCAGAATACTATTCTACTACAGTACAATACTATAACATTTAAAATTCTACTATTTTTCTATCCTCTAGATCATATATTCTCAACAAAATGGGAGCTATATTATTTATACTAATGGGTTACAATATTGATAGGATTTTGTCTTTGCTATGTAGGGTTGCTACAACTGTTTCCTAGAATGTAGGGATTTGTTTTGTTATTCCTTATCCATTCCTTCTTCTAAGATTCATGCGTTGAGGGATAGGTGTTGGTAAGAATAAGGGTATCCATTAAATAGCTACAACCATCGTTTACCATCCTTATACTATTGTTGTAGGTGCTTTTGACCAAAACTATTCTTACTGCATTTATTTTAGAGCTACTCCTAAATATCAGGCATGATAACAGAGTTTTTATTAATTCATGCACCAACTGTGTACAAAAATAGTTGTGATGGCATGGATAGTCTCTATAATTTCCTAGAAGAAATATTCTATCCTTTGCACGAGCTAGAGTGGACCAATTCCAAGCCATGCTGTATATGTAAAGCTGGTTGAAATTTGAATGGACAATTTCCTTTTCTGCACAGTCAAACTATTTTGAACAAGTTTTGGTACCTTTTTGGCCATTTGAAATGGTTAGACGGTGGGGAAATGTAATTAAATAATTTCAAAACTAAATACATATCAACACTTATTATTATAACTTCAAATAAATCCTACTTTGCTTAAAGAATTCAGCTTAAACAGGTCAAAAAGTATAGAAAAATAGTCAAAATAGAATATATGTTCTTTAACATTTAAAACATGTAAACACTAATACATAATGCATTCTATCACCATAATTAGCATAAAAATATAACATAAGGTTTAAATAGTTTATCAAATATCCAAAAATAATTTATGAATGAGGTAATTTCTTGGCCTCATCAAGAAGCACCTCTACAATTCACTTAAAAGATAGACTTTTTAGAAGTCATCTGATAAAATATAAACCAATATTTTGATGGGGGTATTTATCTCATCAACTTGTTGAAGCAAAATATCCCCACCTAGTGACTCTATTATTAGAGGGAAGATCCATATCTTGTAACCAAATCTAATCATCAAGAGCTAGTACCATCTCTAATTCGAAGGCATAGAAGGAGGGACCAACGATGCGATAAGGAAGCCAAGGCCCATCAGCCTCCTAGAAGTTTTTTGATGTGGAATGATAGAGGTCCCTTGATTCCTCCAATTCCATCTAACACATGGGATCCAATTCATTCCTCTATACTCAAATATTAACCATACTTCTTGGGAGAAGATGTCATCACTCAGATATAATATTTGCAACACTTGGTGAGTCTATGCACTGTATATTTTATTGAAAAACAAGATATAGACTTAAGGCTATTGGTGGCTTCTTTTTGGGGTAGAGCAAGTGAATGAAACCTCAATATCTACACATAATCAATCAAAATATAGGACCAATTGGGAGAGCTCCTAGTAAAGTAGTTTAAGGAGAAAGTAGATGGATCATCCCTCCTAGCACAAATCATGACTATATAGAGGACACCTACAAAAATTATGGATGATTTAAAAGTCTGATTCCATAAGACTTGGAAAAGGATCCATGAGGAAATTTGGCCACCTCTAGGTATGACATTCATTTACTTTTTAAAAGCTTTCAATAATGATATTTGCATGATTGTCAAGTCTAAGGGTGGTAATTCATTATTGGAGGCCTATGGGATAGCCATCCAAACTAAGAAATATTCAATCCAAATAGGAAGACTATCTCCTAGACCATGTCCACCATTATGTCCCTCTATTTAGTACTCCTACCCTTACTCTTTGACCATACAACCTTCCACCTTCAAATTTTTCCTTCCATGTACTAATCTTCCTCTCCTCTATATGTTAAGATCAAAAAAATATTCAAAACTATGAGGACCCTCATCAATGATGTCATAACCCTCAAGAGACAATCTACCATCCAAAGGATTTCCTACTAGATTTACCCAAATACTTTCTTCCATTAGGGAAACTCAAGCTTTTGATCACCCCCTACTTGATACCATAAGCCCCTATTTTTGGCTAATAAGAATCCTAGTCATACCTAGGTATTGACTTAGTAGATAGTACTTGTATCAGTCCTAGCCTATCAAGTGACTACAAGCTTAGTTAGAGAATTGGTCACCACCTATAATAGTTGTATTGAAGATTCTAGTGGAAGGTACTATCTCACTCTTAACTATCCTCCCTTTGATTATTTTTTCAGAATAAAAAATCAAGACATTGAGACTTTATTTTTGATTGTAAAGACACCTATCCTTCATAGTCAAAATTCTTGATTTCAAGTCAATAATCTGTCACTTAATATCCAACCATATCATCAATTATTGAATTTTCAACCTCAAAGTAAACTTTTATCACCTAGGATGAAGCAAAAGTGTACATTGTATTGGATAAAGAATACCCCTAAGATAGGAGGCCACAAGTTTGATTAAGGTATAAAACATGGACTAAAATAAGGACCATTGAATAATAGAGAACACCTATCCTAATTGAGGCTAGACCTCAAAGGAGGGAAGAAAACAATCAAAGGATCCCTCTAGCATAAGTTGTATTAGTAAATCAAGGCTGAGTAGTCACAACAATAATAAGAGCTTCCCCTAAACCACTAAGGTAGTATGTTGTGACTTTGTTAAGGCCACCTCCAATGACAGAGAGAACTAGGATCCTGATAGTGTTAACTATTCCAAAAGCCCCTCCTATTGGAACCTTCAACATGGTAGAGAGCCTAAGGAAGTCTACTATGACCATGTCTCTTTGGGAGTTCCTCTCTATTATAAAGTAGATAAATAATTTAGAAGATGCCTTAAAGAGGTAAAATAAACTGAGAATACAAGGAATATCTACCATATTACAAATTTTGGATCTAGAGCCCAACAGGCCCAAGCCCATGCCATTCTACCTAAAATTCATCTATAGATATCAACTGATACATAACTTCATAGTTAACTTAGGGCCTAGTACATCAATAATGTTGAGAAAGGTGGTAAAATTACTCAACCTATCACTATAACATACCAAAAATAAGGTGGTGCAACTAGATGGCACTCTAGTGCTACTATTTAAGCTTATCCAAGGCCTTTATTTTGAACTCCAAACATACCTTGAATTGATGGTTCATCAAGACATAGCAGTGATTGATCTCCTAGCCTCATTGGGATACACATTTCAAGAGAATTATTTCTAATATTGAAGGACACTTGTTTCTTGACTAGACCCACATTCTGCTTTGATCTAGATACAAGACCAAGTTCAAAATACCATTGAAACCCCTCTATATGTACCATGTAGAGAAAATTACTTTCAAGGGGAGTAGAAAGGAGCAGTACTACTTAGAAGAGGAAGAATTATCAAAATTTGACTACTTCATTGATGAGATACACCCATGCATTCTTGATGACTACCTAGAGCAGTGGACATCTGAGACATGGAGACTGGATCTTGGCAAAGCATTCAAGCCAACTGGCATGGGGTATTTTTTCACCAAGTATTTTTCTCTATACATAATGTGCAAAAAAAACTTGGGAAGATCGAGGGGTTCTTGATTCCATGGGATTGAAATCTTATAAAGATGAAATTTTCAAACAACCCTAACTATACACCTAGTCAATAGATAGAATTTTCATGGAAAAATTCAAAGAGAAAGGATTAAGAGGAATCCCCTCTACCATCTTATCACGACTCATTCAAAGGCTAAGGATGGCCCGCCCCAACATTGATGGTGGCACATAACCCAACCACGATTGGCATTTACCCAATGCACATAAGGATGCATGGCCAAACTACTGGCCACGGGTGTTTTTAAAGGAATGATCATCACCTATGAGGCACACATCGAACCCAATGATGAATGGTAAAATTTATTACAATAGGTATAAAATTTAATGGCTATTTTTGAACATAGGTAGCAAAAAAAGGAGAAAAATTTGCACAAAACCAAGTAACGTCACCATATTTCATAGAACTAGATCTCAACACGCCCAAATATGAGGATCACATCATTGTAAAATTTGATGATGGTGTCACCTATAGTGCATGAAGATGTACCAAGATTTTGTATACCATGAAAAAGTACTAGACAATTATGAATAAAGCTAGCGATGCTAAGAGTCATCCAAACATTTGTTGAGCCAAGTGATAACATGTAAAAGGAGAATATGAGTTAAGAAAAACACATGAAGTAAATATTGAAAGGTGTTCCAAGGACTTCATAAGGGAGAAATCTACATATATTACCAAGGCTATAGCATTAGTGAAATGATTGAGAATATGGAAAAAGTACACCATCATTGATTTATTTATAGTAAAAGTCATCGTACAAACTTACATAGTGGAACTAGAATAGAAAATGATGATGACTTACCTTATTGGATGGGTCTATATATAAAGAGGTAATATTCTCTTAATATCTCATTAGTCCCTGGATAGACGGTATTTCCATCATATTTTGTGTCCTTCATAGTTGTTCTTCCATACAACTAAAAGAAAGGCATTTTTAGAAAAAATAAAATGAGAAAACTAGTAGCCCTTTCAGTTTTCCCAATAGTTTATGTCAATGAAACATCCAAAATACTAGTAAGGGATGATTTGAAAGAAAAATATTGAAGCTCCCCATGCCATGAGGGCAAGTTGACTTGGTAGAATAGAAAAGAGGAGGATCATAGCATTTTCTATGTCAGCTAAGTTTGGTCTCATCAAAGAAGGAGTCCTCTTAGTTAACATCGAGAAGAATTTGATAGTCATATCTTTAGCAATCCCCCTTATCTAATATTGGTCTTAAACTTTTCCATCATTTAGGTGGATGAGTGCTAAAACTAATACTCCTTCCATGGGTAATTGGATTCACAACCACTATTTCATCGATCATGAATACTTAAGGTTATTGGCTAAATAACATTAACAAGAGCCCCAAGAGTGTGAAGCCCAAGAACAATGGAGGAGAAAGGAGTAAAAGGAAGAAAAATATTTGGATCTTTACATTCCAAGGGTAGTTATCCAAGGTAAAGGTCTAGAGATCTTTCATCAAGCAAATATATAAGGCAAGAGATAAAATGATGATAAGAATAAGAATATGCTAGGAAGAAAGACTATCTAAAAGAATGCAATTGATCCTCACGCCTTTCAAAAAATAGTCAAGAATAAAGCCTTGATCATCATAAAGGAAACCTAATTTTATAAAGAAATTAAAGGTCCTGAGAAGGAACAACTTCCAAATTTTGACTTTGTACCCAATGGACAAGGCAAGAAAGTCTATGATTACTCTAATAGGCTAAAGAGCCTTGAGAGATATCAAATATATAGGGAATTTTTTCTTATAGCCCTACTTAACTCCAATTTAGACCAATTGAAAGTAGGACCAACCAAGACTATATTGTCAAAATGTTCCTCTCATATTCTATTATAACCAAAGAGCTTCAAGAGAAGAGTGGGAAAACTAAAAGTTGTATCAACCATTAAATATTTCATCTATGTCCAACACTTCATGTTTGCTTGAACCCAACCAAGCAACAACACCAAGACCCATGGATCATTTATTTTCAAATATAATGGCCTACATAGTCCTTTTGACCAAGGAAAGAACCAGCAAAGGAGAAGAGCTATTACAAAAGTTGAAGCAAGACACATGGTGACCAGTCATGAGCCCAAGGGAGGAAAAGGCTAACACTCTTAATAGTATTAAAATTTGTTTCCTTGTGCTTGCTACCTGGTCTTGCAGGATTTTACTTTCACACTTATTTTATAATATAACAAGGGTATCTGGAGCCTTTTATCATGTATAGGGATAATCCAACTCTCTAGGCCTTATTTCCTTGTAATCATTTCAGCATGTTAATGAAAGTTGTGACTATTTTATATTTATCCTCCTTCTCTTGGCTTTTCACAATTATTGATGGTGTGTTTTGATTGGTTGTGTTCTCTAGCCATAGGTGAGGTTTTTCATGTTCAATTATCACTTATTGCAGTAAAAAATTTGGGGTCCTTTTTAATTCTTTGGCACATTATATTCATAGCATAGGACTTTAATTTTTGCAAGAATTTAATCTACTCATTCTTTTCCACCACTACCCCCTAACCTTATCTCATGGAGGTCACTGTGCATATGAAGAACATAAGATTATATTGAGAGGGGGGTCAACAGTATAAGACCACTTTTTACTTTTCTTTCTCAATCTTAATTACACAATATCATTGGCAATATCAACAATCATAATCAAATTAAAGCACAAATCAACACACACAATAGAGACACAAATTTAACGTGGTTCACCTAATGTGGGCTACTCCATGGAGAAAATATTTCACTAAATTTTCTCAACAAATCTCTTGGGAATATTTTCCCTATTATAATGTTTATGGACCTTTGTCCAAAGGAGACACAAATACCCTAATCAAGTTTGTGAATCTCTTTTCACAAGAGAACTCCTTTCTCCTCTACTCTGGATGGTGATCTTCTAGAAGAACTGCTACCTCCATTGCACTAGCTAATGGATATATATCCACTAAAGAATCATATCATCACTTAGAAGACCTATCCTCAATGCCTTGGCTAATGGATCTCTATCCACTGGAGACTATCATCCTCTATACTCTATCACCTCCAAATCTTGCTCTTAGCTCTATCTCAAATCTACACTAAACATAGTCCTCTAGTCTAGGACAAATCTGCTCAACCTCTATCCTCAAATTTGCACTAAACATAGTCCTTCGGTCTAGCACAAATCTACTAAATATCTATCCTTAAATCTACACTAGACACAATCCTTTGATCTAGCAAAATTTGCTTAATCTCTATCCTCAAATCTACACTAAACATAGTCCTTCGATCTAACACAAATCTACTCAATATTTGTTCTCAAATCTGTACTGAACACAGTCCTTCAATCTAGCACAAATTTTATCAATATCTATATTTGGTATGACACAAAATTATCATCAAATTTGCACCAAAATCTATCCTCAGATCTGTCCTCAAGCCTTAACACAAAGCTTGTATCAATCACAAATCAAATCTACTAGATCTGATCCAAATATTAACCCAAGGTTTGAACAAATCAATCAATCAACTCTGCTCTCAAGTCTTATCAAAGACTTATCTCAAATATTCCTTGTAAGTTTCTACAAAATATCACACTAATTTTTCCATAAGTTATCTCTAGAACTTGTCCAATATGATCAACACATCTTCACCAAGACTTACCTTGAATATGCTCAATAAGTCCTCACTAGAACTTGTCCAATCTGCTCAACAAGTCTTCACCAAGACTTATCTCAAATCTGCTCAACAAGTCTTCACCAAGACTTACCTCAAATATGCTCAACAAGTCCTCACTAGAACTTGTCCAATTTGCTCAACAAGTCTTCACCAAGACTTACCTCAAATCTGCTCAACAAGTCTTCACCAAGACTTACCTCAAATATGCTCAACAAGTTCTCACTAGAACTTGTCCAATATACTTGTAAGATTCCACAAAATCTTACTCAAATCAGTCCTTAAGTCCACTCTAGGACTTACTCAAATCTATCCACTAGCTTTCACAAAAGCTTTATACAACTCAACTCAATATATTATAGAAAACCTCTTCAATATCACAAACAAGTTTCACACAAAATCTTGTTTAATCTCACAAAAACATATATAAAATTTTTAGAGATTCAATATGCTTCACAAACACAACAATGCTCAATCACTTAAAATATATTTCTCAAATCAATTTATAAGTATAGAATAAATTGTGTCACATAACTTGAACTATCACTTCAACACTTCCACTTGACTAGGCTCAAACAACTCCACTCAATAAATCACTCAATGAAATATTCCTTTCTTATAAACCCATGTCCAAACATATGAACACTCACTCAATTATTTCCAACAATGCTTATCAAACAATCTCACATAACAATGATACTCATGTTCTTGCACAAACCCTAGTTCAAGATAGCTCTCAACTTCACATAACAATGATACTCATATTATTTTCACAAACCCTAATCAAACATATGGAAGCTTACTCAGTATTTCCAACAATGCTTATCAAACAATATTTCTATTATTAAATTTAATTCTAGAAAACTAAACTCAACAATGCTTATCAAACAATCCTTTTCACTCCAACTTAGCATTCACAACATCCAACAATCACTCTCAAAGATAATGTGCCCTTACCTCTTGTTTGAAGATGATTTAACCTCAACCATCTATCTCAATCATAACCACTCTTTTTGCCAATACTACGGTTAGATAGCAAATATATGTCCTTAATAATTTCATTTCAAAAATATTTCACCAAGTTAAAATATCAAAAACTTACTCAACCTTATTTTTCCTTTTAATAAATTTTTTATTAACTTTGTGTTAACAAAAATATCTAACTTCTCTGGCACACCTTATTACTCCTCTCAATAAGATCAAAGCACTCAAAAATCAAACCGTAAAATAAAAACAATGCATATCCTTTTATCTCCCTCACACAAACCTTATAGCATCAATTTCCACTTTATAACCCAAAAAAAATATTTTTGTAAACTTTGAAACCAACCAATTTAGTGCATACCTTAGTCCACAAAAGGTCTTTGGCGGGTTTCGAACGTGCAACCTCTCCCTACCGAGCGCCTTAGCAAAGCACACGCCCACCATGTGGGCTACATGCCTCTATACAAAGGGAAAGGCTAGCACCTTTCCTTTGTCCTTTGCCTCATGCGTAGCTTCCAACAAAAAACAAACCTTCCTTGCTTACCAAAATGTAGACCACAAGATTTGATCCCTCAACCTCACGTCTACCAAAGTCTTAGCACCGTCCTTAGCTTCCAGTCATGCTACACAACGCCTTGGAATGTGATGTGGAATCCCCTTTGTCTTGTCCTTTGTCCTTGCCTCTTAAATGTTTTAACACATGCGAATATGCCACCTTTCCTTAAGCACGATTTACACTTACATCGAATAATTCACATGGATAATATTTGCAATGGTCTTTGCCCCTTATTATATGCAAAGTGCTATGAGATTATAGACATAGGTGATTTCGATTAATTTGAATTATTTCAAATTAAATAAACTTTATGCCCTCTTAACCCTAACTTTTAGGGTTTTAATTTTAATCTTAAATTAATTTATAATTAACTTAATAACTCTTAGAGTTAATCAAATTAAATTATAAATTAATTTATAATGAAATTGTTATAATTAATTTATAATTAAATTAAATCTCTAGGTCTTGACCTTAGACCTTTTAATATTATAATAAAATATTATAATATTATTTTTCTTGGGCCTTCCTTTTGCCCTTTAGACCTCATCTAACCACCTGGAAGTAATCTTTCTTTTGCATTTGATTACGGAACCTAAAACTAATGATACTCACTGAAACTGATGTTTACTGACGCTGACTTCTTGACATCAATGACTACAAAATCTGCTCATATTTCCAACAACATCAAGGAGTTAAAATCTAACGAGGAGCTAACCTTGATTAAACACCTCAAAGGTCACCCTGTAGGAAGTTCTTCCCTTCTAACCCACAGTGCTTCTAGCTATTTCACACTATGCAAGGTGTGGGTACCCCCATCCACCTAACATGTTTATTTAAAGATGATAATAGTAAGCTTATGAGCATGTTCATGTAAGCCTAAGGGAACCTTTTCTATATTCAACCCTAGTAATATTGGTTAATCCACCTTTATGAGTCACCTTGATTAAAAGGTATAGTATATTTATTATAATGTAGTTTAACCTTGAAGTGAAGTTATATTGGCTTAAGGTTATCATCCAAATATGGTTTTGGTATTACTATAAATACCCCTCAATGACTAATCCATTGCATCAATTTATGATATATGTGAAATATTAGGGTACCTATGGACACCCATCGCATATTCCTTTTTATTTCATGTTGTTTATCTTTTTTTTTCATATATACACTCTTCTATTTCACTCTTATTCATTTTTCTACATATGATTATGGTTAATATATGTTTTGAAATGTTTTTAGAAAATATTGTGAGTTCTAACAATAATTCCATTGTTCAATTCATTGTAGACAAATTGGTTTCCCCAAACCCCCTAAGAAATGGCAGAGGTCCAAGGTTCAAATCTTGGGCCTCGTCGAACTGCACGCTTATCCCTTTCCTAGTACTTTTAGCAACATAAAAGGTTTAAAATGATCATGGCATGGTGGTTATAAGGATGAACTGCACGAAGATCTATGTGGTGGCTTTCGGGGTGGACAACATAGAATACTATGGAAGCCATAAAAATTTGGATAGCCTACCCGGATTCATGGCGGCTACCGATTCCACCATGTAAAAACAAAAACATAAAAAGAAAAAAAAAACAATAATGCCATTGTAAGTATCCCATATATATTTATTGAAGAAGAGGTATTTTCTCTAGAAAACTATTAACAACATACATGGAGTAGTTGTGACACAATTAAGAAAGCTACATGTGGTAGATAAAATTTGGAAAAGTCATGAACATTTGTTGTAGGAATAAAATATTCATAATATATCATATATGATGTAATATTGTGAAATAAATTATATAAAAAACAATAGGAATATGTGAGGGAAACAACACAATATTTAGCAATACCATGCTTTTCCATCACTTGAGCATAGAAAATATGAGCAAACTTCAGTGGACCTAAGCACTACCTTATTATAGCTCTTATAATACCTTTATACAATATTTTCTGTATATTAGTTAGATGGGCCCCACTCATATTTTTTTGGTAGATAAGATACTATAGCATTAATACCAGGTTTTACAGGTTGACCCAAAACCTTTTACAAAAATTAGCTCAGGGCTGTTAATGAACATATCCTTACTAAGGATCCTATATATGTAAAATCTACATGTTGCCAAAGCCATTACATCCGATAAGGCACATAGCCTGTTATAAAAAAGAAACTTCCCATACAACATTTTGGGTATACCCCAAGAAAACACACATGCATCATAATTACAAAAAGAAACAGACACGGATCCATTCCTTGAGACAATGGAGAAATAAAAAGCTGCAGACACACATAGCAGAGTACTGAAAAAAACTCCCACAAGCTCTTTATTGATAGTTACTCTTATAATTCTTTGGTAATTTCTTTCTTCCATATATGACATGCTTTGGTACCACATACTATCTTGGCAAATCAGCCTTGGAGAAGTGAACCTGCTGGATACATTTATGGCGGTGACTATCTGGTGGTCCACGTGGCTTTGGTTCGAAGTCTTATATTGTCATTTATTTTCTTCCCTGTGATTATCAACCAACCTCAAATTACTAAGATGACTAGAAGCCATGTTATATGACATGTGACTGTCCCCATTAGTCTTTGTGGTATTTCCAAGCAACATCCACGAAGACTGACAACTCAGATAATTTTTATTGTGAGTCCAATTCAAAAAAGAGATGCGAATACTCCTAGCCTTCAAACTTATAGTGCCTTCCCTGTTGGTAAATTTGACTATCATTCTTGGAATTCTTGTTGAATAAGCTCCTCTACTTCATATTACATCATGACCACATAGTTGTATTACAACAACTTTACAATTATCCATGTGTTGTTTGACAAGATTTGTATTTTAGTCTCCTCCTCAAAAGTTGAGAAACTTAGCAAATTGAGCTCATATCATTCAATATAATATCTTTATATCTTATCATAACATATTAAATTAATATTTATCAATAGCTAGGTAGGTGGGGTTACAAATATAAGTTATGAGCCCTATTATACATATCTTATACAATATTACACACATATATAAAGTAAATCCTTTACAAATTTGACATAACAATTTGTTTTGGGTCCTTTACACAAACACAAGGATAAATTTAATATTTAAAAAAATGGAAAAACATAATCCAAGCTAGTAAAGATAATTAAAAGTGGGTATAAAAAACTAAGGCATATGTATAATAAGTGGTAAGTGAAGGTGAAGTAAATTATGAACAAGACTTGGTTTCTACTACTAAAATTTTAAAATATAATAAAAAGTGATATGTGATTATAGCTTAGGTTATGAAAAGTTTTATTTCAATTGCTACTGGCATTATTTCCATATTATAAATAGTAGATAAGCAATTTTATAGATCTAAAAACCTTATTTGTAGATTATATAGATAACTGTTATGTGGTTTATTTTAATTATTCATTCATAATAATATTTTATGTAAATAATAAAATTATTTGAATTTTAATAGCTTTTAATAAGTTAAATACACTAATCAACAAATTTTAATTTGATATAAATGTGAAGGTCTAAATAAAAATTTGAAATTCAATATTTAGATACAACTAAAAATAGATATTATTGCAATTTAGTAATTATATATGCATATCAAATCTAAAAATAAGACAACTATAATTCAATTTGACCCTAAATCCACAAAAAAAATTATAAATTATTAGACTGCTTCAACATTTATGAGATTTAAGTGAGACTCTATGTTTCAGAATATCTTGACACTCTTGAGTCTATTGTTAGTTTTAGAACATATATTTTGCAAGTTTGTTTTAATCCTAGTTTTTATTTATTTTTTTAAATTACCAATTTTTTTAAATAAAAAAATATTTTGATATATTATTTTATATATAATTTTAATTTTATTATTGTTTTAAAATTTATTAATATTTTTTAACATATTAAATATAATCTCATTTAAAGCGTAATTTTAATTTATGCTTCTATATTTCAATTATTATCTTAATTTCATTTTCTAACCATTTCTATTAAAGATTAATAAAGTGCGATTATTAAGACCTTTTAGGAAGAGTTCTACCATTGAACTATTGAACCTTTATAAGTCTAATAATTTGTAAAGTGTATACTGGCATAATTAACCTTCCACTTTATTTACAATTGTCTCATCTCTATTATGACAAGAGTTCTATAATATTTAGAAACATCATCTTATTGTCTCCAAATTATACTAATGTTCATCCAAATTATTGTTTCCTCCTGAAATTATTTATTTTTAGTAATATATTTTTATATTAATTTTTTTTGGCATTTTAATATCTATTCTTTTCATCCAAATTATTGCCCGCTAAAAACTTCATCTTACAAACAATCTATTTTTTTGCATTGACAACAATTTTAGCTTATCCACTGTATAAGCTAACTAAATTATCTTTAAAATTATAAAATGATAATACTTTACATGTAATTTATTCATATGTTCTAAAACCGTAACATCATGCCTGAAAGGGAAGCAGACATTTATGGATCCAGAATTCTTTGTAGGCCATGCCTTGCAGTTATGAAATGATCGCCATCTTCGCTGCTCTTCTCACACTCCTCCACATTATCAATTTAATTAATTTCGATATTGAAGTGCACATAAAATAAAACCAGCCAATCAACAAAATAATACCTTTGTGAGGAAATAACGTACTGAAAGAAGTATGATAAAAAATAAAATTGGCCACTCTGTTTCTTTTTCTTTGGCAGCCAGTGTTAAGTGTAGAGTTGTATTTGATATGCATTCTCATATTATAACTCGAAAAATTAATAAAAATGTATATGGGCATACATTCAACTCTTTAATAAAATATCAAATCCTTAGTGTTAAATCAAAAATCAAATTTCAACACATTGTATAAAATGACCGTTTAAATAAAAATATATAACATAGACGTAATATTGTTGTTTTATTAAAGCAAAATTTATCTATTAAAAAATATGAGATAAATTAATTTATATCAGAATTGATGTTATAGTTTTTATATATAAATGATATTCAACATGGTAAACCTTTTGACTTTTATGCTTTATAGTTGAACTCATGTTGTTTATTGTTAAAAATAGTGGGAACTTAAAATAAGTACATTAGTTTAATCTTATATGATATCTTAGTCTTAAAGCTATCACTTTAATATATTTATTTGTTGATTTAATGTGGAAAAGATAAAAAATAAAATATTTATCCTAGTGATTATTAAAAATTATAATAAAATTTTCTTGCTTAAATAGATTGGAGAAGCACCATTCTCATAAGCTATCAAAATCTAATCAAAAAGAGATTTTGTATTAACAATTTTATTGATTGATTTGTTTAAGGTCAAGTCTTATTATCAAAAAATGGATCTCCTATTAAAATGAGAGACATTAGTTTATTACTTTGTAGCCATTATTTGTAGATTCAATAGAGAAGCACCATTTGTATAAACTATCAAAATATAAGCAAAGAGGGTTTTCATATTAACAATTTTATTAACTTATTTGTTTAATGTAAAGTCTCATTATCAAGAAATGGATTGCCTATAAAAATAATAGATATTAATTTATTACTATGTAAGCATTATTTATAGATTCAGTATATTTGATGTCATGAAGTCAAAATCTAATTAACATTCTTAATTATTTTTTAATTAGTTGCCATTGAGTTATTACAACTCTCTTTTTATCATCAATCTTCTATTTCAATCATATGCTACAAAAACTAAGGTATACTTGTTTGATTGCATCCTATACGCGTGTCCAACCATGTTTATTTTATAAACCTCCAATATACAATGGTGTTATTCTAATTTATATCACTTAGAATCTAATAATTTCCACATATATAAAAAACATCTAAATTTGGTTGTAGAAACTATTGATAAAACAAAAGAGTGGTTAGATTTTTTTATACCTCTCACAAAATCTATCTAGGGGGACTTTACTAGTTTTTATCTTGCATGAATTTTATCACTACTACTCAATCTCATCTTACAGGTATAAAAACATTAATATGTTTAACTAATTATATGTGTTCTATACCATGCATGAATGCAAATACTTTTTAACTTCTTTCTATTCAACAAGATCCTACCTATATCCTAATTGTCAAATTTAATAATACTTTCAATAAATGAATGAAATCAATACATTATCCTAGAAGGAAAGAGCAACTCATGAACAAACACAATGTAACACAAACAATGTCTATAGATATTAAAGTTATATCATTAAAGAAGGAATAAGCACTTCAATCAATAATAAAATAGTTAGTATCAAGGGGTATAAATATCAAAATTACAAGTGATCTTAGGTTAAGGTTAAAGAACCAACCTTAATATTTATTATTAAAATATAAAATAAACCCACCTATACAAGGTGCGCAAATGTCCATATGGATAGATAGAATAATTTAATACAAAATTTAATCATGGCCTTGTGATGCAGGAGCATCTAGCAGCACCTGCAGTAGAAGCATCAAGTTGCGGGAAAGCCAGTGCTGAAGAATAAGCTAAGGAAGAAAAAAAGAAAAGAAAAAAGAAGCAGAAAGCAAGCAAAGCAGAAATTGTCGTGATTTCGCTACGTCGCGAAATCACGATAGTCGGCAGGAGAGAGAAAATGCAGCAGAAAGGGCCGTGATTTCGCGACATGTCACGAAATCGCGACGAGGAGGCAGAAAGTTGCAACAAAATAGTGACATGTCGGTGAGGCAGAGGCAGAAGTCAAAAAGTGTAGCAAAATCACAACGTCGCAATTTCACGATGTCGCAAAATCGCAACGTCAAAGCAGAAGAGGCGCAGTGGGAAAAATGTCGCGATTTCGTGACATGTCACGAAATCGCGACATGTCACGAAATCGTGACATGTCGTGAAATCACGGCATGTCACGGAATCACGACAAAAGAGCAATGGCAATGCGAAGGTAGTGGAGAGGTTGCGAAATCGTGACATGTCACGAAATCGTGACTATCACAAAATCGCAACAGTGGAACAGCGGAGAGGCGAAAGTGCAAGATGGTAGCGAAATCGCGACGTGATTTCACGACGTCACAAAATCGTGACATCGGAGTGAAGACTCGGTGGGAGTTGGCAAGGAAGTGAAGGCAAAGGCGGAGGCAAAAGTTGAACCGGAGGGTGAATGCAGTAGTGAAATCATGACGTCGTGATTTCACTACATCGCAAAATTGTGACATCTTTTGAAGGTTGAGGCGAGGCGACAGAACGGTCGCGATATCGCGACGTCGCGATATCACGACAGATATCAATGCAGAGGAGAAAGTGGCAAAACGGTCGCGACGTCGCGATATCGTGACATAATCAAAAGCAAGGGGCTTTCGGCAGAATTGGTCGCGATATCGCGACCAAAAATGGAAAAGAGCATAGAGGAGCAGAAACGTCATGATATCGCGACATGTCACAATATCACGACGGAGAGAGAAGAAGACACGGGAGGAGAAAGAGATGGCAAGAGCGGCATTTTTTGGGACCGTTCAAAGATGACACGTGGCACAAGCTAAAGTTAAAGCAGGGGATTACCCAGAAGCGTGGGAGACAAAAAGGATGGGCATGCAGAGAATCTGACAGAATCAGCAGTGACAGGGACCATGCGGAGAGGGGTCTTTAATCGGGTTAGTATCTTGGTTTTCACGTCCTTGTAATTAATCGGGTTGGTGAACCCATTTTCGAAGAATGTTTTCAGAGGGTCGGGGCCTCTATAAAAACCCAGTTTGATGTATGGATCGGGGTGGTGGATTTAGGTAAGATTACGCGCAGAGTGAGAGAGTGAGAAGATCGAGTCGAGTGTCGATTAATGTAAAGCCTGCGGGCTATGTTTGAATGTATTGATTTTCAGATTAATGCATAAGAAATTATCTAGAAATTGCGTGAGTGACTTCTGCGTGAGTGACTAGCTACTGCGTGTGCCTATGGGCTATTATTTTACGTGCTTTTCTAGATTTAAGAGAGAGAAAATTGGAAATGCGTGGAGTGTGGTTGCGTGTGATTTTTTTTTCAGATCCCCATCAGTGGTATCAGAGCTAGTGATCCTGAGTGTGTAACAGATCGTCGGACATGAGGCAGTTACACCAGGATCTATGGTAGGGTTTTGAGAGAGAGAGAGTTAAGATCCCCGAGTGTGTTAGCAGATCATCGGCTATGAGGCAGCTACACCGGATCGATAGAGCTTTGTAATAAAAGCAAGGAGAAATGCATCCCTGAAGAAGCCAAGATAGCAAGAATGATATGGTGCCAGAAGAAGAGTTCCTAGCATTGCAGCGACAATTTAAAGTCCTACAAGAGGAGTGGCTCGGGATAAAATTATGGGAGCAAGAGGAGAAGCGTAAAAGACGGGAAGAAAGCAGAGAAAGAGAGATGCTAGAGTGCATCAGAAGTTGAAGTTGAAAAATGCTGCAGATGAAGAAGTGTGTAGTAGTATAATCTATCTGGAAGAAGACAGAAGTTATGTGGACTAGGAGACGGGGTAGAAGCAGACTGCTGAGGCAAAGAAAAGTTTGGAAGTGCTGCAGGAGGCAGTAACCAGACCATCCAGAAGTGAATATCACTTCTCCACTTACCTCGGGTGTCTGATGCAGGAGCATCCAGTAGCACCTGCAGCAGAAGCATCAAGTTGCGGGAAAGCCAGTGCTGAAGAATCGGCTAAGGAAGAAAAAAGAAGTAGAAAGCAAGCAGAGTAGAAACTGTCATGATTTCGCTACATCATGAAATCACGACAGTCAGTAGGAGAGAGAAAATGTAGCAGAAAGGGCTGCGATTTCGCGACATGTCATGAAATCGTGACCATCACGAAATCGCGATGAGGAGGCAAAAAGTTGCAGCAAAATCATGACGTCGCAATTTCACGATGTCGCGAAATCGTGACGTGTCGACGAGGCGAAGGCAGAAGTCAGAAAGTGTAGCAAAATTGTGACATCACGATTTCATGATGTCACAAAATTGCGACGTCAAAGCAGAAGAGGAGGCGCAGTGGGAAAAATGTCACGATTTCACGACATGTCGTGAAATCGTGACATGTCATGAAATCGTGGCATGTCATAGAATCGCGATAGCAGAGCAATGGCAAGGCGAAGGCAGTGGAGAGGTCACAATTTCATGACATGTCACGAAATCGTGATCGTCACGAAATCGTGGTGTCACGAAATTGTGACAGCGAAACAGCAGAGAGGCAAAAGTGCAGGATGGTAGCGAAATCGTAATAGCGTGATTTCACGATGTCGCAAAATCGTGACATCAGAGTGAAGACTCAGCGGGAGTTGGCAAGGAAGTGAAGGCAAAGGCAAAGGCAGAATTTGAACCAGAGGGTGAATGCAGTAGCGAAATCGCGATGTCATGATTTTGCGACATTATGAAATCATGACGTATTTTGAAGGTTGAGGCAAGGCGGCAGATCGGTCGTGATATCGCGACAGATATCAATGCGAAGGAGAAAGCGATAGAACGATCGTGATATCGTGACGTCGCGATATCGTGACATAATCAAAAGCAAGGGGCTTTTGGCAGAATTGGTCATGATATCGCAACATGTCACGATATCATGGCCAAAAATGGAAAAGAGCACAGAGGAGCAGAAACGTCGTGATATCATGACATGTCGCGATATCGCGACATGTCACGATATCGCAATGGAGAGAGAATAAGGCGTGGGAGGAGAAAGAGATGGTAGGAGCAGCATTTTCGGGGATCGTTCAAAGATGACACGTGGCACAAGCTGAAGTTAAAGCGGGGGATTACCTAGAAGCACGGGAGACAAAAAGGATGGGCACGTAGAGAATCTAATAGAATTAGCAGTGACAGGGACCGTGCAGAGAGGGGTCTTTAATCGAGTTGGTGTCCCAATTTTCATGTCCTTGTAATTAATCGGGTTGGTGAACCCATTTTCAAAGAATGTTTTTAGAGGGTCGGGGCCTCTATAAAAACCCAGTTTGATGTATGGATCGGGGTGGTGGATTCGGGTAAGATTACGCGCAGAGTGAGAGAGTGAGAAGACCGAGCCGAGTGCCGGTTAATGTAAAGCCTGCGGGCTATGTTTGTATGTATTGATTTTTAGATTAATGCATAAGAAATTATCTAAAAATTGTGTGAGTGACTGCGTGTGCCTGCGGGCTGTTATTTTACGTGCTTTTCTAGATTTAAGAGAGAAAGGCTATGTATGTATGTATTGATTTTCAGATTAATGCATAAGAAATTATCTGGAAATTGCGTGAGTGACTGCGTGTGCCTGCGGGCTGTTATTTTACGTGCTTTTCCAAATTTAAGAGAGAGAAAATTGGAAATGCGTGGAGTGTGGTTGCATGTGATTTTTTTTTCCTGGACCCCCATCACCTTGAGTGAAGGTTAATACCACATATTCAACATCCCATATTAATTTGAAGTGGAACAAGAAGAGAGACCTTTATCAGTCATTCCCCCTTAAGGAGTAATCTCCTCCTCCAAACCAATCCTATAATTATACAAAGAGAACCTTAGGTATAAACCTAATCAAAATAGTTATTGTTTACTTTGTTGATGATATATAGTCTCGATCAAGCATCCTATGGGCATGAATCCATTGAGCATAATGTATCTAGACCTTTATGTGCTTATTCTATTGATGAAGCATTAGACTGCAAATATGCTTGATGAAGCTCTAATTATCATATTGAAGGGTTATAAGAAATTGTTGAGGAATACCCAACTGCTTCAAAATCATGAATATCCATCGAATATGTTTGAAAACCTCATTGGAAATATAATATTCAACTTCTATAGAAAAGTGAAATATAGTGGATGATCATCTACAACACAAAGAGATCAGTCCAAAACCAAGATAAATGATAAACCTAGTGATAGAGTACCATTATTCCAAATTATTGACCTAATCTATATTATTAGAACTAGAGGTGCTCATATTAAGTAGTGAGTACCTTTATAATATGTGACTTTGATGTACTAAAGAATTTTCTTGGTCACTATCCAATATCTCTCATAGTGTTCCTACATATATCTATAATTACAACTAACAACAAATGCAATGTCTAGTTGAGTGTGGATGAGATAAAAAATTACTCTAACAAGTAAATGATATAGGGTGGAATATATCAAAGGAGTAATATAAGTTGGTTGAATATTCAAACTATAATCAAATAGAGTCTAATCAGGTTTGCATTCCTCCATCTAAAACCACTATACAAGATCTAAGGTGTACTTGGGGTAAAAAGTGACGATCCTATAGGGTATCCGATCAATTTGAATCCCTAAGAAATAATGAAAGTGTCCTAAATTTATCTTTTTAAAATTTTTATGAAACCATAACTTCATCTCCTAGATCAATGACATTAATATTCTCATGATGAAAAGGTCATACATATACAACATAATCACCAGAATCTAACCATATTTATGCTTTATGTATACATCATGCTTTGTATCACATTATCAAAATCCATAATTTAGGAAGAAAGAATTAATATTCTCATACTAAGCACAAATATCCTTCTTAATCCCATATAAATATTTCTTCAACTAAAAAAAGGGAGTGAGCCTATCAAGCTCAAAACCAAGTGGATGTCTCATATAGATTTCCCCTTGAATCTCCTTATGAAGGAAGGGACTCTTCATGTCCATTTGATGTACCTCCAACCCATAAGAAATGGTAATAGAAAGAATATTATAAATAGATTCTATCTATGCAATAGTATATTTAACTATTCATGTTATGAAACATTATCCTTATAAATAGAAATTAATCACTAATATGCAAAATATCAAATTAATGTTTCATAAATAACTATCCATAATAGTAATACACACAATGAGATAGAGATAGATGTCACCCTTAGGGTAGGAAAACTCCAGTAATACTCCTTAAGGAAGGAATAACTCCATAAGACCTCCCAAGATGAAAGCACTATTTAGAGAGGTCAAATTCCCATAAGCCACTTCATAGGAAAAGATGATTACAAGTAATACTTCATATGAATGATGATGATTACAATGACAATATCTCTTCTTTATATACCCATATTATAAACCCTCATCCCACTTATTATTATAATATAATATAATAATATAATCAACCTTGGGTTATGTGTGGCCCATATCAACTATCCATAATACCCATATACCTATTCCTAGGCACCATAGCATTCTACCCTCAAAAATGTTTTATCCTCAAAACATGAGAATAAAATAAATAATATGATCTTCTAAGCAATGTTGATAACTAGTACCAATCTTGATAATCCATCCATGCAATTGAACTCTTGATCGATGGTGGTCTTTGATGATGCCATGCTACCATTGTGTCTCTTGATTATCCATAACTTCTCTATTGGATCCATGTTTTTATTTATCTATTCTAATATTTTGAATGATTATTCCTATTGTTCCTTGATGTTTTTGTATCCCTTTGAAATTTAGAATCACTATACTTTTTCTTCCAAATATTGCATACTTGATGCTTTTCTAAATCCTTATATATCTATAATAATATTATACCCTGAGCCATGCCTTCAATATTATTTTCACTAAGGGTCATGTGGGTGGAAATATTTTTCAACGTTAAGTTGACATTCTATTTCTTTTTATTCTTCAACTTTTTGTTTCTCTATTTTAAATTATTCTTCATGATCTTCTCTCTTGTTCCCTTCTTTTGGCATGTCTTTGTGCACTTATTCCATGAACTCTACTACTGTTGCTACTGTAGATTCAAATTTTGATTCTTTTGATGGTTCCTTAACTTATTCCTTTACCATAACTCCTTCATACTTCTCCATAGATCCTTGCTCCTTAAGTTGAGAAATATCCTATTATGTTATCTTCTATTTCATGTACCATAACTTCATAAACTTGTTTTGCACATTACCCAAAGAATCTAAGGATAACCATGAATAATATCCACATCATCCATTTTAGTAGAATTAAAATCTAAATGCAAAACATATTTATCCATGGTAATATTTAAATCTTCAAAAACCTGAACATTCTCACTCTCAATTTATGTCCTTAATTTTTGTTGCTTGAACCTACAACCTCTTAGCCAAGATATTATTAATAAAATTATATCTTCTACTAGGGCTAATGGAATTAATAACCTTTTTCTTTTAAATGTCTCCACAAACCTACAAAATATAAATTCTAGATGAATTTAGATCCTTTTGATCTTTCTCTTGATTTTTTAAATCTAAAGATGTGGCTTCTACATTCTTTTACTATATTTCTTAACAATTTTCTCTTTCTCCTTCTTGAGTAATTTTATTTCTTTTTCATAGTCTTCATTCCATTTCTTGAAAAATTCTAACTCTTTTTATTTTCTTTTGTTCTTTCTAGAGCATGTTTATTTCTTCTTCATATCTATTTATGGTGACCTTCAAACTAGCTGTATTTTTATATGGGACCCATTTAATCAAGAATTAATCTCTATTTTATCCCAAACATATACATCATTCCATTCATTAACAAAAATATCCACAAATAATAAGCTTACTCTTTAAAAATTCTACTAAGGAAGAATTACCAAATAAAATTTCTACCATTCTCTAGTTTCAATGTCATCCTCCCCAAAAATATTGTAGCTCCATAAGTTCACACCCCAATATAATGTGAACTAGGGTTTCATAAAAATATATCTTCCTATTATTTTGAAGCTAAACTTACACATAAACAATTAGATCTATAGATTTTATTAAAAACAAAAAAACTACAACTAATTTGCTTACCCTGACTAATAGATATCTATATATTTTTTGAAAATACGACTTAGAAAATCATCATTGCCCTTGTTCTAAAGGGATGACTTCACATGGTCAAGCTGTTTAGTTTCCTTCATATGAGCACTCATTTAAAGCTCTTCAAATTTCACACAAAATTATATAATAATCATCTAAATCGAATGGCTCCCACAAAATGAGACATTTAAAAAAAAAAAATCCTTAATGCTCTTTTTGTTCTAGACGATTATCTTCAAAGGGTTGTACCTCCCTCAATATTTTTAAGGTTCTTTCATATGAACACTCATTTTAAATATTTCCAAATTCTAAACAAAATGGTATATGGATCAGCTCAATCAAATATTTTTACATAAAGATATGACTCCCACAAGATGATATATATTTTAAAAAAATTACCTAATTTTGTAATCCATAAAAAAACAATGTCCACTTTGCTAGAATTGCCACTCTGATACCACTTGTTATGAAGCTTTATTCTCATTAATATAAATCATTCACTAATATGTAGAAAAATCAAATCACTTATCCACAATAAAATTTCATACAATAAGATGAAGATAGATAGTACCCCTAAGGTAGGGCACTGTCAATAATACTCCTTATGGAAGGAATAACTCCACAAGATATCCCAAGATGACAATATCACCTAGAGAGGGTAAAGTATATACACTTCATAGGCAATGATGACTACAAGTAATACTTCATATGAATTAAGATCTCCATGATGATTACAATGAAAATATTCTTTCTTTAGATACCCATATTATATACTCTCATTCCACTTGTTATTATAATATTATATAATAATATAATCAACCTTGGGTTATATGTGGCCCACAACAACTATCCATAATACCCATATACAATATAATATCATATTCCTAGGTACCATAGCATTCCATCCTCCTTACAAATATTTCATCCTCAAAATATGAGAAGAATATATATGCAATAGTATAAAAAATATCTAACTAGTCAACTCCCTCCTTCTAAGAGAACGTTTTCATAACAATGTATAACATGTGCTTCTCCAACTAACCATTAGAAGTATACTTAGTATTATAGACCAATTCAGATCTAATAATATTATTCCCTTTAGGAAAAGAAATAATCTTCCATGTTATATTCATCATAAACGACTCATACTATGTCATTATAACATTCTCTCACTTTAGATAATCCTTGGTCTAAGCATAAGTGATGGGATATCCAAAATAATCAACTCTCTAAATTGGAATAAAAAGGAGGCCTTTTTATGACACTTGAGAGAAAATTATTTGAGCATCCTAAATGAGATTCTAAATCCATTTGGGTATCAAATTAATCTCTAAAAGGTGGTAACAAATCCTATATATAAATATAATTAGAAGAAAGTGTTGGAGCATCAATCATATGCTCACAATCAACCTCAATATCCATCTTCATAATTCAATACATGGTTGGGTCTTGATCTCGTAAAATATAGAATATAAAATTGAGTAGATTCTAGAGAAGAATTGAGGATAGAAATAATAATAATAATAATAATAGGGCCCTTAAATTAACTCAAGTAGATAGATTAATGAGTTAGAATAATCAAAATAGATCTAATAAGAATCTATGGAGGTACAAATACCTTTGATAATCCATAGATGAAAGGGAACCATCTATTGAGAGGATCTAAAGAGGTCTTAAAGGAATAGATGGAAACATCTTATCAATTATCTCATCCATTTAAACAATAACATCCTACTTCATGGGATCGTAAAATCAATACATCTTAGATGTATCAGAATACACCACATGGATGCAATTATCACTCTTTAAAATAAATTTATTTTACGTCTCTTTGGAAATGTGATTCCATGGAGTAGATCCAAAAATATAAAATATGGACATGGGACTCATTCATTGTAAATTTCTTAAAAGAATTTACATTCTAAATGACTCAAATAAAAATCTTATTTATGATATATGCTATACAAATCCCTACTTTACCATAAAATGTGGGCTTTATCTACTTCATAATACAACATACACCTAGGCATATCCATGGTAACCTCATTCTTATATGCATCCATCTCATTTTATTTAAGGTATAATGATCAATCCTCTTAAAAGAGATACCATGAAGATACAAAAATTCATACTCACCTCCATAAATATGTAAACTCTTTATCTTCCTATCAATTTATTTGTTGCAAGAGTTATGAATTCCTTGAGCTTGCTAGAACTTCATATTTGGTGAGAATGATGTAACTTAATACATACATGTAGAAATCATATATGGATGTGAGAAAGTACTTATTTTGTAGAGAGGTCGATGGCCCATTATCCCATAAATATCACTATTAATGAGTTTCAATCCACATAGCATGTCTAAATATCCCTTTTAAAAAATACTCTTGATGATGTTTCCTTAAAATATAATCCTCATAAAAGTCACTAGGAGTAATAAGAGAAAGACCATTTTGTTGGAAATTTGAGCATGTTTTGTTGTCATTGATGTCAAGAGGTTTGATGTCCTAATTTGGTGAAATTAATGTCAAGAGGTTTGATTAATATCAAAAGGTTTGATGTCCAAGTTGGTTGATATGGCACATGAGGCATAAGGCAACAAAGAAAAAGATAACTCCTTTCCATGGTGTTTGGGAAAAATAATAAGGTTATTTGATGAATTTTTGCTAAGGTGATGGTGGAAAAAATGTCCCATTAAAGGCCTAAAAGAGTTTTAATATTTTAATTTGATGAAAAGCCCAAGGTTTATTTATTTAAATATTTAATTTAAATATTAAACCTCAACCCATAATATTCTAAGGTTTAAATATTTAAATTATTATTTAAATATTTAATTTCGAATTCGAGGCACCAAAAGTTAAAAAGGAGGGCATCAAAGGTTAGGCACCGACGTCACAATGTAACCCAAAGTGCATATAAATATTCAAATGTTTTTGCATTGGTAAAGATGATTTTAATGTTGTGAATTAAGTCTCCTTCGCATGCACTCGATTAACCTTCGAAAGGGAGAAGAAGACAAAGGTCTGTGCTAATTTTGAGGTAGACATTGTGGTGTAAAAGGAAACGATGGCAGACTTGGATTCCATCTGGGTGGATAGCCCAAACGGTGTTTCCCTTGGTGCTAGATCATTGCAGCAAGGAGGTCTCGAGTTTGAGATGTAGTGGTGGTAGAGAGTGAGGTTTTTTTAGAGTTTTGGTGCCAATAGAAGGAACAAAGGGCAATAGGCACATTATTGGTTTTGTGTGAGCGCTTAGCTCATGTGGTGGTTAGGCCACGACTAAGGCGTAGGTGGCAGATGAGCGGGGGTTCGATTCCCATGGGAGGCAGCATGCATTAATTTTTTAATTAATGCCTAAGGTCCTATGTTCTAAGGTATGCATGTTTAATGTTGCTTTGGGAGTTATAAGGTAAACATTTTAATTTTGATAAAAGGGATGCATGAAATAAAGTATGTGGTGTTATTTTGAAAAGGGATTTGGAGTATAATAGTTTGATTGAAAATCATTTTAAGAAAGGAGTTAAAAGGTGTAATAGTGAAAAATTAATTGTGTAATTTGTGATCTTGTTGGGTTGATTTAATTTGCAATATTAGGAGTTATAAGGTGTAAAATTGGTTTGAATTTTATTGTACCTTTTGCATTATGAAGAAGAGTATTTGTGGGATTATGATGAAGCTTTAATGCATTTTCCTTGAGATCAAAAGAAGGGTTCTAGAGTATATTTTTCAGATTTCACTAAGCACATTTTGGGAGGAATATTTTGTGAATGTTGTGAAATATTCATTTTGAGGTTTTGAGATAGACTATTGTTATCTAACCTTGGAAGTGGAACAAAAGGAATTGGTTGTGAGTAAAACAGGTTTTGAAGACATATCTCCATCACAACAAAAAGGTATGGGCATATTATCTTTTGTTTAGAGTGATTGGAATGAATGTTGTGAAATATAAGGTGGAGTGAAAAGGATTGTTTGATAAGCATTGTTGGAAATATTTGAGTGAGTTTTTATATGCTTCATTGGTGAATGTTTAGAGAACATTTGAGATAGATATTGAAGATTATTTGAGTTAGGGTTTGAGACCCACATTGTGCTCTTTGTTTGAAGAAGTATGAAAACACTTATTTAGGGTTTATGAGCAAGTTGTGTTTCATTGATTGAATGATTGAGTGAAACTTCTTGAGCATTGGTTTTGAGTGATATTGAAAGTGAATGTGCAAACATTAGAAATCAGATTTGTGAAAGCGATAGACTTAATGATTGAGTAGAACATATTGAGTTTTTGATAGAGTACATCATTCTCTATATGTTCCAAAGGTTAAACGAATTTTGAATAGAATATGTCTAAACTACTTCAAGTTAAAGGAATTACTTTGAAGATTAGACAAAGCATTTGATAGCATTGTGTGCAATATTTGAGATTGATTGAGCATATCTTGTGAGTTGTTTTGAGCATGTGTTTGAGAAGATTTGAGCAAGTCTTTGTGAAGGCTTGAGAGCATAATTGAGCAAGTTCTTGAGAGGACTTGAAGGTAGATTTGAGCAAGTCTTTGTGAAGGCTTGAGAGCATATTTGAGCAAGTTCTTGAGAGGACTTGAAGGTAGATTTGAGCAAGTCTTTGAGAAGGCTTGAAGGCATAATTGAGCAAGTTCTTGAGAGGGCTTGAAGGTAGATTTGAGCAAGTCTTTGAGAAGGCTTGAAGGCATATTTGAGCAAGTATTTGAGAAGGCTTGAAGGTAGATTTGAGCAAGTCTTTGAGAAGGCTTGGAGGAAGATTTGAGTAGAGTTGATTTGTTGATTTGTTCAAGCTTTGTGTTAAGGCTTGGGGTAAATCTAAGAAGAGTTGATTTGTGATTGGATCAAGCTTTGTGTTAAGGCTTGAGGATAGATTTGAGATAGATATTTATGAGAATATTTGTACTACACTTGGGATAGAGTTTGGTGCAGATATGAGATAGATTTGAGAGCAATATTTGGAGGTGATAGAGTAGAGGACAACAGTCTCCAGTGGATAGAGATCCATTAGCTAGGGTAGTGAGGACAAAGGTCTTCTATGGAGAGATATCCACAAGCCAGAGTAGTGGGGGCAGAAGTCTTCTAGAAGATCATCAACTAGAGCAGAGGAGAAAGAGTTCTCCTGTGGATAGAGATCCATAAACCAGAGCAAGGGGAAAGAGTTCTCCTATGGAGTGTGATCCATGAACCAAATAGGAAGATAGAGTTCTTATGTGGAGAGAGATCCATGAACCAATTGAGGAGAAAGAGTTCTCCTAGATCAAGTTCCATGAACCAGAGAAAAGGGGAAAGAGTTCTCCTATGGAGAGTGATCCACAAATATAAGCATTAGGGGATTGATGTCTCCTTTGGACAGAGGTCCATAAATATTGTAATAGGGAAGTGATTCCCAAGAGATTTTTTGAGAAAAATTTAGTGGAAATATTTTCTCCATGGAGTAGCCCACATTGGGTGAACCACATTAAATTGGTGTCTCTATTGTGTGTGATGATTTGTGCATTGCTTTGATTATTGCTATTGATATTGCCATTGATAATATTAGATAATATTGTTTGGAAAGAAAAGTAAAAGTTGGTCTTATACTTTTCACCCCCCCTCTTAGTATAAGCATGTGTTCTTCAATTGGTATCAGAGTGGGTTTCTTTGAAAGAGTTTAACAACTTGAAGGAAGAGTGTATAGGAACACAGATGGCATCTCAAAGTGGATCTTCAACAAACAAGGTACCATTGTTCGATGGGAAAAATTATGCTTTTTGGAGTGTAAGAATGAATACTTACCTGATGGCACAAGGAATTGAGATATGGCAATAAGTTGAGGATGGGTACACACTGCTAGCTAGTCCTCCTATAGATAAATATGGTAAGCTCTTACACCTGTATAATGCAAAGGCAATGAATGCAATATTGGGTGGATTACGTGAAGTAAAATTTGTAAAAGTTATGCATTGCACATCAACAAAAGAGATATGGGAAAATTTGAAGAATGCATATGAGGGAGATAAAAAGGTCAAGATGGTAAAGTTGCAAAATCACAAGAAAACATTTGAAGACTTGAATATGAAGGATGAGGAAGATATTTCTACATACTTACTTTGTGTGGATGAGGTTGTTAACTCCATGCAAGGACTTGGGTTTAAAATTGAAGAATATGATGTTTGTCAAAAGGTTCTAAGGTCACTTCCTATGAGGTATGATGGAAAGATTTCAGCCATAGAAGAAACAAGAGATCTTGAAAATCTAACTTTGGATGAGTTATAGGGAACACTCACAACATATGAGATGAGAATAGTAAAGGATCCTATCTCGAAGAAAGAGGTAACTTTCAAAGCAATAAAGAAAGCAAAGGATAAGAAACCTATTTCAAGTGATGAGTCAATCAGTGATGAGGAAGCTAACTATGGTAGAAGGAACAAGAGGGATTCAAGAAAGCACAAAGGTATGAAAAAATTAAAGTGTTTCAATTATGGTAAATATGATCACTATGCATCTAACTATACAAAATATGAAAGCAATAGTGGTGAAGAGAAACAAGATCATAAGAACAGGGAAGCAAGAAAATCTAGGTATGAAAAGAAAAGTAGGGATGGACAAAGCAAGCATGGAAAGAAGTTTTTCCAAAGACATAAGAAGAGTTTCTATGTAGATAAGACAAGCAAGAGTTCAAGTGATAGTGATGGAAGATCCTCAGATAATGAAGAAGAAGAAATACTCTTCTTGGCAATAGAGGAAGAAGGAAGTGCTCCTATTGAAGATAAATCTAAAAAATATGAAGATGCTCTTGAAGACAAAGAAGTAGAGGAAGAATCAAAAAATGAAGAGGAAGGAGTAGTAGATCTAGAAGCTGAGCTTATTTCTGCTCTTAAGGAATTAAGAAAGGTTAGAAAGTAGAATTCAAAACTCAAGATTCAATTTCAGGAATGTGATGAAGAAAAAGGAAAGCTTATACAAGATCTGACAAATTCAATAGCTAATACAAGGATATTTAAAGAAAAGTTAGAGGTAAAAGTCTTAGAATGTGAAATATTAGAGCATGAGGTAGTTTCACTAAGAAAGGAAGTGAAAGAGTCTAAATACAAGCTACACAAGTTTGGAAGAAGCTCAAAGACCTTGGATAAGATCATCAATGCACAAATATCTTCATCAAACAAGACATGACTTGGTTTTGAAGAGGAACAAAGAGAACAATAAGAGGATTCAAGATCAAGCTCCAAAGAAGAAGAAGCTTCAAAAGAAGAGAGTGAAGGAGAAAGTGAGACTTATGAGGATAAGTTGAAAAATAGAAGGTTCAACAAGGAAGGAAACAATGCACAAATAAGGAACAAGAAACATCACAGGGAAGAAAGGACTAAGAGACCAATGGGTCCAAGGCAATATTTCTTCAAAGGACATTGCTTCTCATGTAATAGGTTTGGTCACAAGGCTATGCAGTGCAGGACACATGAAAAGAAGGAATATGGTTTCACTAAGAGAAATTTCAGAAATGGGTATCTCTTTCAAGGGTATTGTTACTCTTGTAATCATTTTGGTCATAAAGCAATTCATTGTAGGGTTCATGATAGGAATGGATATGGCTTCACCAGGAGGAACTTCAAGATATTTGCACCTTCTAGAAACCACAACATTAAGTGTTATAAGTGCAATAATGTTGGGCATATGGCCAAGTGGTGTAGAACAAAATTTCCAGAGACAAGCAAGAACAAGGATATTCAAAAGAATCAGAAGAGTCAATTGAGAAAGAAGGTGGACAAAGAAAAAGAGCATTGTATGTTGGGAGTAGAGATACTCCCACCCCAAAATTAATCACCTCAAGGAGAGGAGGTGGGGAGGGGTGAGCTAAGAGTCTTATATTTAGCCCCAAAGGAGTCCCTTTGCCATTGATGTCAAAGGGGGAGAGATTTGAGTTAGGGAGAGAGCATTTAGTCAGGGGGAGCATTTTCTCAAGGGGAGCAAAATTGGAAAAAGGTAAAAGGAATGCTTAAAAAAAAAGGTTACCATCAATGACAAAGGGGGAGATTGTTGGAAATTTGAGCATGTTTTGTTGTCATTGATGTCAAGAGGTTTGATGTCCTAATTTTGTGAAATTAATGTCAAGAGGTTTGATTAATATCAAAAGGTTTGATGTCCAAGTTGGTTGATATGGCACATGAGGCATAAGGTAGCAAAGAAAAAGATAACTCCTTTCCATGGTGTTTGAGAAAAATAATAAGGTTATTTGATGAATTTTTGCTAAGGTGATGGTGGTAAAATTTCCCATTAAAGACCTAAAAGAGTTTTAATATTTTAATTTGATGAAAATCCCAAGGTTTATTTATTTAAATATTTAATTTAAATATTAAACCTCAAGCCCATAATATTCTAAGGTTTAAATATTTAAATTATTATTTAAATATTTAATTTTGAATTCGAGGTGCCAAAAGTTAAAAAGGAGGGCATCAAAGGTTAGGCACCGATGCCACAATGTAACCCAAAGTGCATATAAATATTCAAAGGTTTTTGCATTGGTAAAAATGATTTTAATGGTTGTGAATTAAGTCTCCTTCGCATGCGCTCGATTAACCTTCGAAAGGGAGAAGAAGATAAAGGTCTACACTAATTTTGAGGTAGACATTGCGATGTAAAAGGAAATGGTGGTAGACTTGGATTCCATTTGGGAAGATAGCCCAACCGATTTTTCCCTTGGTGCTAGATCATTATAGTAGGGAGGTCTTGGGTTTGAGACACAGTGGTGGCAGAGAGTGAGGCTTTTTTTAGAGTTTTGGTGCTAGCAGAAGGAACAAGGGAAAATAGGTACATTGTTGATTTCATGTGAGCGCTTAGCTCACGTGATGGTTAGGCCACGGCTAAGGCACAGGCAATAGACCAGTGGGGGTTCGATTCCCATGGGAGGAATCATGCATTAATTTTTTAATTAATGCCTAAGGTCCTATATTCTAAGGTATGCATGTTTAATGTTGCTTTGGGAGTTTTAAGGTAAACATTTTAATTTGAAGAACACAAGCTTATACTAAGAGGGGGGTGAACAGTATAAGACCACTTTTTACTTTTCTTTCCCAATCAATATTATGCAATGTATCAATAGCAATATCAACAGCAGTAATCAAAGCAATGCACAAATCACCACACACAATAGAGACACCAATTTAACGTGGTTCACCCAATGTGGGCTACTCCATGGAGAAAATATTTCACTAAAATTTTCTCAACAAATCTCTTGGGAATCCTTTCCCTATTACAATGTTTATGGACCTCTATCCAAAGGAGACACCAATCCCCTAATCAAGTTCATGGATCTCTATCCACAGGAGAACTCCTTCTCCTTTGCTCTAGTTGGTGATCTTCTAGAAGAACTGCTACCTCCACTACACTGGCTTATGGATCTCTATCCACTGAAGACTCTTACCCTCACTCAAAAGACCTATCTTCACTACCCTAGCTAATGGACCTCTATCCACTAGAGACTATCATCCTCTATACTCTATCACCTCCAAAGCTTGCTCTCAACTCTATCTCAAATCTACACTAAACATAGTCCTTCGATCTAGCACAAATCTGCTCAATATCTATCCTCAAATATACACTAAACATAGTCCTTCGGTCTAGCACAAATCTGCTCAATATCTATCCTCAAATATACACTAAACATAGTCCTTCGATCTAGCACAAATCTGCTCAATATCTATCCTCAAATATACACTAAACATAGTCCTTCGATCTAGCACAAATATGCTCAATATCTATCCTCAAATATACACTAAACATAGTCCTTCGATCTAGCACAAATATACTCAATATCTATCCTTAATCTCACTAAACAATCCTTCATCTACACAAATCTCATTTCCTCAAGCCTTAACACAAAGCTTGACTCAATCACAAATCAACTCTGCTAGATCTACCCCAAACCTTAACCCAAGGTTTGAACAAATCAATCAATCAAATCTACTCTCAAGTCTTCTCAAAGACTTATCTCAAATCTACCTTGTAAGCTTCCACAAAAGCTCACACTAATCTATCCACAAGTCCTCTCTAGAACTTGTCCAATATGCTCAACAAGTCTTCACCAAGACTTACCTCAAATCTGCTCAACAAGTCCTCACTAGAACTTGTCCAATCTGCTCAACAAGTCTTCCAAATCTACCTCAATAGCTTCAACTCAACAAAACTCAATCCACTTAAACTCACAACTCAAATTCAATCACAAAATCTAATACTTCACATCTATTTTTACCA
This sequence comes from Wollemia nobilis, assembly GCA_028583015.1. Taxonomy (NCBI): domain Eukaryota; kingdom Viridiplantae; phylum Streptophyta; class Pinopsida; order Araucariales; family Araucariaceae; genus Wollemia; species Wollemia nobilis. The sequence continues at coordinate 14,939,071 of JAQPPZ010004166.1, forward strand.
CATAAACATATAGAGAATTGTTAGAGACTCAATATGCTTCACACTCACAACAATGCTCAATCACTTTCAATCTCTTTCTCAAATCAATTCAGAATATAGAACAATTTGTTTCATAGAACTTGAACTATCACTTCAACACTTCCACTTGACTAGGCTTATACAACTCCACTCAATCAATCACTCAATGAAACACTCCTTGCTTACAAACCCTAGTCCAAGCATATGAACACTCACTCAATTATTTCCAACAATGCTTATCAAACAATCTCACATAACAATGATACTCATGATCTTGCACAAACCCTAGTTCAAGATAGTTCTCAACTTCACATAACAATGATACTCATGATCTTGCACAAACCCTAGTTCAAGCATATGAAAGCTTTACTTCAATATTTCCAACAATGCTTATCAAACAAGGTTTTTATCATCAAATTTCACTCAAAAAACCTTTAACAATCAAACTCAACAATGCTTATCAAACAACCCTTTTCACTCCAACTTAGCATTCACAACATCCAACAATCACTCACAAGGAAGATGTGCCCATACCTTTTTGTTTGATGAAGAATTACCCTTAAAAACCTGTCTCAATCACAATTACTCTCTTTGCCAATTTTAAGGGTTAGGTAGCAAAAACCTTCTCAAAATTTTAATCAATAATTTCCTCACAAATTATTTTCACCATACAAAACATGAGAACTCAATTAACCTTATTACTCCTTTCAAATATTAAACAAAATAAGACTTTATTTTGAAATAACATTCAAAACCATCTAAAGCCTTATCACTCCATTCAACACTCTAATCACCAAAAATCACAATATAAAAATCAACTTTCATAAACCTTATATCTCCCTAAAATCTTATGCCAAACAACCTTAGGACAAAAATTAAATTTAAAAATTTAAATACCTTTTGCCCTTGGTGGGAATCGAACCCACGTTGCGCTTCCACCAGCGCCCTAGCCATGGCTTCAACTACCACGTGAGCTAGGTGCTCACCTTGGAAGCAAGGAGCACCTCATGCTCTATATGCTTCCCTTTGGCGCCTAAACCAAAAATTGAATGCATTACTTCCTTTGGTGCCCAAACCAAAACCTTCACCAAAACTACCATCGAGATTCGATCGTGGGTCCTCCCGCTTGCCAAAGCCCTAAGTCACAGCCGCTTGCCACTAGGCCAACCCATCGGATGGATATGAGGCTTAGAGCCTCACCAACCTTGTTCCTTCATTGGTGCATACAAGACAAAAAAACTTTTGTCTTCTTCCTCGCACGAAAATCGTAGAAATCATAGGCTTAGAGTAATTCAAATGAAGGTAATTTCTTTGCCACCAAGGCACATGGTATTTATACCATTGTGCCACCACAATATTAGATGTCGATGGAGGGATTTATTCATGATATCGATGCATTTCTTTTTGCCTTATAACCCTAACTTTAGGGTTAATTAAATTAGATTATAATTTAATTAATAATAAAATTATTATAATTAACTTATAATTAATTTAATAACCATAGGGTTAATTAAATTAAATTACAAATTAATTTATAATGAAATTATTATAATTAATTTAATTACTTTAGGTCTTGCCATTAGACCTTTAATATTATAATAAAATATTATAATATTATTTTTCTTGGGCCTTCTAACTTCTCCTGTAGACCTTATCTGATCACCTTCTTATTTCTAAAACTGACTCTTGACATCCTTCCTCTTGCACTACTCACTGAAACTGACTCTTGACATCAATGACAACAAATCTTGCTCATATTTCCAACAATCTCCCCCTTTGTCATTGATGGCAACCCATTTTCCTTTTACCATTCCTTTTACCTTTTTATGTTCTGCTCCCCCTGAGAAACTGCTCCCCCTGACTGAATGCTCTCCCCCTAACTCAAATCTCTCCCCCTTTGTCATCAATGGCAAAGGGTCACCTTTGGGGCTCGGGGCTAAGAATGAGACTCTTAGCTTAGCCCCTCCCCCACCTCCTCTTGAGGTGGTTAATTCTGGGGTGGGAGTATTTCTACTCCCAGCATGCACTGATCTTTTCCTTTGTCCACTTTCCTCCTCATCTGATCCTTCTGATTCCTCTGACTATTTTTGTTCCTGCTTGTCTTTGGAATTTTTGCTCTACACCACTTTGTTGTATGTCCATCATTATTGCACTTATAACACTTAATGTTGTTATTCCTTGGAGGTGCAAATATCTTGGGATTTCTCCTGGTGAAGCCATATCTATTCCTGTCATGAACCCTGCAATTCACTGCCTTGTGACCAAACTGATTACAAGAGTAGCAATACCCTTGAAAAAGTTGTCTGTTGTTGAAGCTTCCATATTCCTATTTTCCATGTGTCCTGCATTGTGTAGCCTTGTGCCCAAACCTGTGACATGAGAAGCATCATCCATTGAAACTACCTTGCCTTGACCTCATTGGTCTTTTAGTTTCTTTTACCCTGTGTTGGTTTTTGTTCCATCTGTTCCTCATTTGTGCATTGTTCCTTTCTTTGTTGAACTTTATGTTATCCAAATCTTCCTCAGAAGTTTCACTTTCTCTTACACTCTCTTCTTCTAAAGTTTCTTCTTCTTCAAAACTTGAGATTGACTCCTCTCTTTGTTTCTTTTGTACCTATTCAAAACCAAGTCCTGTTTTGCTTGATGTAGGTTTTTGTGTCTTGATAATCTTATCCAAATTCTTTGAGCTTCTCCCAAACTTGTGTAACCTATCCTTAGACTCTTTTACTTCCTTCTTTAGTGAAGCTACTTCATGCTCTAACCTTTCACATTCTAAGACCTTTGCTTCTAACTTATCTTTGAACTTCCTTGTCTTAGCCATTGACTTATTTAGATCCTCTATAAGCTTTCCTTTCTCTTCATCACATTCTTGAAACTGAAGCTTAAGTTGGGAGTTTTGCTTTCTTACCTTCTTTAATGCATCAAGGGCATGAATAAGCTCTCCCTCAAGATCAACTTCTCCCTTCTCTGATTCTTCCTCTATTTGTTTACCTTTGAAAACATCTTCATTCTTTTATGACTTGTCTTCTATAGGATCACCTCCTTCTTCTTCTAGTGCCATAAGAAGATTCTCTTTTGGTCCTTCAAATGTATCTTCATATTCATCATCACTAAAACTGAATCCATTCCTTGTACAACTATCTTCAAGATGACCAAAGTTACCACATCTAAAACATTTGAGGATTATTGGTGTCCTTTTCCTAACCACTTCTTTTTCTTTTGCCAGAAATAGAACTTCATCTCTATCATTATCTGAGGAACTATCATCACTATCACTTGAGCTCTTACCTACCTTATCTGCATAGAAACTCTTCTTATGCCTCTGGAAAAACTTCTTCCCTTGTGTACCTTGTCCATCCCTATTTTTATTTTGGTACCTGTGCCTTCCTGCATCCCTATTCTTATGATCATGTTTCTCATCACCACTGCTATTTCCAGCTTCTGGACAATCAGATGCATAGTGACCATATTTTCCACATTTAAAACATCTAACTGATTTTGTACCTTTATACTTTCTTGAGTCCTTGTTCCTTCTACCATAATTGGCTTCTTCATCACTGGATAGCTCATTGCTTGAATCTGACTTCTTACCCTTAGTCTTCTTAGTGGCTTTAAATGCTGCTTCTTTCTAGGGAATAGGTTCCTCTTTTATTCTTATCTCAAATGTTATGAGAATGCCATGTAATTCATCTCTTGTCAAAAGATCAATATCTTTTGACTCTTCTATAGCTGAAATATTTTCACTAAACCTTTTTGGAAGTGACCTTAGAATCTTATCACACACATCAGGTTCTAAAACTTCAAGCCCAAGTCCTTGCATGGAGCTAACAACTTCATCCACATGAAGTAGATATGTAGAAATATTTTCCTCATCCTTCATTTTTAGATCTTCAAATGCTCTTTTGAAGTTTTGCAACTTGGCCCTTTTGACCTTTTTATCTCCTTCATATATGCCTTGCAACTTATCCCAAATTTCCTTTGCTGATTTGCAATGCATAATATTTATAAACTCTATTTCATGCAAGCCCTTTTGAATTGCATTCATTGCTCTTGAATTATAATGATGTAGAAGCTTACCATATTTATCTGTAGGTGGAGTTGTTGGTGGTGTGTATCCATTTTCAACTACTTCCCACACTTCATTTCCAAGTGCCATTAGATGAAACTTCATCCTTGTGCTCCATAGTGTATAATTGTTCCCATCGAACAATGGTGCTGAATTTCCTGAGGATCCACTCTGAGAATCCATCTATGTTCTTGTAAGATTTTCCTTCAAGCTGTTAAACTCTTTCGAAGGAACCCGCTCTGATACCAATTGAAGAACACAAGCTTATACTGAGAGGGGGGTGAACAATATAAGACCACTTTTTACTTTTCTTTCCCAATCAATATTATGCAATGTATCAATAGCAATATCAATAATAGTAATCAAAGCAATGCACAAATCACCACACACAATAGAGACACCAATTTAACGTGGTTCACCCAATGTGGGCTACTCCACGGAGAAAATATTTCACTAAAATTTTCTCAACAAATCTCTTGGGAATCCTTTCCCTATTACAATGTTTATGGACCTCTATCCAAAGGAGACACCAATCCCCTAATCAAGTTTATGGATCTCTATCCATAGGAGAACTCCTTCTCCTTTGCTCTAGCTGGTGATCTTCTAGAAGAACTATTACCTCCACTACACTAGCTTATGGATCTCTATCCACTGAAGACTCCTACCCTCACTCAGAAGACCTATCTTCACTACCCTAGCTAATGGACCTCTATCCACTAGAGACTATTATCCTCTATACTCTATCACCTCCAAAGCTTGCTCTCAGATCTATCTCAAATCTGCACTAAACACAGTCCTTCGATCTAGCACAAATCTGCTCAATATCTATCCTCTAATATACACTAAACATAGTCCTTCGATCTAGCACAAATCTACTCAATATCTATCCTCAAATCTACACTAAACATAGTCCTTCGATCTAGCACAAATCTTCTCAATATCTATCTCTAAATCTACACTAAACATAGTCCTTCAGTCTAGCACAAATCTTCTCAATATCTATCCTCAAATCTGCACTAAACATAGTCCTTCGATCTAGCACAAATCTACTCAATCTCTATCCTCAAGCCTTAACACAAAGCTTGACTCAATCACAAATCAACTCTGCTAGATCTACCCCAAACCTTAACCCAAGGTTTGAACAAATCAATCAATCAACTCTACTCTCAAGTCTTCTCAAAGACTTGTCTCAAATCTACCTTGTAAGCTTCCACAAAATCTCACACTAATCTATCCACAAGTCCTCTCTAGAACTTGTCCAATATGCTCAACAAGTCTTCACCAAGACTTACCTCAAATCTGCTCAACAAGTCCTCACTAGAACTTATCCATCAATTCACCAAACTTCCTCTCTAACAAATCAAATCCTCTTCAATCACTCAAACAAGCTTCACATACAAAATCTAGTTCAATCTCACAGAAACATATAGAGAATTGTTAGAGACTCAATATGCTTCACACTCACAACAATGCTCAATCACTTTCAATCTCTTTCTCAAATCAATTTAGAATATAGAACAATTTGTTTCACAGAACTTGAACTATCACTTCAACACTTCCACTTGACTAGGCTTATACAACTCCACTCAATCAATCACTCAATGAAACACTCCTTGCTTACAAACCCTAGTCCAAGCATATGAACACTCACTCAATTATTTCCAACAATGCTTATCAAACAATCTCACATAACAATGATACTCATGATCTTGCACAAACCCTAGTTCAAGATAGTTCTCAACTTCACATAACAATGATACTCATGATCTTGCACAAACCCTAGTTCAAGCATATGAAAGCTTTACTTCAATATTTCCAACAATGCTTATCAAACAAGGTTTTTGTCATCAACTTTCACTCAGAAAAACCTTTAACAATCAAACTCAACAATGCTTATCAAACAACCCTTTTCACTCCAACTTAGCATTCACAACATCCAACAATCACTCACAAGGAAGATGTGCCCATACCTTTTTGTTTGATGAAGAATTGCCCTTAAAAACCTGTCTCAATCACAATTACTCTCTTTGCCAATTTTAAGGGTTAGGTAGCAAAAACCTTCTCAAAATTTTAATCAATAATTTCCTCACAAATTATTTTCACCATACAAAACATGAGAACTCAATTAACCTTATTACTCCTTTCAAATATTAAACAAAATAAGACTTTATTTTGAAATAACATTCAAAACCATCTAAAGCCTTATCACTCCATTCAACACTCTAATCACCAAAAATCACAATATAAAAATCAATTTTCATAAACCTTATATCTCCCTAAAATCTTATGCCAAACAACCTTAGGACAAAAATTAAATTTAAAAATTTAAATACCTTTTGCCCTTGGTGGGAATCGAACCCATGTTGTGCTTCCACCAGTGCCCTAGCCATGGCTTCAACTGCCGCGTGAGCTAGGTGCTCACCTTGGAAGCAAGGAGCACCTCGTGCTCTATATGCTTCCCTTTGGCGCCTAAACCAAAAATTGAATGCGTTGCTTCCTTTGGTGCCCAAACCAAAACCTTCACCAAAACTACCATCGAGATTCGATCATGGGTCCTCCCACTTGCCAAAGCCCTAAGTCACAGTCGCTTGCCACTAGGCCAACCCATCGAATGGATATGAGGCTTAGAGCCTCACCAACCTTGTTCCTTTGTTGGTGCACACAAGACAAAAAAACTTTTGTCTTCTTCCTCGCACGAAAATCATAGAAATCGTAGGCTTAGAGTAATTCGAACGAAGGTAATTTCTTTGCCACCAAGGCACATGGTATTTATACCATTGTGCCACCACAATATTAGACGTCGGTGGAGGGATTTATTCATGATGTCGATGCATTTATTTTTGCCCTTATAACCCTAACTTTAGGGTTAATTAAATTAGATTATAATTTAATTAATAATAAAATTATTATAATTAACTTATAATTAATTTAATAACCATAGGGTTAATTAAATTAAATTACAAATTAATTTATAATGAAATTATTATAATTAAAAATAATTTAATTACTTTAGGTCTTACCATTAGACCTTTAATATTATAATAAAATATTATAATATTATTTTTCTTGGGCCTTCTAACTTCTCCTGTAGACCTTATCTGATCACCTTCTTATTTCTGAAACTGACTCTTGACATCCTTCCTCTTGCACTGCTCACTGAAACTGACTCTTGACATCAATGACAACAAATCTTGCTCATATTTCCAACATAATTTTGATAAAAGGGGTGCATGAAATAATGTATGTGGTGTTATTTTGAAAAGGGATTTGGAGTATAATAGTTTGATTGAAAATCATTTTAAGAAGGGAGTTAAAATGTGTAATAGTGAAAAATTAATTGTGTAATTTGTGATCTTGTTGGGTTGATTTAATTTTCAAGATTAGGAGTTATAAGGTGTAAAATTGTTTTGAATTTTATTGTACCTTTTGCATTATGAAAAAGAGTACTTGTGGGATTATGATGAAGCTTTAATGCATTTTCCTTGAGATCAAAAGAAGGGTTCTAGTGTATATTTTTCAGATTTCACTAAGAATATTTTTGGAGGAATATCTTGTGAATGTTGTGAAATATTCATTTTGAGGTTTCGAGATAGACTATTGTTATCTAACCTTGGAAGTGGAACAAAAGGAATTGGTTGTGAGTAAAAAATATTTTGAAGACATATATCCATCACAGCAAAAAGGTATGGTCACATTATCTTTTGTTTAGAGTGATTGGAATGAATGTTGTGAAAAATAAGGTGGTGTGAAAAGGATTGTTTGATAAGCATTGTTGGAAATATTTGAGTGAGTTTTTATATGCTTCACTAGTGAATGTTTAGATACAATTTAAGATAGATATTGAATATTATTTGAGTTAGGGTTTGAGACCCACATTGTGCTCTTTTTTTGAAGAAGTATGAAAACACTTGTTTAAGGTTTATGAGAAAGTTGTATTTCATTGATTGAATGATTGAGTGAAACTTCTTGAAATTGGTTTTGAGTGATATTGAAAGTGTGTGCAAACATTAGAAATCAGATTTGTGAAAGCGACAAACTTAATGATTAAGTAGAACATATTGAGTTTTTGATAGAGTACATCATTCTCTATATGTTCCAAAGGTTAAATGAATTTTAAATAGAATATGTCTAAACTGCTTCAAGTTAAAGAAATTACTTTGAATATTAGAAAAAGCATTTGATATCATTGTGTGGAAGATTTGAGATTGATTGAGCATATCTTGTGAGCTTTTTTGAGCATGTGTTTGAGCATATTTGAGCAAGTATTTGTGAAGGCTTGAGAGCATAATTGAGCAAGTTCTTGAGAGGACTTGAGTGTTTATTTGAGGAAACCTTTGTGAAGGTTTGAGAGCTTAATTGAGCAAGTTATTGAGAGGACTTGAAGGTAGATTTGAGCAAGCCTTTGTGAAGGCTTGAAAGCAGAATTGAACAAGTTCTTGATAGGACTTGAAGGTAGATTTGAGCAAGTCTTTGTGAAGTCTTGAGAGCAGAGTTGAGCAAGTATTTGAGAAGGCTTGAAGGTAAATTTGAGCAAGTATTTGAGAAGGCTTGGAGGTAGATTTGTGCAAATTTTATTTGTTGATTTTTTCAAGCTTTGTGTTAAGGCTTGGGTAAATATAAGTAGAGTTGATTTGTGATTGGATCAAGCTTTGTGTTAAGGATTGAGGATAGATTTGAAACAAATATTTTTGAGAAGATTTGTACTACACTTGGGATAGAGTTTGGTGTAGATCTGAGATAGAGTTGAGAGTAAGCTTTGGAGGTGATAGAGTAGAGGATAATAGTATCTAGTGGATAGATATCCATTAGCAAGGGTAGTGAGGATAGAGGTCTTTTGTGGAGAGATATCCACAAGCCAAAGCAGTGGGGGCAAAAGTCTTCTAGAAGATCATCATCCAGAGTAGAGGAGAAAGAGTTCTCCTATGAATAGAGATCCACAAACCAAGAAAAGGGGAAAGAGTTCTCCTATGAATAGAGATCCACAAACCAGGAAAATGGGAAAGAGTTCTCTTGTGGAGTGTAATCCACGAACCAGCTAGGAAGATAGAGTTCTTCAGTGGAGAGAGATCCATGAACTAGTTGAGGATAAATAGTTCTCCTGGATCAAGTTCCATGAACCAGAGAAAAGGGAAATGAGTTCTCCTGTGGAGAGTGATCCACAAATCAGAGCATTAGGGGATTGGTGTCTCCTTTAGACAAAGGTCCATAAAAATTATAATAGGGAAGTGACTCCCAAGATATTTGTTAAGAAAATTTTAGTGGACATATTTTCTCTGTGGATTAGCCCACATTGGGTGAACCATGTTAAATTGGTGTCTCCATTGTGTGTGATGATTTGTGCATTGCTTGATTACTATTGTTGATATTACCATTGATAATATTGGATAATATTTTTTGGAAAGAAAATTAAAATTTTATCTTATACTGTTCACCCCCCTCTTAGTATAAGCATGTGTTCTTCACATTTTCCATCTAACATCATATCAAATACCTAGAAGATCCAAAAATTATTGTTTATGAACATGTGATGATATTACTTGCTAGTATCATCTACCTAAACCACCATAACCATAAAGTCTCTCTTCTTAGAAAAATAAGAAGAATAAGAGTAAGGATACCAAATTTATACATCAGATTAGAATCATTAAATAATCCTAAGAAAATTATCTTAATACCATTATCAATGTCCTTAATAACCCATTTGTTAGGCCAAAATTCATCCTTCTTGTTAGTATGAGTGATCTGGTAAATAGAAAGAAGATTAGGCCCATACTTGGTACATGAATAAATTAATTAATTGAGAAGGAATTAATTTTCACCTCATCAAATTTTGATATTTTCAAGGATGAGTCATCACAAACATCCATACATCCATCACAGTGTTATCCATTATAGTCATTCAAGAGATGGTGATGCTTAGTCATGTGTTGGGTTACCCCTAAATATGCAATCCACTCTTCTAGAGAAGTGGATGTCCAATATGCTGAATGAATAGCACCATCTGTATGTGAGGTCTCTTCATCCTTGTTATCCACACCTTTAGCATAGAAGAAAGCAACATCAACCTCTCTTTTTAGTTACTTCTTCAAGCTTCTTAATCCACTTCCTATACAACACTTTCTTATGCCATTTTTTCTTAGAGTATCTACAAATTATTGAATAGTTATATAATTAGTTATATGGGATTGAAATGATTTTCAATAGTATTTCATCATGACCATATTGTGGTATTATGTTAATTTGACAATTATGCATGTATCTATTGGCAAGAGTCAATTTTGTTTCTCTCAATAAAAATCAAATAATTTAACTAGTTTAGCCACCATTTGACAAGTATTGAATATTTTTATGCTTGATATAATTTAGATTATTTAAATATAACTATTCAATTTTAAATAATTATACTATACAATGAATAATATTGATAAAGTATCATAGACATTAAAAGCAACTTAAAACCTTAAATATTAAAAAATGTTTTATTTTTTTAAAAAGGTACATTTGTGAGAAATATACTTGAAAACATTTAATATTGTATGAATATAAATTAATTGCTCTCTTAAATTATTTTAGGCTTAAAATTAAGACCTTTTAGCAAGGGTTCTACCATTGAATTATTGAACCTTTATAAGTCTAATAATTTTAATGTGTATATTGACATAATATTACGTCCACTTTCTCTTTATTTACAATTATATTATCTCTACTATGACATGGATTTTATAATATTCAATATTTTCTAAGACATATCCCCACTTTTTATTGATTTTTGGTGTCATCTTGTATAGAAAATATCTCATTCTTGATTTTTTTTTGTTGAGTGTTATATCATTTAATTTTATTTGATGCAATTGACATTGAGTAATAATAATGCCCCTCAAGTTACACTAATGGCTCATCCAAATTATTGTCTCCTAGAAACATCATCTTATCACGAGTTTATTTTATTAGATTGACAACAATTTTACCTTTTACATGCAATTTTACCTTGATATTTAGATATTCTTTTATTGACATCCATTTACCATCTTGATAGGCAACATCCATCCTCTATCAAAGTCTTATATATAGGAGATATTTTTAATAGAATACTTTTTTTTATCATTAATATGGATACACATACACATAAAAGAATCCAAGAAATGTGTTAAAGGTTTTACTACAAGTGTGCTAGAGTTTAGGAATCAACCAGGGAGGAATACAATACTAGGATTGATGTCAATATGCCTTCATTTGTAGATATTATTCACCATTAAAAAATTTGTTGTGATGCATTCGTGAAACTCTTACATCAAACTAAAGAGAATTGAGACTCAAGATAATAATTCTAGTCTGTTTACCCCAACTAAGAAGCTTAGCTATTATATGGCAAAATTATTCAATACATATGCAACAACGTTGATCATTAGGAAGATAAAATCTTTAATAAATTATTATCTAGTTATATTTTATATTAAATATGTAGGTTATTTTTTTTCCTATATATCTCAGTTAGTTAATATTTTATACTATGAATCTAAGTTACTAGTATTTTGTATGATGAAGTCATACAATTTTCAATTAGACATGTGAATGCTATTCTTTGAAATGTTATAAAAGAGTTAGTTAATATTGTATATTATGAATCTATGTTACTAGTATTTTGTATGATAAAGCTACTAATACAATGTTCAATTGGACATGTACATGTTATTTTTTAAAATATTATAAAATAAGTAATGAGTTTATCTAAATAAATTATTTAACTTTCAGGTTTAAATGTTATAATTTTTAAACATTTATATTACCATTACATACTAAAAATAACATCTATTTCATTTTCATTTTTTTCTATTTCAATCTAATATAACAAATTTAAAAAAATTACCATGTTTAAAATTATAAAATCATGTTGCAAGAAAATATCATAATGAAATAAAAAGTGATAAAAAAATGGCCTCTCTCTTTCTTGCAATTGTAATTTCTTTTTATATATGAAAATTGATTGAAGAGACATCTTTGTTTTAATTTAGAACCTATTGATAAAATAAAAGAGATAGATTTTTAATACCTCTCACAAAATCCATCTAGTAAGACTGACATTGAAACTTAATCTCATCTTATAGGCATACCAACGTCAATATTCTTAACTAGTGATATATGTTCTATACCATGCATGAATACAAATACTTTCTAATTGCTTCCCAATCAACAAGATCCTACCTATATCCTAATTGTTATATTTAACAATACTTTCAAGAAATGAATGGAATCATACATTACCCAGAAGGAAAGAGCAACTCATGGAAAAACACAATGCAATATGAAAGGTGTCCATAGGTATTGAATTTATATCATTAAGGAAGAATATGCACTTAAATAAATAATAAAATAGTTAGTATCAAGGGGTATAAAGATCCAAATTACATGTGACCTTAGGTGAAGGTTTAAGAACTAACCATAATATTTATTATTAAAATATAAAAATAAACCCACCTATACAAGTTGTGCAAAGGTCCATAGGGCTATATAGATAAATACAATACAAAATTTAATCATGGCCTTAAGTGAAGTTTAGTGCCACATATTGAAAATTCCACCTTAATTGGAAGTGGAACATGAAGAGAATATTTTATTAGTCACCACCCTTAAGGAGCATTCAGCTCCTCCAAGCCACTCTCGTAATTGTACAAAGGGAATCTTAAGTATGACCCTAACCAAAATATTTATTATTTTCTTTATTGATGACATATAGTCTAGATCCAGAATCCCATGGGCATTAATACATTGAACATAATGCATCCAAACCTTGATGTGCTTAGTCTATTGATGAAGCATTTGACTACAAATATGCTTGATGAAGTTCTAAATGCCATAATGAGGAGATACTAGAAATTATTGAGGAATACATAATTTGCTCCAATATCATGAACATCCATTGGAAGTGTTTGACAACCTCATTGGAAAACAATATTCAACTTCAATAGAAGAGTGGAATATAGTGTATTATCATTTACAACACAAAGAGATCTGTCCAAATCCAAGATAAATGATAAACCTAGTGATAGAGCACCATTGGTCCTAATAATTGATATAATCTATATTATTAGATCGGGAGGTGCTCCTATTGAGTAGTGAATACACATGTAATATGTAAATTTGATGTACTGAATTATTTGCTTGGTCACATCTCCAATAAATCTCATAGGTTCCTATATATATCTAGAATAATAACTAATAACAAATGCAATATCTAGCTGACTATGGGTGAGATACAAAATTCCTCTAGCAAGTAAATGATAGAGGGTGACATACATCAAAGGAGTAATACATGTTGCTCAAAGCTTCAAAGTGATCAGATTGGATAGAAGGAGTAGACTACTCAAGATGGCTAATGATTGACTAGAAAATTTGAGTAATTCATTTACTAATTAGAGTGAATCACTTGATAGACAATAGAAGGATAAAATTAAAGGCATGGATACCAAGGAAAATCTTTGGAAAGTAGATTATGTCCTTTAAATGATGTACTAACCCATTTTAGAATTATTATAAATATTTTAGAGGTATATTTAGAAGCATGTAACATTTGGAGATGCATCATTTTATGATAAATAGCCCCAAATATTTACTTTTACTAGGATTAATTGATCCTCCTATATATAGTTGGATTCCATGGATATTTGTGCTTTGATTTTACCGTGGTGCTTTTTTTTATTGCTTCCATGGAGATCAAAATTGACCTCACCATATAATCTGGCACGTTAATCTCCTTGACATATCTCAAGTGGTTTAGGAAAGATAAGTGAAAACTTCACAAAGGTTTGTCAATTCCATCAATCTTGAAGTATTGCATTATGGGAATTAGGACTCTACACTAGGGATTCGGGAGACATTATTTCACAATATCCCATTATTCTCTTCCATGCTTTCTCTCCTATTTTAAAAAATGCTTCAACTCCTCATCCATTTAATGTTTGTCCCTTCTAATAATTTTCCCATCATTAGGAAGCTCGATGATTTCAGCAAGAAGATAAACACCCATAGTGAAGCTTAATCCTTTAATAACACTTAGCTCGTTATCACAAGAACTAATGAATTATTAAGAAATTTCCTCATTGTACCCATTGAATTTCTTTAGAAAGTTCAAGAATCCTTTGTTTTTCAAAATGGTTTCAAAATTAAAGTCTAAGGAAGGTGTATGTTCTATCAAAGCCATCCCAGAAGAAGTAAACCTGACAAGGAAAATAGGGAAGAGGAATCTGATTGCAAATATCTTAAACTGGGTTGGAATGACTTTGCAAAGATAAATAATATGAATAAAGGTAGTCCTTATTCCCATGCTGTCATGTTCAAGGTTATGATGTGAAAGGGAAGCCATGAGAATGGCAATGGAGCTCGTACAAAACTTGGTATAGGTAATTAGTTTCCCATGACTCGATGCTGGAAGAAGAGAGGTAATCCATAGAAAATATTGATAAGAGATTTGTATAAGGGTAGGAGATTCCTTGATGGTACATTTAGGAAAGTAAAGGATACCACATAGGATTTTTCACTTAGAGTGAGACTTGTTACAAGTAATTGAACTCACATCAAAATGGATCAAATTTCTAGGTATACGGGGATTGGGAGAAAAAATGGGGATTGGGTGGTTTAGGAGCAATTTGAATTTGTGATTTGATAATTTAATCTTGCTTGAAAATGGTCCTAGAATTTTATGAGTTTTATGAGTTGTCTTTCCTATTTTTGAAACTACCAAGATAACCCAAAATACCACACCTTCCTAGAAGCAAGGGATAAATGTGGAGCATATTTGGATGTCTAGAGGCCCTAAAAAATTGACCAGGATTACTAACCATATTAGAGAAGATAAAATTTACCTCCACTGCTATCATTCGTGAGCCCCAATAGAAAGTTAGTTCACCACACATGGAAGGATTGCTCCATGACACCTTTGTTAACCAGCAGGTCAGCTGCCTTATTACCTTCCTTATACACATGTTGAATGGTGACATTCAAATATTTGTACATCATTCTCTTGCATTCATCAATGATGTTGTTGATGTTCCATGGTGGATCTTGGTTTCCATTAAGAAAATTAATGGCAAGAAAGGAGTCTCCTTCTATAATGATTTGGTCAGCATCAAATTTACTTAACATTGTAAGTCCTTGGTAGAAAGCTCTCACCTCAGCCATATTATTCATCTGAATTATGATATTTTCTACATAAGCCATGAGAATTTCTCCCCTGTCATTTTGATAATACCTCCACTGCTCATCCTACCTGGGTTTCCTTTCACTACGCCATCAAAATTGAGCTTACCCTTATTTTACTTGAATCACTTGCAACATTAATATTTTATGCATGTTTATTTTTTGAATTTTACTTTTCATGTAATTAGTGTAGGTTAGTGTAGAATTATTCTATGAGTATAGTGAGGAATTGACTTATATATAGAGGTTGGGAGGAATCATTGACACTCCCTTCTAAATTTGTTAAAACTAGTATTGGGACACAAACATTAAATTAGAAATCAAGACAATTTCCTGATTCAATACCACCATACTATGAGTTTATAACTATATCTTTCCCATACCATCCTACTATTCCTTAAATTTGATTATTCTTTTCCAATAGGTAATAGCTAGTGAAACCTTCAAAATTATGTTTTTTCAAAAAACACCCACTCCATGATAATAATAGAAGAGGTTACTAGAATCAATGTTATAATATAAATTAAACATAAAGAGAATGGATCACTAAATGACTTATAAAACTTTAAAAATATTAGTAAAGGTTTTTAAATAGTTTTTAATGAAATCAAAATATATTGAATTCACCATTAATTGCATGTAATGTCTCAAAAATTACAAGCTCTCTCTCTCTCTCTTGTTGAAATCTATTACAGTATTTGGTACATTCCAATGTACCACCTTGGGTACATCTTTAGATTAAGAGTGTCTTATAATATAGTGTGAGTATTTATTTTATGCAATGTAATAAATATACAAATATTATTAGAATATGCAAAGTATTTAATGATGTAAATGTGCATAATAGTCCATGTGCACATGAGTCCATAGGATAGGAAATTGAAGAGTATCAAGAAGAGTGAAGGCCAAGAATTAGGGTTATGTGTAAGGGGTCAACCCCAAAATGTATTTAAATTTTTTTAGTGAATCTATTTCGAAATCCACGTGAATAGTGTCCAAACACATCTAGAAGGTTCACTATTATTAATGGTAATGTTGGAAATTTAAACTTAAAATGGTCAAATTATTATAAAATTGGGACAATCGACCCAAAAAAATTTTGCACCCATAATTTTTTGGATAATGGGTCCTGGTCAAGGGTCCCAAATATTAGCCAATTCCAAAATTTGAAAATCCAAATTTTAGCCAATTTGGTGATAAAAAGCCACTATGCATAACCTTACCAAGAATATTCCATATGAATAGTCACATTCCATTATATATATAGGTCTATATGTGAGTGTGAAAGATCATAATGAAGAGACACAATGTAGATTGAGCATGTATGAAGTATAGAGTATTTGAGATCTCCATTCTATATCAAAATACTATTTTTATGAGCATTTGTTAATGGCAATTTTCTTTGTAGTTGCAGAATTTATTCATGAGTTTTATATGTTTAGAATATTTTCATTATCTTATATTTGATATAAATTCTTATTTTAGATCTTGTGGTTATTTTTATTAAGCATTTAGTATCAAAAGCTAACATGTGTATCAGATCCACAAGGGAGATTTCTAGGATATAGGGAGATCCACAAGAGAGACTGAAAGGATATAGGAAGAGCCACAAGAGAGATTGAGAGGATATAGGGAGATTTCATTTTCAAAAATTTTAAATTTTATTTTTTGCTAGAGTCTTTCCATAGGGTTACAAGAAAACTCATGAAGACTAGGACTCGAAAAATATTGTTTTTCCACTAGATTGAAGGATAACTACTCAAGTTTAATAATTTTAGATATCTAGAGATTTGGATGTATTTGATTAATGTTGTATAAGTTTTATTTTAGAAAATTAGTTCTTAGAAGTTAAGAAGCTTCCTACAACAGATAGAGAATAATTTCATCTTCAATTGCCTAAAATTCTATGTACTTTCCTTGTGCAGGGATTAGTTTTTTAGTTGTAGTAAAAGAGTAGGCATTGAAGATTAAGGAGTTCCAAGAAAGAGGCCCCATTGGATATTGAATATTGAACATTGAGGATAGCTAAGAAAGAGGTCACCATAGAAGATTGGATATTGAAAATTGAGGAGACTCGTGAAAGATATCCACATAGAAGATTGAAATATTAAAAATTGAATGAAGGAGAAAAAATCCAAAAAATGACCTATTGAAGGAAGAGAAAGAGGAGACCCAAGATAAGAGGTCTCCATTAGGGTTATGCATAATGGTTATTTATTTCCAAATTGGCTAAAATTAGGATTTTCAAAATTTGGAATTGGCTAATATTTGGGACCCTTGACCAAGGCCCATTAGCCAAAAATTTCTAGGTGCAATTTTTTTTGGGTTGATTCACCCCAATTTTATAATAATTTGACCATTTTAAGTTTAAATTTCCAACATTACCCCTAATAATAGTGAACCTTCTACATGCATTTGGACACTATTCATCTGTATTTTGAAACTAATTCGTCAAATTTTAATAAATACATTTTTGGGTTGACCCCTTACGCATAACCCTAGTTCCCATTGCATATTTGAGAAAGGAAATAGGATATTTGAGAAATAATATTCAGAATTTTTAAGATGCAAGAGAAGAGGTCTCAAGCAAACTTGGAAGGAGAAATAAGAAGGCTAGATAAGCCCTATTGAAGAAGTTGAAGAAGTAGCCTTTGGAGGATATTTGAAGAAAGATCGAGGTAGAATATGGCAAGTAGGAGAAACTCCTAAAAAAACTTGGGATAATTGTCACCATATGACAACAAGCCCCAAAAGAAGAAGGATTTAGCAAGAATTTTGCCAAATTTTGCAAATGATTTTTGAAGACCTCAAGACATTCAGATTCTTGAGTTAGAGGCTAGTGAAAGAGGTTAGATTTGAAGATAGAACTCAAGGAGAGCTAAGGAGGATAAAGAATATAGAAGAGGCCACTGATTTGAGAAATTTGAAGATAACCATTAAGAATTTTAAGGCTCACTACACCAAGAAAGCACTTTAACAGTGACTAAAATAAGGTAGTTTTTTACAGTGATAAACAAATTGCCCTAATAGACCCTAAGAGGGCAATTTAAAACCACCCTCTTAGGGTAACCACCCTATTATATTCACCCTAATAAGGTGCTTTAAAAACACCCTCTTAAGAATAAGAGGGTGGTTAAAAACCACCCTCTTAGGATTGCCTAAGAGGGCAATTTAAAACTGCACTCTTATGTCACCCTAAGATGACAATTTTAAACCTCCGTCTTAGGGTGAAGCCTTTAATTGTTTTTTAAAAAGACTTCACCCTAAGAGGGTGGTCTTAAAATACCCTCTTAGGGCTAAGAGGATGGTTTTAAACCACCCTCTTAGGGAAAATCCTGTAATAACCTCAATTTTAGCTACAAGAAAACACAAGAAAAGAAAAGAAAAGAAAATATATTTTTTTAAAACTATGGTGAGGGATTCATAAAACCCTAATCAATATTTTGTTCGTCTATAGTTTTTAGTTCAATAAGTTCCCAACTTTCCTATTAAGTTACATCTCACTCAATATCCTACACAAGTTCATCTGTGTAGGCATATTATGTGATACCAAAAATGAGCTTATCTATCTCATAATTCTTGAAAGAGTCTTTCCGTCAATCATATCACCTATCTCAACCAGAGAATTTATGATAGCTTCTAGGCTATCAACTAAGGATCAAGGTGACTAGTTTATTGACGATTATCCCTAATTGATAATGCATGCCTATATGAGGGTATCCATCCATGATACCCCCAAGTATCCTTACTCATCACTTCCCCAACTTCAAGTACCCCATTTATGGTGGATGATTCTACCTCTTCCCCCCATGAGTGTACCTAATCTTGTTATTGTTAAAATATTTTCCTAATCAACAAAAACTACATTTGTGCACCCTATATACGACCAACATTGAAAGACCAGAGGAAATGAATGTCCTTTATGCCAATATCCAAAGAAGGTTGGTTCCCTTACTAATCCTAAACTGGTTGAAGACTAGGGATACAAGAAAAAAATTGGAAAAATAACATAAAGAAAGGCAAATATAGCCACAGGCTGAAATGTAGGATTTTGGGTAGACTAGTAGCAATAATTCCACCAAGCGTTATAACAACATGTAACAGAAAGAAAGTAGCATAATTTTACTTACAACTTTGCAGCAAAAACCTCCAGATTGCATTCCAACACTAACTCATTCACCAGTAATGAAATAGAAAGAAAGCAGCAGAATTTTACTTACACTGTCCCAAGTATTTCTAGTTTTACAAAATAAAATTATTATATTATATTTTCAAACAAGAAGGAAAAATATTTTTTCATATCCTCAACTTTCTCCCAAGTGGTATTTCTTTTACAAAAACGTTCCCACTGAACCTTACATTGTTCAAGAGTTTGATTTTGCATAGACTTAGAATGGAACTCAAGAGTCTTAATTGGAATTACTTTAATAGCCTTCAAGTTTACCATCTACAATTTAGAAACATCCCACACATGTTCAATGTCAACAACATATTTCCTAAGCAGGGATATATGGAAGGTATCATGGAGTTTTTTGATATATTTGATGGTAAGGCAAGTCAGTAAGCAACTGGGTTGATCTTTTCAATGATTTTAAAGGTTTCCACATACCGAGTATTCAAATTCATGGATTTGATAGCAATATTCTTTGGCTTAACCCTTAAGAACACTTTATCTCCTATAGAGTACTCTCTTGGAGTCTTTTTTAGATCAACATAGCTTTTCTATCGATTAGCGACTTCTTTAAGTCTTTGTTTGATAACCTTTAGCTGATCTTCCATTTCCCTAATCATTTATGACCCAATCACAACTTGGTCTTCTAGGTTATCCCAATACAATGGTGTTCTACACTTTCATCCATATAAGGCATCAAAAGGAGCCATTCCTAGAGAAGAGTGATGTCCATTATTGTAGGTAAACTCTACAAGATGTAGGTAATCTTCCTAATGAGAGTTTTGATCCATGTAGTACATACGAAGCATGTCTTCTAGCATTTGGTTTACCCTTTCTATTTGACCATCTATATTAGGATGGTATGCCGAGCTCATATTCAATTTTATGTCTATTGCACAATGTAGGGCTTTCTAGAACTTAGAAGTAAATCTGGAATCCCTATATGAAATTATTATTTTAGGAAACCCATGCAATGGAAATACTTATTTTGCAAATTGATTAGCCACTACCTAAGCATCGTCCTTGATGTTCCCTGGTATAAAATATGTAACCTTAGTCAATATTTTGACTATTACAAGGATTGCATCATGTTGATACCTGGTCTTTGGTAAACCTACTATAAAATACATAGATATAACCTACCATTTCTACGTAGGTACATCATGTGGATACAATTATCCTATAGTATGCTTGCATTCAACCTTAATATTTTGGCATTCAAGGTATCGAGTGACAAAATTGGTGATATCCTTCTTCATTCCTATCTAGAAGAAGGTTATTTTTATATTTTTATCATTTTGGCCCATCTAGGGTGAGAAAAATAAGGATATCTATGGGCTTCTTGCATTATTAAATTTATTAAATCACCCATTTTGGTATGACTCTACCTTTATAGTACAAAAGGTCATCATTCATGCTAAATTCCTTATTATCGTCAGGGTTTTTTCTCAAATTAGATTGAATTTACTTGCAATACTCATCTTGAGATTGCTCTTCCCTCACCTGATCCATTAGATCCATGTGACTTATGGTTATGGTTACTATGTACTTCCTTCTACTTAAGGCATCAACAACCTTATTCTCTTTCCCCTTTATATACTCAATATCAAAGTTGTATTTAGCAAGAAAATCGACCCATCTTCTCTATATCACATTGAGTATAGGTTGGGTGAATATATACCTCAAACTTTGATGGTCAGTTTTCAACTCAAAGGGCATTCCTACCAAGTAGTGGTGCCAAAATTTTAGAGTGTGTAGCACTATAGCTAGCTCTAATCTTGCATAGCATAATTAATTTTATGCTTCTTAAGTTTCTTGGAAGTGTATGCTACTATTGACTCATCTTGGGAGAGTACTCCTCGAAACCCTTCCAACAATGTGTCTGTGCATACTAATAAATTCCCTTGAGGGTCTAGAATTTTTCAATATTGGTATTGTAGTGAGTTTATGTTTTAGCAATGTAAAGGCAACTTCACACTTTTTGTCCACTTAAATTCCTTTCCCTTCTTTTAGAGGTTAGTTATTACTTCTGTAATCTTAGAGTAATCATTTATGTAACATCTATAGTAGCCCATCATCCCCATGGAGCTTCACACTTCTTTCACATTAGTAGGGGTGGCGAATTCAGAATGGATTCAATATTCTTTGGATCTACAATGATTCCTTCTGCTGATATGATATGCCCAAGATATCATACCTTTGAGATATAGAAATCACTTTTTACTAGATTTCCATATAGTTGATTCTCCCTTAGCAATTCTAACATGATCTTGAGGTTTTTATCTTGTTCTTCCTTATCTTGAAATAATATTAAGATATCATTTAAAAATATGAGGATAAACTGATACAGATGCCTCATGGACACACTATTCATTAGATTCATGAATGTAGTTAGGGCATTAGTCCAAAGGGTAGGACTGTAAACTCATAATACCCATACCTAGTTTTGAATGTCATTTTGTGAGTGTCCTCACATATTATTAACTAATTATACCTTGATATTAGGTCAATATTTGTGAATACCGTGGCATCCCTTAGTTGGCCAAAAAAATCCTTGATTCTAGGTAGTGGGTATCAGTTCTTGATTGTAGCCTTGTTAAACATCCGGTAATCAATACACAACCTTAAAGAATCATATTTCTTTTTCATAAATAAAACTTGTCTCCCCAAGGTGACACACTTGGTTTTATCAATCCCTTTTCTAATAGCCCTTGAAGTTGCACTTTTAATTATTGCATCTCAATAGGATTCATCCTATATGGATATTTATGTATAGGTTCAGCTCTTGGCATAAGGTCAATAGTAAAATCAAATTCTCACATAGGAGGAATTCTAGGTAGATCCTCAAGGAACACATCCTTAAAATCCTATAAAAATGGGTGTTTCTTCAATATTTTTCCCTTCTGATATTCTCCAACTTCATTGAGTTTTACAACATAGACTATCCCTCCCTTCTTGAGGGCTTTCTTCAACTGCATAGCTAACAACATCTAGGGTTTGAATGCCCCCTTCTCACTATGAATTCTTAGTTTTTCCTACCTCTCTCTAAATTCTCGATCCACCTATCTTAGAAATTGATCAAGGCTTTATGGGCTTGTAACCAATCCATCCCTAGGATCACATCAAAATTATGAAGTGGAGCTACATACAAATAACCTTCAGTGGTACCACTAGCTAAAGTAATCTCTACCATTGGAAAACATTGGTTTATTGAGTAGGTTTTTCTAGAACCATACTCGATATTCCATCCCTGAGCCAAATATCCTGGTCTTTTTGGCATATCCCTTGCTAAAATAGAAGAAATAAGGCTAAGAAAATAATTCTAACTATAGTTAAAATATTTCTTAGTGGAAAGAGAAGAAAATTTATATTTCTAGATCAATGGCATGGATGCTTGATTCCAGTCCTTATTTTCTATTGTCAACTGTATTCTAAATGCTTGGTTTTGCTTTTCTTGGAAAATTAATAACATAATGAGGGCCTCCACACCGGTAAAAACCTCCCTTGGGGGTTTGTTTTTTTTCTCTAATTACATTTCTTAATTGCAATATTTGGGATGCTTCCATCCGTTCTTCTTTCCTCATGGTTGAGTGGGGTTTGGGGTTTGGCCCTTCTATCCACTTACTCATATTTATTTTTTTGGGGCATTTAATAGCATAATGAGGTCCTCCACATAAGTGGAAACCTTCTTTGGGCCCCTCAAAGTTTTTTTATTCTACTTTACAACTTGTCCCTCTAGGGGTGCCTTTAGTTTCCTTTGACCTCCCCCATAATCTAGCTTGGATATACTTTTCTTCTATTGAGTGGGTTTGATTTGGATTACCCATATTTTTTGTTGACCTTACCACTCTAAATAACCAACATTTTCTCTTCCCTTTTGATATTGTTGGTTTTTATTTGTCAATTTTTCAAAATAGGAATCATTCAGTTGCTTATGCTATTGTATTTATTCTCTTTGCTGGTCAATTAGCTCTCCCTATTGTTTTATATGCTCTTGCAACACTCTAGCAATGGTGATGAGATTTTCCACCTCCTTTTTAAAGTCTCTTGAACCCCTTTTTTGGATATTTTACCTTACATTATCCTTACATTATCCTTACGGTGTTGTCTATTTGGGGAAGCCATCTATCCTAGTCACAACCAAAAAAGAAAAATGGGTTATGGCTTTAGCCTGAACTGTACTACTAATTAAAATATTAACACAAAGTTCTCTTACTAAAAATATCAATAATTTAATTAGGGTAGTTTTCCAACGTTATGATGTATCTTCAATTCCAAAGTCCATACTTACCTGTAAGTAAGGTGTCATAACATTCCAATCACCCCTTGGGGTTAATCCCTATTAGATTTTAGCAAGTAGGGAATTCTAGGTCTTCTCAAATTTAGCTTAAAACTTAAGCAAGTCTTCATAGAAAGACATTCAAATCCCCAAAATACATTAAGAAGCTCTATACCCTTGTACCTAGAGCTCTGATACCAAATGTAATGACCTCAAATTTAGCTACAAGAAAACACAAGAAAAGAAAATAAAAGAATTAAAAAAAACTATGGTGAGGGATTCATAAACCCCTAACCAATATTTTGTTTATCTATAGTTTTTAGTTCACTAAGTTTCCCACCTTTCCTATTGAGTTACATCTCACTCAATACCCTACACAAGTCCATATGTGTAGGCATATTATGTGATACCACAAATAAGCTTATCTATATCATCATTCTTGATGAGCTAAACTTATCACCTTCAATATAGTCGAAGGTATATGTCCATCACCATACCATACATAAGTCCATCTATGCAGGTATGCTACATGTATTACAAGTTAAGCTATCCATTTTATATTCATGATGAGCTATCTTAACTCAGATGTAATCAATTAGTTTACTCAGTTTACATTCTCCCTAAGGGGTCTTAATCCCTTAGGTCCTTTCTATGTTCACCCTAAGATCTCAGTTTCTTAGGTCATTTCCTAGGTTCTCCCTAAGGTTTCATTTTCTTAGGTTACTTTCTTTGTTTTTGTAGATGCAAAAGTGAAACACCAAAATATATAACAAGATAAATTGAAATCAAAACCCAGTATTACACAAAAAAAATGATCTTTATTAATATAGGGGGGAGCTTCAAATCTCCAATAGTACAATGAAAGAATTGATTTCTTTGATACAAATCTTTACAAAAATTAGGGTTCTCTGAAACCCTAGCAAAAAACATTGGTGGTGTCTCCAATATTGCTTCTAATCCCAATAAATGTGAGTGGGATTTGTGCTATCCAAATATTAAACCACTCCAACTTAAGCAGTTGCACAATGCTGATGTAGCACTTATAAATATGTACACAATATGATAGCAAATAGGTTAGTAGTAACTGTGAGGACTCCACATTATGAGGTCCTCAATAATAAATACAAAAACCCTAACTATCTAATGTAAATAACATGAACAAAAATTGAAAATATATGAAATGAAATAAACCAATGGAAATTTTACCTTGAGATGCTTGCTATTTTTTGATCTGATGTAATTTGTTGTAGGAAGTTGATGCGACAATGCCCTAGCATTGCCCGAGGGCTAGTAGGGCTACAAAGCTTTGTTCTAAAATGTTGTAGGTGCTTGACGATAGAAAAAAAATCCTATGGCTGCTCAAGAATGGTGGAAGGTACCTAAAGGCACTAGGCAACATAGGGGAAGCACCCGAAGGTGCTCATTAGTGATAGAGAGCTCTCGAAGGCATTCGAGAGCTGAGGGGAAGATTTATAGAAGCAAATATAGCTAAGAAAAATGGATGGTGATGGATGTGGAGGCTATAGTGAGTGATAGTGAAGGGCGAGGATGCTTGGGACTCAAATACAACTTCAAATATTTAGGAAACTTAGGGCATGAAAAAATTAGGGGTTGAGCCATCAAAATGGCTCCTATTAATAATCCACACTAGGGTATGGTAGGATTTTGAGCGACATGAATTATGTGGATCAAATTAAAAAACATCAGAGGGTGGATATTAATTTTGGGTGTGTGGCATGGGTTGATGTAAACGGATGGTTAGGATTAAATCAAATCGGATGGCTAGGATTTATCTACATATATAAATATTTATATATTTTTTGGTATAAGGTAGAGGTGGTTATAAGGTCCACAAGCCTTTTACATAGTCAAAATGGGCTGGTAATTAAGCCATACTTAGAGTCCATAGTCCTATACTTGTCGCTTGACTATTCAGGATAAAACAAAACCAAACAACACCTAGCACTTACTAATACCACTAGGTTGTTGTATTGTACACTTGTCACCTCCTAGGCCCCAGCAAATGGGATGCCTTTTTTGCCTAATTCCATCTGTCGGATTACTCATCATCAACCCCTCTGATCTCCTGATGCTCTAACAGGTTTGATCTTAGTTATTCTCTAGAAGCCAACACCAATAGTTCTTGAGGGAAGTTATCCTTCCAAATTTGCATCTCCCCAACAAAAACTGCAATATTTGCCATTAGATCCATCGCCTGGTTCCCTTATTTAAAGGTGTGTTGGATTCGAGCATTAACTAAATGAGATTTATGAATCTTTGCTTCTAGGATAAGCTCCAAGATGGTCCAGCTGGGGTCTTTATCCTCCTTAATTTCCTTGATTATATTAAGTGAATCCCCTTCAAATATAACTTCCTTATAACCCTCAAGTATGGCAATTATCATTGCCTGCATGCAGGATCGAGCTTCTACAAAATGATTTGTTTGAGTTCCCAAAGCCTCTGCAAAGGCAAGGACCACTTTTCCTTCCTCATTTCTCAGAACTCCTCCTACTCCTGCAACCCCCAGATTTCCTTTAGCTACCCCATAAAAATTAAACTTAACCCACTTTTGTGTGGGGGGTATCCACTTGACACCATCCCGTGGGTTGGTTGTAATGTCTAGGTCTGGAAGTTCCTCTCCCCAGTTCCACAAAATCCTCCTTTCCCTTAGAGACATGGTCTCATTTTTGAAGAAGAAAGTTTTCTAGTTTTCTTTCAAAGCTCTGATTATTTTATTACCACATAACCTGGGATCTTTATTACGTCCTTTAAATACTCTCTTATTTCTCTCATTCCATATCCCCCATAAAAAATGGGGTAAGCTGAGCTTCTAGAGCCAAGTCAAAAGTTTCACCCGAAATGGGGAAGCTCACTATATGCAAAATTCAGACATGGTATTTGGACAGACCCAATCTATATGAAATTCGGACAGGATCATTTGGAAGACTGTACAAGAAAATTCACAAGTTAGAAATATATGACTTACAGATTCTATCGCTTTCTCACACAAGATACATCGATTGATGAATTGGAAACCTCTCCTTTGTAGATTATCTGTTGTCAGAATCTTATTTTGAACTGCCAACCAAAAGAAGAAAGCTATTTTTAGGGTTAAATTATTTAACCAAATAATAGAAGTCGGAGTCCAACCATTGAATCCTAAGTGGATTAACTTATAGGCAGTTTTTACTGAATAGATCCCACTTGTAGTTTTGCCCTAAATCGCCTTGTCTCTTCCTTCCCAGGAATGATCGAGAACACCCTTAAAGCATCATTGAGTTTGGTGAGGGCCACCTTATCTTGCTCTGATAGATTATGAACTGTGATTTTCTTCCAAGAGGAAGTTTCCTGTGCTACAACAATAAAATCCCCTACTTTTCCTCCCATTTCCTCCGAAAGTTTATGTTGGAGGACCTGAAGGTCTAAGTTATCTTTCAGAGGGGCCTCTTCCAACCACGGGTCTTGCCAAAAGTCCACTTGTCTTCCATTACCAATTCTCCATCTGATGCCTTTCCTGACTACCTCCCGACATTCGAGCAAACAATTCCAGAAATAGGATCCTCTAGGAAGATTATCAGCTTTCAGGAAGTCCTGATTATTTTTGATATATTTTGCCTTAAGAAGTTTTACCCATCCCAATTGATCATTATTGATAAATCTCCATACCTATTTGCAAATCAGATCTTGATTCATTTCTTTCATTATATTTAGCCCCAGGCCTCCCTGATCCTTGCTTGCACACACTTGATTCCATGCTACCAACGAAATTCTCTTTCTCTCCTCTGAACCTGACCACAAGAAGTTGCATTGAATTTGCTCCAATGTAGCTCGGACCTTTGTAGGCATTCTAAATAGAGACATGCAGTAAATTGGAATGCTCTGTGAATTAGTTTGAACTAATAAGGCTTTTCCTGTGGAGCTGAGAAGGCTACCCTTCCACCCTACTAACTTTTTGGAGATGCTATCAATGACTGAGTTCCACAATGTAGCCTTCATTATTCCTTCGAACATAGACATGCCTAGATAAGTTGCTGGTAGAATCTCCTTTCCACAACTAAAGAGGTTAGCTATTCTTTCCTCCTTCCCACCAGGCGTGTTAAAGAATTAGATGCTACTCTTCTTATAGTTTATGTATTGTCCTAATTTTTTCTCATACTTGGTTAGAATTCTCTTCAGCTTCCTAGCCTGAGGCACTGAGGCTTTGGACACAATGATTGTATCATCCACAAACTGTTGGTGAGACACTAGATCTGTTGTTGAGGCTGGTTTGAAACCTTCCAATCGACCATCTGCTACCGTTGTTGAAATGTTCCTACCTAATGCTTTCGCTAAAATGATAAACAAGTATGGAGACAAATGATCTCCTTGTCGCAACCCCCTTTCACTCTTAAAGTAACTAGAGGGTGACCCATTCACTATGACAAAAAATCTTGTAGTAGAGATACAACTAAAAATCAACTTAATCCACTGGGGACAGAAACCAAACTTACCCAAAATCTTGGTGAGGAACTGCCATGAGACCCGGTCATAGGTTTTATTCATATCAAACTTTAGTAACATACCTGCTTCCTTACTAGCCACCATTGAATGAATAACCTCATGAATTGTGATGATACCATCCAAATATTTGTCGCCCTTTCACAAAGCCTCCTTGGTTCATATCAATGATGAAAGGAAGGATAACCTTCAGCCTATTGGCAATTGTTTTTGTGAGAATCTTCATCAGAGTGTTACATAAACTGATAGGGCGAAAACTGGAAAATTCTAGTGCTCCCACTAGTTTAGGGATGAGGACTAAAAATGTAGCATTAACTCCTTCTGGGATTTCCATGTCCTTTTGAGCCTCAATTATAACTTCCACTACATCATTGCCTAGGATATCCCAAAACTTTTGGAAGAAAGCTGCAAGGAAGCCATCCGGTCCTAGGGAGCTGTTACCATCCATGTCAAAAACCACCTTCTTGATTTCCTCCTTTGTGAAAGGACTAAGTAATAATCCATTAAGATTCTCAGTTACGAGGGGTGGAATGGCTGCCAAAAAAGAGTCCTCTTCTTCAATAGTCAGATTTACATATTCTAGCAACGATTTAAAGTACTCAACCGCTTCCCTCCTTATGACTTCCATATCTTTGGTGTTAGACCCATCGACCATCTTGATCTCCTTACTCCTGTGGCGAAGAGTAGAGATATGGAAGAACTTTATATTTCTGTCACCCTCCTTTAACCAACGAGCCTAGATTTTTGCCTCCAAAAGGTTTCTTCAAATTCTAGCATCATGTGGTATTCGGCTAACAACTCCCTCTCCTGGTTTCTCAGATCCTCTGTAAGTTGCTTTGACTTCAGCTTCTCCTATAGTTCATTGATCTTGTCTTTTAGTTTTTCATTTTTAACAAAAATATTGCCAAAGGAAGTTTTGTTCCACTCTCTAATGTTAGCCTTCACATTCCTTAGTTTACATGCCACTTGGGCCAGTTTGGAACCATTATACTTTTTGTCCCACCATTGGGCAACCATATCCTTGAGATCCTGATGTTGTAACCACATAAGTTTGAATTGAAAGAGTCTGATGTATCTTTTCTTAGAGTCCTCCCTTGTTTCCCATATAATTGGGTTGTGATCAGACCCGATTCTTGGGAGTGTCATTAATGAAGAGTCCCAAAACCTCTCCAGGCATTCTTGAGAAAGAAGAAACCTATCTAATCTGATATGAATTTGGTTTTCCTTCAATATTTTGTTAGACCATGTATAGGAGAATCTACGCAGGTCCACATCCATCAGCTCATGTTGCTCAACAAAATCTCTAAACTTGTAGATATCAACAGTTATTCTTTGAGAGCCCCCCAATTTATCTGCAGGATTAAGGTAGCAATTGAAATCCCCCGCCACAATCCAAGGGTAGTTGGGGATCGTCTCCCTCAATTCAGCTAGCTGACTCCAAAGAACCCTTCTCAGTCCCTGTCTAACTGGAGCATATACATTCGTTAAGATCCACTCTTCTTGCGTGGTTTTATCCACACATAAGAGACAAATAAACCAACTAGACATCAGAATCACTCTACTATCAATCACATTCTTGTTCCACATAACCAGCAACCCTCCTGTTGTTCCAATGGCCTCTTGGCCTACTACTTCAACTTCTCGCCAAGTCCTATTCTTAAAAGGAATAACTCTACTCTCCTCCATTTTAGTTTCTTGCAGTAAAATCATATCCGGTTTGTGTTCTTGTCTAAGAGCATACAAAGCTCTTATTTTAGCAGGATTACTCCCATGAATATTCCATGAAAGAATCTTCATTTATGGGCTTTGGATCCTTGAGCCTTCGCCCCAAAAAGAAATACTACTTGAGTGCCATCAGCCACTCCTTACTCTACTTATTTCTGCCTTAAGGCAGCATTACTAGGTTTCCCTCTTCCTACCGAACCATATCCCCATACATTCACTCTAGGCTGGGGTTCCTTGGGATTCACTTGGCTTCTAGTAACCATCTTGGATAGGTCAGTCTTGGTATTTGGGGTAACAATCTAGCTTTCCAGTTTAACTGGTCTTTCTGACAGTGGAGATGATTTCGTACTCTTAGCTTCTTGATTAGTAGATTCTTTTTTCCTTGCTTTGGGGTTACACTGATCTTGGTGGTTCACCTCTTCCTCCTGAGTATACTTGCCTGTATTATTAGTTTTCTGCTCCTTCCTCTGATTTTTCTCCTCTAAATCCTTCTCTTGAGTCTCCTCTACCTCAGATTCCACTTCTTGGCTATCCATTTGATCTCCCTTCAGATGATTTAATGCATCAAAACTGTTCTCCACTGGGATGTTGATCTCCTTGGAATTTCTTCCCATAAATTCCTCTGTAGTACATGGGACCACTTCCATCAAGCCTCCATAGGCCTTCCGTATTACCCAATCAAACTTACTTGCCCCAGGGCATTGATCTATGGGGTTCTTTCCTTTGTGATTTTGCTCTGAGGCTTGATGTATCTTCTTAGGAGCAGGTTGAGCTTGAGGGTTCCCATCAAAGGGACTAGCTACCATGTGATAGGGTTTTGGGGCATAGGTATTTTTGGGAGGAGGGTTATAACGTTGCCTCTTGCTTACAATAGGGCGAACATGGTCTCTGATATTCGAATTTTGAGCTCCACGTCCTTGAGGCCCATGTTGGGTAGGAATGGAGATCTGCGGGGGAGGGATATTATTCTAGGTTTGAGGAGCAGTATTTTGGAGTGGGGGCTGGTTCTTGGAAATGCAGTGGATACCTTGGTGCCCTACCTTCCCAAAAACACTACACTTAAAAGACATATTTTCATATTCAAAGACCTGAGTATGAAGGCCAAACATAGACGACAATATAATGGATTTAGGGAGCTCTTTACTCAGGTCCGCCAACACACACATGCGAGCAGAAAGGAGTCTTTTTTTGCTCAAGGTTGTAGGATCAATAGCTATTAGTTCTCCAATCTCTGTAGCTATCCCAACCAAAATTTGTTCATTCTAGAAAAGCAGAGGTAATCCCAACATCTTAACCCAAATAGGAGCCAAATCCAACACTTGAGTCTGGGGGTTGAAATCGGGGGACCAACGCTTCAGATACAAGCCCCTTTTCCCAAAAAACAAAGGACCTCCTTGGAGAGTCCTTTCCATGTCCTGTTCACATTGAAATGTCACCAAAAGAAAACTCTTGGGTAAAGCCTTAATCATCATACCGGCCCTTGGCTGCCATTTTTGGATGGCCCATCTCCTTATGACTTCCAATTCTGGCCTCACCCCCATAAATTTTGCCACCAGAGATGTTCTGCCCTCCATAGCCACATGCTGAGCTAAGGTATCCGGGACGTGCAACCTACCATTGACAGATTTTAGATTAACACAAGAGTCAGATAATTTTTGCTTACTGCGAAGAGCATTAAGATATGAAGTTCTCCAGTTGCCAGGTTTCTCTTTGTCTCCTTCCTGGGTCTTCCTTTGATCCTGACGCACAGAGTCCTGGTACCCATCAGAGAAATATTCAACCACATCCGCCCAACGCCCTTGGACTGGTTCCAATAGAACTTCCTTGTCCACATCCTCTGCCTGGGGGCCTGCTATCTCACCAGAGCCCCCACATGCCGTGTCTGCTGATCTGCCCTCTGAAGCCCCACACCTAGGGTTTGTTGCCCCTAGACCTCCTGCTCCTCCTCCTTGCCGCTTCATCCGTCACAACTTGCATATCAAATCATATGGCTAGGATTTATTTACATATATAATATTTATATTTATTAAATATATATAATATAATATTAAAATATTAATATTAAACATATATTTAATAAATATGCCTAAATATATATAAATAAATGGGTAATATGGCAGGAAGACCTGGATGGATGACAAGTGGCTAGATTTTGGTGTCTACAAATACCCCTTTTTGTATTGTATTGCATAAAACACAATGCAGTACAAAAACACAAGACACCTATTTGGGCAAGGTGCAGAAGTAGCTTTCTCTTGGGATGAAAAATGAACTTGAAGACAAAAGAATTAAAGAATTTAGATTTGCGTAGCTTACCCCCTCAATTGGTGAATGAGTTTGCGGATGAATCTCATGAGCCAATTGAAAAATATGTGCAAATAAAATGTGGATGATATGAATGATGTAAATGTGATATCATTTTTGCCCCAACGGTTGGAAAGGGATTGGTGGATAATGTGAAATGATTGTGTCTATTTTTTCCCCAATAGATGAAGGGTTTTGTGAAAATGTGATGAGAATGTGTCTATTTTAGTCCCAACAAATGAAGGGATTTTTGCCAAGTGTTAATGCCATGATCATGTAAGATGTATCCCATTGTGGGAAAGTCAAAACCGAATGTGGTTACCCCAAATTTGGGGTGATTCGATGCTTTTGAATAATGTGCCTTTGGGCATCATTGATATGCAAGGATGAATATGCAAAGATAAAAGTAGTCAACTTTGGAGGGCCAACTAGTGACTGTCAATAAATTCTATGGTTGGAACCAATCACCCTAGCTAAGGCCTTTCACCATGATGACTGTCAAGGAGATGTGAAATAATGAAATGTGATTTTGTCCATGTGTTAAGCCCCACGAACTAGGCCATCAATGATAGCTTTTGTGCAAATTATTCTTGGTAAGGTTTCACTCAAAATGTGAAGTACCAAATGTGATTGTGATTTCGAACAAGGAGATATGTAATGATGAAAATGACCAAGTGTCCTTATGGTAGGTTATTCATCTTACCAAATTGCATGGATGCAAATCACTGCAATCGCCAAGTATATAGAATAAACTACTAGATACAAGGTTCACTTGAATGTTGTTTGAACTTGGAAAATATGCAAATGATCTAAAATGATACTGGTGATGTGAAAGTGAAGTGTTGATGATGAGAATGATGATTATGGTCATTTTGTGAAGATTTGGACCATTTTGGAGTGCTTTTGTAACTTGTTATGCGAATTTATGATTTGTGGTCGCAAACAAAACTTATGCGTCCAAATCAGTTGGAACCTTCACAAAACTTGTTAATATGATGAAACAGATGCATGGATGCAATATGGAGTGATTTGGTGGGGATAAGCCATTTTTTTGTAAATATTTATCCTTTTGTCAAAATTGATGCAAAATACCGGTTGGCACTTTTGGCATGCATAGATGCCCATCGATGTTTGGGCACTCTGCAAATGCCCTGGTGCACTTTAGTGTGCTAGGAAATGCCCATGGGCATCTCAAGGTGCTTGAAGCAGCTATAAATAGCTTATTGGGTGAAATTTGAGCTCATTTGTGTGCTTGTGAGTTTGAGAAGATGCATTTGGGAGAGTTGGGTGAAGTGGAGTGGAGTGAGGTGAAGTGAAGTGGGCGTAGAAGCTATGGTGGTGGAAGGAGTGGATGTGGAGGGTTGGAGCTAGAGTGTGAGATACTGAGGTAATTCCCTTCTCTTTGTATTGTGCAAAAATTTTATGTTTTTGTGATGTTTGTTTTTGAAAATGTATTTACAAAAGTACTTTGTGTTGTGTTGCAACTTAGGATTTTGGAGGCTCAACATTGGTTCTCACCTTACATTCCTGGGATGAGGAAGGCATTGGTGGAGGATGAGTGGGATTTGCTGGAGGTTTTGGGGCTAGCGAAGGTAGCCCGTATTGATGTGGTGAGGAAGATGAGGGGTACCTCTCTACCTTGGTAGAGAGGTGGGATCCGGATAGGGGAACCTTTTAGCTCCCCACCGGAGAGGTGACTATTACACTTGAGGATGTATACCGCATCCTCAAGGTGCCAATGGAGGGGATTTGCATTAAGGTTGGACACGATCGGGGGATAGAGATGAAGAAGATGTTTGGAGATAGTTGGTAGAGTGTGAGGGTGGAGTGTGGGGGCATTCCCTACTTGTCCATGTATGTGGACAAGGAGTTGGATGCCTTGTGGGATTTGGTGATGTTCATGTTGGCCAACATCATGGCCCTCAAACAACACTGGTTGTAGGTTCCCTTGGAACCTGATAGGATTAGTGAGCGATATGCTCACTATGCAGTAGGTGTATGCATGGGCTCCTACCTTATTGGCATAGGCATACCGGGAGCTCTATGAGGTGAGGAGGTGGGGGAGGAAGGGATTGGGATGTAGTTTGCTACTACAGTGTTGGGGATGGGAGCATTTTAGCGTGGCATGACCAAAGGTTCTACCAACTATAGGCTGGGATAGGGGGCAGCCCTATGCTAGGAGGTGGGTGGTGGTAGAGGAGGTACATTCGAGTCATCCTATATGGATGAGTCAGTGGTATAGGGATTTGTGGGCTGGATTGACATCTGTCCAAGTGATATGGAGGCCATGGTGGGGTACTAGGTGGACAAGAGATGGAGAGCATCTACGATGGGTGTGATAGGCTAGGTGGGTGGTTGGGAGATATTGGAGTGAGGCTGAGTATTTTTAGTTCTCATGGGTGCTCTAATAGTTTATCCTGAGGTAGGGGATTCCTGATGAGCCAGTGCTCTATAGGAGGTATCGGGAGGAGATAGGGCTACCATGTGTGGAGCCATGGAGGGTGGCCTATGAGGATGATGAGGAGATAGATCTCCTAGATGTGGATGATGTGGGGACTACCATGGAGTACGAGGTATGGTTTGCTACACAACCACCATGGGCACTAGCTCAAGTAGTGGCTAGTGGATATGGGGATGAGGGAGGATGAGGGGACCCATGAGGCCCCCAAGTGGTAGTGGTGCCTTTGATAAGATAGTCAAAGGAGGAGGACTAAGGGTGTGGCTAGGTAGGCTCCTGAGAGTGGGGGAGATGGCAGAGATGGGGAGGATGTGGAGGAGACTCTGGATGGACCTCCAAGTTGGAGCGAGGAGGATTGGGTGAGGCTGGAGCAGCAGGTGGTAGAGTGGGATGTGATGGTGATGGCTCGGGATGAGAGGATCACGAGGCTCCAGGTAGAGATGATAGAGAGGGAGCATCAATATAATGTTGATATAGCATACCTTTGGTCTTGATAGAGGTATATTGAGGTTTTGGAGGAAATTTTGATAAAGCATCACATTCCTCTTCCATATCCTCTAGCATCATATGTATTCAAGGCTATTGGGCATAGTGAGTCTAGGTATAGCTCTAGGTCTAGGGCTCCTACTAGGTCACAGGGGTCCTCTTGGAGGGCATAGCTAGTGCTTAGATGCACTTTTTGTATATGAGCCTTGGTGCTCCATTGTATGTAGCCTTTTGGCACTCATTGTACATGTGATATTTATACATATATATATACATGGATTTTACCTTTTGTGTTATATGTTTGTGTGAATGTTTTTTGTGGAATGCATGTTTATATGGATGATTAATGCATATGATATGTTATGGATGATTAATGCAAGGTATGGAATGTAAATGTTCTAATGATCATTTATAATTTAGATTTTTCTTGGCCATGTTCTAGCATTGTTGTTTAATCAGGGGCACCAGACTTGGTGGCATGTGGGGTGGATGACTCATGGAATAACATGGATGTTGACATGGAAGAAGATATGGATGTTGATATGGAAGAAGATATGGATGTTGATATGGAAAACTAACTATTTTGCAGAGACTCAGACATACTAGTGGCATCAAACAAACTCACTAAAACTGCCTAATTCCTCTAGGACCAAATGTGTGTGCAGTGAATTCATTTACCGAATCAAGAGCATGGTAATGACTCGAGGCAATAAAGAACCAATGTGTGTGCAAGTGAGTTCATTAACTCATCTTGAGTAAATTGGGTATGACCTATTATGGATGAGACCAAGAAGCTAGCTTGTCCGTATGTGCGATCATAGGTCTCTTTAAAAGAGACGTGTCGCCATGCATGAGCGTACTCCACTTCTAGTCAAGCGTCTATAGATCTGGTGGAGGCTAACTCCATAGTCCAAGGATTTTGATCTCTTAAGTTTTGGGGATGACTACCTAACCGTCTGACTGGAAATGTAGTATGATCCTTACAACCCAATGATCAATGGTGTGTGATGTAAAATATTTAGAGTTTTGGTTAGTTCACCAGTGATGGAATTGTACCCTATCCTTACTACTCTATATTTTGAATTTTGAGAACAAATATGATAGTGGTGAAAACCACTATTTTTGTGGACTATGTTGCATGATGGGACAAGCAAGGATTACCCTTTTCACTTCGAGGTTCAAACCAAGTATGGTGTTATCCCTCTTTGACACAAGATATTTTTAAGATGTGAAATTGTGTTTGGTTCAAGAATATTTTGGAGTCAATTCCCAAAACTCAAGATTTTCTTAGTGAAGATGTGCAATGGTCCTAAAAAGAACTTCGACATGTATTTGGAGGTTTCTTAAAACACTAGGAGTGGTTGAGTGACCAAAAACACCTAGGAATTATGAATGTATGGAGGCAAATGGCAATTTGACTTGGTGGAATTATGTGGATGATGTTGTGAGGGTGCCCCTGATTAAGGCAACATGACTTTATTGGACCAATTAAGACCTTGAACTTAATAAATGATCCCTAATATGATATGTGAAATGTGGATGGAATGCAAAGTTGCTAAATGAAATGTATGCAAATGCAATGTTTTTGAATGCAATGCGATAAAAAGAAAAGAAAAGAGTGAAAAAAAAAGAAAAAAAATTTTTGTGTATTATCCATGTATATATACATATATATAAATCAAATCATGCATAGAATGCTCTCAAGTGTATAACATTAAGTGGTTCGGATTATTCCTCTCCCTCTAGACTAGCAAGCCTATAAGTACCGTTACCCACTCTTTGAGTAACAATGTATGGACCCAACCAATTAGCCATGAATTTATCACGAAGATGCAGTAATGCATTGGTGTTTTGTTGGTTCTCTTTAAGGACAAGATCTCCTACTTGGAATTCACGTAGATGAACTTTGGCATTGTAAGCACGCTTTAGGTGGTCTTGATAAACTCGTAAATGCTCTAAAGCATTGACTCGCCTCTCATCAAGAAGTGTGAGTTGGTCAAGATGTGCTTGTCTAGCAATGTCATCATCTATGAATTCCTGTAAAGAAATTTGCAAGGAGGGGATCTCAAGCTCAAGAGGTATGATTGCTTCAGCTCCATAGACCAATGAAAATGGTGTTGCCCCTATAGGCGTGCGGATGCTTGTTCGATAAGCCCATAATGCCAAGGGAATTTGTGTATGTCAATCTCTATGATTTTCTTTGACAAGTTTCTTGAGAATAGCAATTAAGGTCTTGTTGGAAGCTTCAACTTGTCCATTAGCTTGTGGGTAATAAGGAGTTGAGAAACTATGTTGGATGTTATATTTCTCACAAAGTGCTCGAACATCCTTGTTCTTGAAAGACTTACCATTATCTAAAATGATTTTCGAGGGAATACCAAAATGACAAATGATATGGTGAAGTATAAACTCCATAATTCTAGGTCCTATCATACTGGTTAGAGGAATTACCTCAACCCACTTTGTGAAGTATTCAGTGGCTATGATGATGAATGTATGTTGTCCCGAGGAAGGAGGTAAAATTTTACCAATTAGATCTAGACCCCATTGTGAAAAGGGCCAAAGGCTTTGAATGGGTTGTAAAGCTTGTGATGGTACATGAGTTAAATTAGCATGTTCTTGACACTTCTTGCAATGTTTGACATAAGTGCAACAATCACATTCCATTGTGGGCCAATAATAACCCATGCATAGAATACGCTTTGCAATGGCCATCCCACTAAAATGACCACCACAAGTACCATCATGGGCTTCAGCTATGGCTCTTTGTGCCTCACTAGACTCGAGATAATGAAGGAGAACTCCATCATAACCATGTTTATACAACACATCCCCCAAGAGAATGAAATGAGTTACCTTTTGCTTGAAAGTGCATTTGGCAGTTCGAGACATGTCATATGGGAGTGTTCCAAACTTGAGAAAGGCTACTATCTAGCTTGACCAAGGCTCATATGGATTCGACTGGATAAAGCAAACATCATTTTCATCTTTAGATTCAACATGAACAATTGTAGATTTAGAGACCATTGAAATGATAAGGGGTTGTACCTCTCCAAAGGAGTCTTTTGGAATCAATGATCCAAGAGAGGCCATTGCATCTACAAATCTATTAGTCGAACGTGGAAAACTATTGATTTCATACCAATCAAACTTAGAGAGCAATTTCATTGCTACTTCATGGTATAGTTTAATGGTAGGTTCTTTGCATTGGTATTCTCCATTGATTTGCTTAACAACAAGTTGAGAATCACCAAATATCCTGATACGCTTAATGCTCATAGCTATAGCTGATTGAAGACCTAATATTAAGGCTTCATACTCTGCAGTGTTGTTTATGCATTGGAAGTCAAGTTTGAATGATAAGGGGATAGGTACCCCTTGGGGTGTATGAAACATGACTCCAGCACCTTGACCTTTCATGCACTTAGAACCATCAAAGAATAGTGTGATATCGACGTCTTCCTCTGGAATGACATCTTCTTCTTGTTCAGTGATAGTGAATACCGAATCATCTAGGAGCTCAATAATCAAAGGATGATCACTAGGTAGTGGAGCTTCCACAAGTTGATCGGCTATGACCTAACCTTTAATGGATTTTTGGCTAATGAATTCAAGGTCAAATTTTGTGAGAAGCATTATCCATTTAGCGGTGCGGGTGTTATTGTAAGTGCGAGACATCATATAACACAGAGGATTTTCTCTAGCTATGATGTATGTTGTGTGACTAAGCATGTAATGTCAAAGTTTCTTAGTGGCAAAAACCACTGCTAAGCACAATTTTTCTACATAAGCGTATCTAGTTTCATAGCTTACCAATGTTCGACTAATGTAATAGACAACTTGCTCTCGATTTTCTTCATTCTTTTGTGCAAGCATTGTCCCTAATGCAAAGTCCATTGCTGAAATATAAAGATAGAATGGGACCCCTAGACGAGGAGGAGCTAAGACTGGCGGAGAAGCTAGGTATTGCTTAATGTCATAAAAGCTTTTTAGGCATTCATCTATCCAAGAAAATGGCACCCCCTTTTGTAGCAGGTGATTGAATGGCCTACATTTGTTAAAAAGTTGTGTAATGAAATGATGGATTGATTGAATATTTCCTTGTAAACTATGCAATTCTTTTAAGTTAGTTGGGGAGGCATCTCCATGATGGCCTTGACCTTGTTTGGGTCCACCTCAATACCTCTTTTGGAGATAATGAATCCTAGAAGTTTACCAGAGGTAACACCAAAGACACATTTCTTGGGGTTCAACCTTACCTTATGCTCTAGAAGTTGATCAAAAACTTTCTCCAATACACCAATGTGCTCTTGTCGAGTTTTGGATTTAGCCAAGAGATCATCCACATAATATTCGATAATCTTATGCATATAGTCATGGAAAATGTATGTCATGGCATGTTGATAAGTGGCACCTACATTTTTGAGGCCAAAGGGCATCACCTTGTAACAAAAAGTTCCCCAAGGTGTAGTGAATATTGTTTTGTGTTGGTCATCAAGATTTATTCGAATTTGGTTGTATCCTGAAAAACCATCCATGAGAGAAAGCATTTCATGGCCAGCGTAGGTGTCGACAAGAGTATCGATATTTGGGAGAGGAAAGTCATCCTTAGGACACACTTTGTTAAGATCTCGAAAGTCAGTGCAAATGTGTATCACCCCGTTAGGTTTGCGAATGGGTACCATGTTTGAGAGCCACTCAAGATAATCAATGGGTACAATGAAATCCACATCTAGTAGCTTTTGGAGCTCTTCTTTTACCAAGAGGGCAATGGTAGGATGCATCCTTCTAAGTTTTTGCTTGATCGATTTAGCATCAGGATGTAAGGTGAGATTATGGACAACCAAGTTAGGATCAAGACCAGGCATGTCCTTATAAGACCATGCAAAAATATCCTTCTTCCTCTTGAGGAGAGCAATTAATTTCTCTTGTTCATTAGTGGATAAAATTTTACCAAGTTTGACAATTTGGGGATTGTCTTTGTCTGAACTAAGGTCCACATCGATGGTATCTTCAATTGACATGTGAGAACCTTCCTCAAGTTGATGGGGCATAGGGATCAGATGAATGTCATCTAGGATGTCATCAAACTCTTCTAACTTATCCTCATCTATGTCTACCTAGAAAACCTTAGGATTCGAAGGTGAGGGTGAAGGCGAAGGCGGAGGGGATGGAGGAATGTAGTTGGCTGAAGCCCTTAACAATTCCTTAGATAAGACAAAATCAGAAAAGGATGGAGGTGAGGAAATCTGATCCATATCAATAAGGCTTATGTCAATTGGAATTGGTTTAGCCAAATCATATGGATTATGGAGTGGGGTGAATAAATCAACAGGATTCATGTTGACTTATGGGCAAGGTGGATAAGGTTGGATGGAATGAATGGAACCTAAGAACCGATGCTAGGAGCTTGGTAAACCTGGACAGCAGCAAGAAACACAAATAAATGCACTTAAAATGATATATACATGCAATGTAGAAAAAAAAATGCTTTTGTTTTTTTTATTTTTTTTGGTAGTGGTGAAAACCACTATTTTTGTTTTATGTACATATGTTACAAGTTTGGATTATGAAATGGCTTAATGAAATGGAGGTGGTGGTTCACTGGTAGGGTCAGCTCACTCTTGCAAAAGAAGCAAGTGAAATATGAGCTCATGGATGGGGAACATTCTGAGATAAAACTCATCTTGTTCGGTATGGGGAATGATGGGCTCCGATTCCTCTTCAAATTCATCTAAAATTATCGACATGAGTTCAAATTCTTCATAGATTTCATCATCAGATTCATTGAGGTGGAGGGCTTCTTCTCCTGAATTTAGATTAAGCCTTTGGAAGGCTTGTTCAAGAGAAGAGGTGGTGGAAAGTGGGTGATAACCTAGACTTGAATGGTCATGCACTTCTTGATATGGAACATCAATAGGTTGAGACACTCCCTATTCATGCAATCCTAGGCCATGACCTTACCAATTAACTATGTGAAAATAGTGGGATGGAAATCCCGACATGTTTTGAATATTGGTAGGTGTTGGTTCTTTGGGTTCTTCTAGGGGAGCTAAATTGGATGAAGAATCAATCCCCCATATATAAAATTTATGTTGTTGGGAGTTGAACCCATGTCATATACCACTCCTATGGATAAAGGTGGGTCACATGGGTGATCAAAATCCTTAGCATTAGGAATGGTGAGTGGCGTGATGG
Organism: Wollemia nobilis; assembly: GCA_028583015.1. Taxonomy (NCBI): domain Eukaryota; kingdom Viridiplantae; phylum Streptophyta; class Pinopsida; order Araucariales; family Araucariaceae; genus Wollemia; species Wollemia nobilis. The sequence continues at coordinate 14,980,466 of JAQPPZ010004166.1, forward strand.
TGATGTCTTGGACCACATATTCACCAATACCGAGATTAGTGAGGTGGACCTCGACTTGGGATGATGTGGAAGGACCATGGTTGGATGATGGCTCGGGGAATGGTGAAGATGAAGATGTCTCACAATTCATCAACTCAACTTGTGAAACATTAGGTGATGGAGATGGATTGGATTTGGAAGGTTGTTGGATGGATGATGATGATATGGAAGGTAAAGTTATGGAAGGTGATGATGTTGATGATGTGGATGGACTTTGACCACATGTACATGTAGTCAATGATGAAGATGATGGGGGTATGGAAGCTTGGTTGGGATTGGTGATAGGGAGCTCCTCAAGAATGGGAGATTTTGATGAAGAAATGGATGGAGTGGTAGATGGATTGGCTGATGGTGATAGGAAAAGGTGGGTGGAAGGAAGCATGGACTCATACGGATTTGAGATGAAATTACAATACTTAAATGGCTCGACATCCGTTGGTATGCAATGTACCTATCCCTCATGAATGTACTTTAAGCATTGATGTAGTATTGAAGGGACACATCTCATCTCCCTCATCCAAGGTCTTCCAAGGAGTACATTGTACACCATGGATCCTTCCAAGATGTGAAACATAGTGTGCAACATTTTGACCCCTACTTCAATGGGCAAAACAATAGTGCCAATTATGGAACATAAAGCATCATTGAATGCTTTTAGGGTGAATGATGACTTGGTGATATGAGATGGAGGAAGGTTAAGATGATGAAGGGCAGATGTGGTGATGATATTGATGGAGGAACCGGTGTCAATTAGAACTCTTTTGAATGGCTTCTTGTCAATTAGAGCCATGATATGCAATGGAGGATCTACTGATTCTGATGAGATTGGCTTAATCTCAAAGTCATAAAATGTAATGGAAGGCTCCATGCATGTTTGAATGCTCCCTATAAAGTTGTTGAAGGCATTAGGATCTTGAGATTGTAGTTCAATGGATTTTAGAATATCCATTAATGCCTCACGATGTGGGGGAGATTGTTGAATTAACTCATATATTGACAATTTGGTGGAAGCCATCTTTAGGCTTGTGGTTAACCGACTACTCAATGAGATGACTGGTCATGGAGGATGATTGATGGGATGAATTAGAGGATTTGATTGGCTAGGGATATGGATTGGTGATGAAGGATTAGGGGAAATTTGGATGGGAGGTGATGTGGTAGGTTGTGACACACTTGCTTGAGGTTGTTGCCTTGCATTTTGTTGATTATTTCGTTGACCTCTAGTGACCACATGGATGGCCCCTACAAACCCTTGGTATTATTGGATATGATTAACTTGATTAGGAGGAGTTTTGGTGTTAGCCCCTCCCATATTTGGTTGCACCTCCTCATGATGAGGAAGTGGTGTTTGAAAAATACCAAGGTTTTGGTTTTGTTGAGCAAGGGGGTTGTCAAGCTTGATGGCCCCCAAGTCAATAAGGTCTTGAACTATGTCTTTGAATACATGGCAATTATTAATGTCATACCCATTTTACCTATGGTAAGGACAAAATAAATGTTCTCGATAGTGTTTTCCATGTTTAGTGGGATCATCTAGTCTGATTTTGAGTAATGCAAGTTTATTTGTGTCATACAACCTTCGAAAGAGGGAAGCATATGACTCGGCCAAGGGGGTGTATTGGTGATTTTGTTGGATAGACTATCATTGGGGATGATTCTCTACAGTTGGCACTATGTTTTGCATGGCTTGAGTTACCGAGGGTACCGCATGATAAGCAATTTGTTGTGGTGGTTATTGCATTGATTATTGTTGAGCCATTACCGATTGGCTCATGACCACTTGATTAACATGATTAGGCTGATTGGCCAGAGTGGCCTATGTTGATTTTGATTGGCCAGAATAATTGATTTTATATTGGCCCTTATTTTGCCATTCCTTTTTTCTAGGCTTAAGTATGCCCTCTTGGATTTTTATTTCCTCGATGACACTAGCCTATGCTAGAGCTTCTTCAAATGAATGATATGTCTGTAATTGAAGCATCCAAGAGATGGGTTTTAAACAACTCTTGGTGAATAGTTTGATAAGCTCTTCCATTGGTAGGGTGAATGGTAATTTGGTAATGATGACCCTCCAATGGTTTCCAAAATCATAGATAGACTCATCGTCATGTTATCTTAAAGCATAAACATCGGACAATGAGACTTTCTTTCTAACATTAAGGATAAAACACTCAAATAATTGATCAACCAATTGTTCGAAAGTATAAATACTATGACTAGGCAATTGGTTGTACCACTCTATGGCATCTCCTCCTAATGTCTGAGGAAATGTTCTAAGCATGAGAGCATTGTCATTTTGGATTCTAAAGCATGAGTGTACAAATGTGCTTACATGCTCTTTGGGGTCCTCAGTCCCCTTGAATTTATCAAACTTTAGCACCATGAAATCTACCAGATATGGCGGTGATGGTACCGAAGGGTGAATAGGTTGGTTAATCAATTGACGTAGGGTTGGCTTCTGGTTTGTCAAACCAGGAGTATGTTGTATCAACTGATCTATTTGTTGTTGCATGGCCTTGATTCTAGGGTCTTCCCTAGGGATGTGGAAGCCCTGAATTACCTGATGATTTTGAGGAGGTGTGGTGGAAAAATGTTGTGGGGTGACCAAATGATGATGGGATTGATGATGATGACTAGGTGAATTTGATGGAAATTGATGAAGAGGAGATTGATGATGAAGAGATGGAGAATGTTGGAATGGGGACAATGCATGGGGGCTATGGTTGGGTTGGCCAATGGGAATAGGATGGGTATTGGTATAGTTTGGTGGAGGAGTAGGGATGGAAACCATATAATATTATGGTACCCATGATGGACTTTGGTTGATGAGGGTGGGCTGAGTAGAAATTGGTAGAGGCTTAGGGTTCACCTATACTTGTTGTTGAGCATTTTGACATTGCTTAAGCAATTTGTTCAAGTGTTCCCATGCTTCATGAATTTCTCTATCAGAGGTGGAAGGTATGGATGTAGATGGTAAGGAAGATGTGGCTAAGGGATAAGTTGCACTTGGCATGTCAACTTGAGGGGCAAAAACTTGTGAAGCAACATTTACATGTGCTTCATACAAGGGGTTAGTGTAGGTGGAGGTGTATGAAGATGGGATAGAAGTGCTAGGAGCACTTGGGTATTGGGGAATGGATACATGAGAGGAAGGTGCAACTGATGCCTCAAAAAGAGGGTTAGTGTACACCTGGGTAAAGTTGGATGGTGGCTGAGAATGAACAAGTTCCTACTGTAAAGTAGGATCTTGTCTAGGTGAATTGGGAATTGACTGTAAGACATAGTTAGCAGATTTCATAAGAGCTTCTACTTTTGCCATGTCTATATGGGTAATGTGGTTATCAATGGTTGGTGAGGTTGACTCTATTTTGGGAACAACCATATGAAAGGTTATGGGTGACAAGGAATGTGAGGGACCTGTAGACAAATATGCTTGTGTCACATTTGGGGAATCTACCATAGAAGTGGTGGGGAAGGTGGATGAAGGTTCCATGGAATTATTTTGATTTAATGCTTTCTTTTGTTTTCTTGTTAATACCATAAGAAAATAAACCAAATACAAATTGTGTAGTAAAATAAAATGCAAAATTGAAACTTCACAAAAATCAAATAGAGATCAATCAATTCTAAGTTTGTTCAACAAATGTGTCTTACCTCATTCATTGATTATCTCATTTTAATGTGAATTCATTTTTTTAGATTTTGATTTCATGTGTTTCAATGTGCTAATCTGAATTAGAAATGGGTGAATCCTATGGCTTGGATGGGGCAACGAGATTCTTGTTGGTGATGAAATCCAACAAGTTTGCTCGGGGGTAATCTAAGGTGTCTAGGGGTAGATATTGGTGGATGGAGATGAAAGCCACCATCACCAAATCTCAAGCAATGGTTGGTGATGAAATCCAACCATTACTATTTAATGTGCCACGTGTAGTGTGTGATTCTTTTTAAAGGTTTCCAATTTTCTATTGTGTGCATACAATGTTAGAAAAATAACTACTTTCGATAGTCTAAATCAGAATCCAATATCCAAAATACCAATTTCTCCAAAGGATGTAAAGTACACTACTTAAAACCTGCCCTAAATAGTTGGGGGGTTCGTCTACTCCTCCGTATGGAATCACCCAAGTACGGGGATACTTTTGGTATCTTGACATTGTTCCTATTTAGACCTACAAAAATAGAAATCTCTAACCCTAGGATGCAAACTAATGTATGCACTTGACAGTTCAAATGCAAACAATAATGCAACACACCAGAAGATTAAGAAATATTTAAGCAGAAATGTGTGAATGAATGCAATTATTAATCTAATGCCTAAAATGCAACTAAAATGATTTGTTTTTACCATATTTATTAATGATGTTCATTTTAATCCCAAAATCTGAAAAAAAATGTAAAAGTGCTAGAAAACATAAAAATGGAAAGTTAGGGTTTGATAGTAAACTTACCCAGAAGCCTATGTTTTTGCTCTAAATCTCTGTAAAATACCCTTAGGTGCTTCTGAAATGCACTTGGGCATTTTTGGATGACCCTCGAGCATCGTCAGGTGTTCGTGCACCTTCTGCAACCTTCTACGAATCTCCAAAAACCCTAATCCAACGAAAACTATGAATTCTACGCTTTTGAAAACCCTGCAAGATGAGATAGAAAATAGCAAATTAGTCAACAAAGTAAATCAACATGAGAAACCCTTAGGGGGTCCCACCATGATCGCCATTTGTAGATGCAAAAGTGAAACACCAAAATATATATAACAAGATAAATTGAAATCAAGACCCAATATTGCACAAAAAGAGATGATTTTTATTAATATGGGGGGAGCCTCAAATCTCCAATAGTACAATGAAAGAATTGATTTATTTGATACAAATATTTACAATAGCTAGGGTTCTCCAAAACCCTAGCAAACAATGTTGGTGGTGTCTTCAATCTCGCTTCTGATCCCAATAGATGTGAGTGGGCTTCGTGCTATCCAAATACTAGGCCACTCCAACTTAAGCAGTTGCACAATGTTGATGTAGCACTTCTAGATCTACACACAAGAAAATAGAAAATAGGTTAGTAGTAACTGTGAGGACTCCATAATGTGAGGCCCTCAATAATCAATACAAAAACCCTAGCTATCTAATGTAAATAACATGAACAAAAACTGAAAATGCATGAAATGAAATAAACCAATAGAAAGATTTACCTTGAGATGCTTGTTATTTTTTGATATGATGTAATTTGTTGTAGGAAGTTGGTGCGATGATGCCCTAGCATCGCTCGAGGGCTAGTAGGGCTGCAGAGCTCTAGTCTGAAATGCCCATGAGCGCTCGACGATAGTAAAAAATACTTGTGGGTGCTTAGGAATGGTGAAAAGCACCCAAAGGCACTTGGTAGTAGAGGGAAAGTGCCCAAAGGTGCTCGACGGTGATAGAGAGTGCCCGAAGGTGTTCGGGAGTTGAGGTGAAGATCTACAGAAGCAGATCTGGCTGATAAAAATGGAGGGTGATGGATGCAGAGGCTATGGTGAGCGATAGTGAAGGGTGAGGATGCTTGGGACTCAAAGACAACTTCAAACACTTAGGAAACTTAGGGTGTGAAAGACTTAGGGGTTGAGCCATCAAAATGGCTCCTATTAATAATCCACATTAGGGTATGTTAGGGTTTGAGTGACATGAATTGTGTGGCTCAGATTAAAACACATCGGAGGGTGGATATTAATTTTGAGTGTGTGGCATGGATTGATGTAAATGGATGGCTAGGATTAAATTAAATTGGATGGTTGGGATTTATTTACATATATAATATTTATATTTATTAAATATATTGAAGGACATGTGCTTATACTGAGAGTGGGGGTGAACAATATAAGATACAATTTTTTGCTTTTTAATCCAAATAATAGCATCAATAATATTAAAGAAGTAAACATCACACAAAGCATCACACACATGAGAGACATGATTTAACATGGTTCACCCAATGTGGGATACTCTACGAAGAAAATATTTCTTATAATTGTTTCTCAAATAAATTTTCATAGGAATCCTTTCCCTACAATGTTTATGGACTTCTATCCAAAGGAGACACCAATCCCCTTAATAAAGTTTGTGGATATCTATCCATAGGAGAAATCCTTTCTCCTCTGATCTGGTTGATAATATTCTAGAAGAACTATTGCCCCCACTACTATGGCTAATGGATATTTATCCACTAAAGACACCTATCCTCACTACCCTAGCTAATGGATCTGTATCCACTGGAGACTATCGTCCTCTATACTTTGTCACCCCCAAAGCTCTGTCTCAAATATGTACTAGACACAGTCCTTCGGTCTAGCACAAATATTTCCTCAATATTTGTCTCTAATATGGCACAAACCTGTCCCCAAATATGTACCAAATTCTATCCTCAAATATGTCCTCAATCTCTATCCTCAAATCTATCCTCAAATATTTGTCCTCAAATATGTCCTTAAATATCTGTCCTCAAATCTGTATTGTAAGCTTCCACAAAATCTCACACAAATATATCCACAAGTCTTCTCAAAGACTTACATAAATTTTTCTCAAATAAATTCTCTTGGGAATCCTTTCCCTACAATGTTTATGGACCTCTGTCCAAAGGAGACACCAATCCCCTAATCAAGTTCGTGGATCTCTATCCACAGGAGAACTCCTTTCTCCTCTGCTCTGGCTGATGATCTTCTAGAAGAACTATTGCCCCCACTACTCTGGCTAATGGATCTCTATCCACTGAAGACACCTATCCTCACTACCCTGGCTAATGGATCTCTATCCACTGGAGACTATCATCCTCTATACTCTATCACCTCCAAAGCTCTATCTCAAATCTGTACTAAACACAGTCCTTCGGTCTAGCACAAATCTATCCTCAATATCTGTCTCTGATCTAGCACAAACCTATCCTCAAATCTGTACCAAATTCTATCCTCAAATCTGTCCTCAATCTCTATCCTCAAATCTGTCCTCAAATATCTATCCTCAAATCTGTATTGTAAGCTTCCACAAAAGCTCACACAAATATGTCCACAAGTCTTCTCAAAGACTTACCTCAAATCTGCTCAACAAGTCCACACTAGAACTTGTCCAATCTCATAGAAACATAAAGAGAATTGTTAGAGACTCAATATGCTTCACATTCATCACAATGCTCAATCACTTTCAATCACTCTCTTAGAAACATATAGAGAATTGTTAGAGACTCAATATGCTTCACATTCACCTCAATACTCAATCACTTTCTCAACTCAATTTAGAATATAGAACAATTTATTTCATAGAACTTGAACTATCACTTCACACATCCACTTGACTAGGCTCAACCAACTCTACTCAACCAATCACTCAATGAAATAATCCTTGCTCACAAACCCTAGTCCAAGCATATGAACACTCACTCAAATATTTCCAACAATGCTTATCAACCAATCTCACATAACAATGATACTCATGTTCTTTCCAAACCCTAGTTCAAGTTCTTCACTCAACCATCCACTTCAACAACAATGCTTATAAAATAAGGTTTTATCAACAACTCTTTATTCCAAAAAACCTTGAAGCATTAATTCAACACACACTCAACAAGGAAAGCATTAACCAAGTCCTTTTCACTCCAAATTAGCATTCACAACATTCAATAATCACTCACTAGGAAGAATATGCCCATACCTTTTATTTGATGTAGAAGTGACCTTAGAAAACCTGTCTTAATCATAATTCCCTTCTTTCTAATTTCAATGGTTAGATGACAAAATATCACTCTTAACACTTTCTCAAATATTCCTTAGACACAAAAATAATCAAAGCTCAAATATACCTTATTTCTCCTACTTGTAATTAACATTCATCAAATCATGCACAAAAATAATTACTTGGATACACCTTATAATCTCCAACTTAAAATAATATCCAACACCACAAAAACCTCAACCAATATTTCTAAAACACCTTTATTTCCTTTTCAAACCCTAAAACAAATAATACCAAAAATTTATTTTGCATCAACCTTATAACTCCCCAAAAACCTCATATACCAAATAAAATATGCAAAAATTAATTTTTAATACCTCAACAACCTTCTCCAAAAAATTGGCGCTCAAACTTTAATGCATACCTTATTATCCCCCAAAAGGGTTTCGGCATGATTCGATCCATCGTCTCCCCAAGCGCCAAGCGCCTTAGCGCTTTGGAGCCCACCGCATGGGCTAGAGGCACCCACGTGAAGGAAGGTGAACTTCCTTCCCTTTCAACCTTGCTCCACCATGTTTTCCAACACAAAACAAAATGATCCTCCATGGGGATTCGAACCTATGCCTGTCGCTGCCCTAACGTCTTGCCACTACCGTGGTTGCCAACTATGCTACCAGCGGTTGGTGACCAAGGCTCCCTCCTTGGTGGATGATATGATCTCGCCTCCTCTTAGCACTTTTTAAAAATTAAAAACTCTTTGTTGCACACCACGATTCGCATGAAATTCGCATAGCATAGGATTTTATTCGAAAGCATTGGGGATTTTGGTAAGGTGGGTAATCCCCCTTTTATACACATGATAAATGTTCTTCCCACATCGGCGCTAGAAATTTGAATTTAAATTTTGAATTAATTTTAATAACCCTCCTTAGGGTTAGTTAAAAATTAATATAAATTAATCTTATAACTAATATCAAAATTAATTAATAATTAATTTAAATAACTTAAGTAAATTAAATTATAAATTAATTTATAATAAAAATTATATTAATTAATTTATAATTAATTTAAAACTTCCCTTTATAATATTATAAAAAATATTATAATATTATTCACTTGGGATTTTTGCACTTTAGACCATATCTGACTTCCTAAAACTGGGTCTTGATCAACTGAAACTGGAGAACCTGAAACTGATGTTGCCCACTGAAACTACCACTGACTAGTGCTGAAATCTTGACATCAATGACCACTCACTCTTGACATCAATGACAACTTATCTACTCAAAATGTCCAACAATATCCCCCTTTGTCATTGATGGCAACCCAAATTCTTTTTACCAAAACTTGACCTTTTTCTTGTTCTGCTCCCCTTGGGAAACTGCTCTCTCCTTAAACCAAATCTCTCCCCCTTACTCAAATCTCTCCCCCTTTGACATCAATGGCAAAGGGTCACCTTTGGGGCTCGGGGCTAAGAATGAGTCTCTTAGCTTAGCCCCTCCCCCACCTCCTCTTGAGGTGGTTAATTTTGGGGTGGGAGTCTTACTCCCAATTTTCCTCGAAGATACTCAAAGGTCTCCTTTGAAAGTGGCTTAGTGAAAATATCTGCTATTTGTTCCTTTGTAGTAACATATTCCAACCTGACCTGTTTATCTATCACCTATTCTCTCATAAAATGATACTTGATCAGAATGTGCTTTGTCCTGGAATGCATCACTGGATTCTTTGAGATACTTATAGCACTTGTATTATCACATAATATGGGAATAGGATGATCATGTTTTATCTTGAAGTCTTCTAGAGTTCGCTTCATCCATAATACCTATGTACAACTGGCTACTACTGCAATATATTCTACTTATGTTGTAGATAAGGATACTGAAACCTGCTTCTTACTTAGCCAAGAGACTAAACAGTCTCCAAGAAAGAATGCTCCTCCACTTGTGCTTTTTCTGTCATCAATACTATCAGCCCAATCTGCATCTGTATATGTTGTGAGTGTGAAACTATCACTTTTGGGATACCAGAGCCCAAAATCCATAGTCCCTTTTAGATACCTGAGAATTCTCTTTACTGCTGCCACATGTGTTTCCTTAGGTGTTGCCTGAAACCTTGCCACTAATCCCACTGATTGTACTATGTCTGGTCTTGTAGTTGTAACATACAACAAGCTGCCAATCATAGATCTGTATAATCTCTGATCTACCTCTGGAGATTCATCATCCTTACTTAACTTGCATCCTGTGACCATGGGGGTACTTACCGGTTTGCAATCCTCTAACCTGAATTTCTTTAGCATCTCTTTTATATACTTGGTTTGTGAGAGAAATACTCCTTTCTCTGATTGTGAAATCTGAAGTCCAAGAAAGAAGGACAACTCACCAAGCATAGACATCTCAAATTCATTTTGCATGTTCTTAGCAAATTCTTTACACATCTTATCATTGTTTCCCCCAAAAATGATGTCATCAACATAAACAACCACAATTAGTAGATCATTCCCTTCATTTTTGATGTATAAGTTGTTGTTTGCTATTCCTTTTCTGAATCCCTGTTCCTGAAGATACTTATCCAATCTTGAGTACCATGCTCTAGGAGCCTGCTTTAGACCATACAATGCCTTTTTCAATTTGCATACATGATCTGGTTTATCTGTTAATATGAATCCCTCTGGCTGTTCAATGTAGACTTCTTCTTCTAGAACACCATTTAGAAATGTTGACTTAACATCCATCTGATATACCTTGAAGTTTTTAAAACTTGAGAAGGCTAAAAATATTCTTATGGCTTCAAGTCATGCAACTGGAGCAAATGTCTCATCAAATTCAATTCCCTCTACCTGTGCATAACCTTTGCATACTAACCTTGCTTTATTCCTTACTACCTGTCCATCTTCATTTAGCTTATTTTTGAATACCCATTTTGTGCCAATCACATTCTTGTCCTTTGGTCATGGGACAAGTTCCCAAGTCTTGCTTTTCTCTATCTGATCTAATTCCTCATCCATTGCCTTGATCCAAAACTCATCTCCACTTGCCTGATTGAAGTCCTTTGGCTCAATCTTAGATAGCAAAGAAAAATTTACTTGTTGAGATGGTGTTATTATCCTTCTCCTTGTCTGTCTTTCATCTGGATTCCCAATGATTTGATCTTTTGGATGATGCTTCTGTACATACCTGGATGGAGTTTTAGGAAGAAGTCTTTGTGTTTCTTCTTCTTCTTCATCCGATTCCTCATGAAACTCTTCTTGACAACTTCCATCTTCCTGATACACAATTTGTTGAACTGGTTCTCTTGAATCTATCTTCTCATCAATTGTTACATTTATACTTTCTACAATAGTGTGTGTTCTCTTGTTGAAGCATCTATAGGCTTTACTCTTAGAGGAATAACCAAGGAAAATTCCCTCATCACATCTTGGATCAAACTTGCCTAAGTTTTGATCTTCTCGTCTTATGTAGCACTTGCTTCCAAAAACCTTGAAGTGTTTTACAGTGGTCGGTCTTCCTTTCCAAAGCTCATATGGAGTCTTGTGATGGTTTACCCTCATTTGAGCCCTAGTGATTATGTATACTATTGTGTTGAATTATTCTCTCCAAAATCCATCTGAGAGCTTAGACTCATTTAACATAGCTCTAGCCATATTCTCAATAGTCCTATTTTTCCTTTCAACTACTCCATTTTGTTGAGGAGTTCTTGTTATTGAGTATTCTCTCTTGATCCCATGTTGTTCACAAAACTCTACAAATTCATTTGAGGTAAATTCTCCTCCTCTATTAGATCTCAAACACTTAATTCTCTTGTCGATTTCATTTTCAACCAGTTCCTTAAATGCTTTGAATTTTTCAAAAGCATCTGACTTCTCTTTCAGGAAAGCTACCCAAACCATTATGGAGTAATCATCTATAAACAATATAAAGTAACTCTCACCCTGAATACTATGTGTTCTGGTAGGACCACATAGATCAGTATGTATTAGACTCAATGGCTCAGATGACATATATCCTTTTGACTTAAAGCTTGTTCTAGTTTGCTTTCCATGTTGACAAGGTGCACAGATTGTGTTTTGTGGCCTTTTTATTTTGGGTAAATCTCTGACAGCTTGCTTATTGCTTATGTTGACTATGTTGTCAAAATTCAAGTGACCCAATATTCTATGCCACAACCAACTCTCATATTCTTGTGATAGAAAGCACTTTTCCCCTTTGATCTCACTAAGCATGTATAGATTGTTTGGAGTTCTTCTTGCATTGGCAATGACTTTTCCAGTTTCTGATTTTCTTATCTCACATCTATCTGGGTGAAATGTAACCATATGCCCTTGATCACAAAGTTGACTTACACTTAGCAGATTATGTTTTAACCCCTTAACATACAACACATTTTCTGTTCTTGTTTTCCCATTATCTAAACTTAGAGTTCCTCTTCCACCAATCCTTGTTGATCCATTATCACCAAAACTTACTGATCCTCTATTGGTTTCTTTTAGTGCAATGAATTTGTCTTTGTCTCCTATCATGTGACTAGAGAAACCACTATCAAGATACCATTGTTCTTCTTTATCCTGAGCATGAAGGGTTGTTTGAACTAACATTGATCTAGCCTTTACATTTTCCCTTTCATCTTTCCTAGTTGTTGAAATTGTTTTTCTAGACTCAGGAAGTATCATTTTACACCATCTAGCCTTGTGCCCAAAATTATTGCATTTGTAACATATAATATCATCATCCATAAGAGGTGCAAAAGAATTGAAATTTCTATTGACATTGTTTCTTGCATGACCAATACAATGTACAACTCTATGACCATATTTATTACAAGAAAAGCAATGACCATGGAAGAAATTATGTAACCTATTTGGATGCCTTTGAGATTGTGGTGGAGTGCTTCTCCTCTTGTGATTAACTCTCATCCAAGGTTCTTCTTTGCTTTCTTCCTTTCTCGATATCCTTAGCTTGCCTATCTTTGTTTGAAGTTTCTGCTTCTTGAAGACTTGATTCCTTTTTCTATTTCTCATACTCTACATCTTGTAGTACCTTGGTCCTTTCAACTTCATTCCTTAGATAAACAATTTTTGCTTCCAATATTTCACATTCTGTTTCTCTTGTTCTTAACAGATCTGTCATATCCTGCTCAATTTTCTTTCCTTCTTCTACCTTTATCTTGAGTTCTGTGAGATTTTGTAGAAGTTCTATCCTTGCTTCTTCATCCTCTTGAATTTGTTCCTTCAAGCTTGAATTCTTTTCTCTAATTCTTTCCAAATTTCTAAGAGTAGCAAAGAATTCTTCTTTTATATCAAACATGGTCTCTTCTTCATTATCTGAAGTCATGTGTGTTTCTGATGGATCCTCCTCCAAGATGTTAGTCTTTTCATGGAGAGACCCGCTCTGATACCAATTGAAGAACATGTGCTTATACTAAGAGGGAGGGTGAACAGTATAAGATAAAACTTTTTGCTTTTTAATCCAAATGATAACATCAATAATATTAAAGTAGTAAACATCACACAAAGCATCACACACATGAGAGACATGATTTAACATGGTTCACCCAATGTGGGCTACTCCACGGAGAAAATATTCCTTATAAATTTTTCTCAAATAAATTCTCTTGGGAATCCTTTCCCTACAATGTTTATGGACCTCTATCCAAAGGAGACACCAATCCCCTTAATCAAGTTTGTGGATCTCTATCCATAGGAGAACTCCTTTCTCCTCTACTTTGGTTGATGATCTTCTAGAAGAACTATTGCCCCCACTACTCTAGCTAATGGATCTCTATCCACTGAAGACACCTATCCTCACTACCCTAGCTAATGGATCTCTATCCACTAGAGACTATCATCCTCTATACTCTATCACCCCCAAAGCTCTATCTCAAATATGTACTAAACATAGTCCTTCGATCTAGCACAAATCTATCCTCAATATCTATCTCTGATCTGGCACAAACCTATCCTCAAATATGTACCAAATTCTATCCTCAAATATGTCCTCAATCTCTGTCCTCAAATCTATCCTCAAATATTTGTCCTCAAATATCTGTCCTCAAATCTGTATTGTAAGCTTCCACAAAAGCTCACACAAATCTATCCACAAGTCTTCTCAAAGACTTACCTCAAATCTGCTCAACAAGTCCACACTAGAACTTGTCCAATCTCATAGAAACATAAAGAGAATTGTTAGAGACTCAATATGCTTCACATTCATCACAATGCTCAATCACTTTCAATCACTCTCTTAGAAACATATAGAGAATTGTTAGAGACTCAATATGCTTCACATTCACCTCAATACTCAATCACTTTCACTCACTCAATTTAGAATATAGAACAATTTGTTTCATAGAACTTGAACAATCACTTTAACACATTCACTTGACTAGGCTCAACCAACTCTACTCAACCAATCACTCAATGAAATAATCCTTGCTCACAAACCCTAGTCCAAGCATATGAAGAACACAAGCTTATACTAAGAGGGAGGGTGAACAGTATAAGACCTCTTTTTACTTTTTCCTTTATATTTCAAAATAGTAAAGCAATATACCCAAAGCAATATCAAAAAAATGCACAAATCATCCACAAAGTGACATCAATTTTAACGTGGTTCACCCAGAATGGTTGGGCTACATCCACAAAACTTTTCTCTAAAAGTTATCTCAAAGTTCTTTGGGAATCCTTCCCAATTACAATGTTTATGAGCCTCGGATCAAAGGAGATACCTTCCCCTCTGCTCTGGAAATGATCCCTCATAAGATCAACTACCTCTACCTCTTGCCAGCATGTGGAACTCCTTTCCATCGAAGACCTCCTGTCCTCAATGCTTAGCCTAAGATACCTTTGCCTTCTATGATCACGTCCACAATAGCTCAGCAACCTGTACCAAACATAGTCAGTCGGTCTAGTAAAAGTCTTCCTCTGTCTGTCAGATCTGTCCAAATTTGAACAAATTAATCCTCTGCACACAAGCCTTCTCAAAGACTTTCCAAATCTGTCCTTAGGTTCTTCTCAAAGAACCAATGCACCTCTATCCTCAAGCAGTAGCACTTTGCATTTGTCTTTGCCCTTTGTGCTCTCTACGCCTTCTACATTCTTTGCGCAATCACAGCCACACTTGATCGAACTTCAATCTTTGCACCTTTGCGCAATCATAGCGGCACCATATTCGCACTCTCTGCTTCCTTTGCAATATTTCACACTTAGAATGATTCGACAAAATGCACTCTCCACACTACGATCAAATTTCTCACTCTACTCCCAACGATCGAACTTCTTGCTCTTCGCACTATCTGCAAACATCGCACTTCAACGCATGATCCACTTTCCAACTTCTGCCAACAGTCCTCCTTTTATAACAAAATTTTCATAATGAAAACTTTAATCTTAGTTGGCTGTTATAACAAAAACAAACCCTAATCTTCATCGGCTGCAAGCCCTAATCTTCGTCGGCTAAAATTTAACTTTGTCAGATTCACTGCCTCTATAACTCTTCTGTAGCTTCTACCACGAAACTACAACATGTCGCGATATCGCGACACTTTTGCAACCGCACACTTTATTTTGGCTTTTGTCACGATATCACAACACTTCAGAATTTGTCGACTTCAACTAAGCTCTTGTCACTATATCATGACACTTTTGTCTTTGTCAGCATCAACTTTGCTTTTGTCACGATATCGCGACCCTTCTCCCTTCGTCGACCTCCTTTCTGCTTTTTTTGCGAAATCACGACACTTATGCCTCTGCATACTTCGTCTTCACTTCTATCACGAAATCATGACACTTCTGTCTTCATAGCCTTCCTCTTTGATTTTGTCATGAAATCATGACACTTTCTCCAACCGAACGCTGTCATCTCAAACTGTCACGAAATCACGACACTTTTTGCATCTGTTTGCTTTCTCTTCAACCTGTCGCGAAATCGTGACACTATCAACTTTTTGTACGCTTTCTTTGCAACCTGTCATGAAATCATGATAGTTATCATTTTAGAATCTTCCCTTTGCTGCATGTCACGAAATCACGACAGTTCTCACTTCGAGTTTTGTAGCATGTTGCGAAATCGTGACACTTTATCTTGCTTCCACTTTGTCTTTTGACTTGTCGTGAAATCGCGACACTTTTTCTCCTTAGCACTTTTATTTTCTTCGGGTCACAAAAACCTGACATGTCATGATATCACGACACTTTTTCTCCTAGACTCTCTCTCCTGCATTATGTGACGAAATCGTGACACTTTTTCTTTTGGACTCTCTCTCCTGCAACATGTCGCAAAATCGCGACACTTTTTTGTCCGTTCAACCTTCCTTGCAATATGTCACAAAATCATAACATTTTTGACTCCGAACATCCTCTATCATCTTTTAGTCATGAAACTGCGACGTGTCGCGATATCGTGACATTTTTCTAACTTGCTTTCTCTCTCCTGCTTAAGTCACGAAAATGCAACATGTCGCGATATCGCGACACTTTTCTAACTTGCTTTCTTTCAAACCTGTCATGCTGTAACCTTCATCAAAACAAATTATTTTACATAAAATCAAATTCCTTCAAAAGATTCTTGACATCAATGACAACTTATACACTTGAGCAAAGGCAATCTACCCAAAGTACCCAAAATTGCCAACAATCTCCCCCTTCGTCATCGATGGCAAACCTTTACTGAAAACACGTCTCAAGAGCCAAAACTAAAACCAACTGTGCTAACAATTGAGAAACTACGCCCACAACTAAGAATATTACTTTGAGGTTTTGCTCCCCCTGACTTGAAGCTTTCCTCTTCACTTGAAGCTCTCCCCCTTACTCATATCTCTCCCCCTTTGTCATCAATGGCAAAGGGTCACCTTTGGGGCTCGAGACTAAGAATGAGCCTCTTAGCTTAGTCCCTCCCCCACCTCCTGATGAGATGATTAATTTTGGGGTGGGAGTAAAACTCCCATTAGGTATTGATCATCATCAACGTCTATAATTTACTTGTCGGGACTTCTCTTGAATTCTTTGCCCATATTCCTGTTCTTGTCACAGTTCTTGTTCTTGTTCTCATCCCTGTTCTTGTTCATGCCTTGATCCTTGGACCTGATCATGCCACTGTTCCTGTTCATGTACCTTGGAAGTTCAGCTCTACACTATCTAGCTATGTGACCTTCATTGTTGCACTTATAACAAGTAACAATGTTATTTCTTTTAGGCATACTTGTTCTTTGAATCCACCTATTCTGACTAACCTTGTTCCTGTTATTAGCCTTGCAGAAAATTGCCTTATGCCCAAACTGTTTACAAGAGTAGCAATACCCTTGAAAGAAATTACCACCTCTGAAACTATCATTTACCTTCCTTACTTGAGTCATGCAATGCGAAGCCATGTGACCAAACCTGTGACACGCAAAACATCTGCTATGAAATTTTCCTTTATTCGACCTCTTGGGTCCTGAAAACTTCTCATTTTGAATTCTATTTTTTGTTTCTACGCATCTATCATTCAATAACTCATGATCTGAAATACTTTCCTTATCAGAACTATCTTGCTTTTGGAGTCTCTTACTAGACTCTCCAACTTGTTCCTTGTGCGGCTTAACAAAACCAAGGCCTGTTTTATCTGTTGTTTTTCTTTGAACTTTGATGAGTGACTTAACATTTTTGGAGCTATCTTGAAACCTGTAAATCTTAGCCTTGTACTCTTTAGTTTCTTCTTTCAAAGAAGCCATTTTCTGTTCTAACTCACTATACTCAAGAACCTTAGATTCTAACTCATCCTTGAGTTCTTGTGTCTTAGCTATAGAGAAATCAAGATTTTCTATAAGATCATCTCTCTCCATACAACATTCATCTAACTTATCCTTGAGTCTATCATTCTTATTTCTTTCCTTTTTCAAAGCACTAAGAGCATTAATAAGTTCACTTTCAAGATCCTTTATTTGTTTGCTTTCTGAATCATCAAAGCCTTTTCCAGATTTATTATCACTAGAGGTGCTACCTTTTTCAAAAACCATACAAGCATCTTCTTTATAGTTTTCTGAAGCATCCTCATACATACTAGAAACCAAATCATTATTTGTACAATCATCCTCAAGGTGACCAAAATTTCCGCATGTAATACATTTCATGATAATGAATCTATGTTTCGGTTCTTCCACTTTTTTTGATATGAACAACGTCTCATTTTCATCATCACTTGAAGAACTTTCACTATCAGTACTAGAAAACTTACTTGCTTTGTCTAGGTAGAAACTCTTCTTGTGCTTGTGAGAATACCTCTTTCCTTGATTGTTGTGCTCATATTTGTCCTTCTTGTGATGCTTGTGCTTTTCAGAATCCTTGCTCTTAGAATCCTGTTTATCTTCATCACTTTCATTCTTGAGAACAGTACAATTAGTAGCACAATGACCAAACTTTCCACAATTGAAACATCTTATATTTTTCACGCTTTTGTGCTTTCTAGAGAACTTGCCTTTCTTGCTCTAATATGACTCTCCATCACTAGAAGACTCATCACTCTCTTGAAGCTGTTTACCCTTGAATTTCTTGGTAGTCTTGAAAGCTGCTTATTTCTTGACATCAACCTTCACTTGAGTTCTCAACTCAAATGCTGCAAGTATACTATGTAGCTCATCCTTTTTCAACTTATCCAAATATTTAGCTTCCTCAATAGTAAAAATATTTTCACTAAATCTATTAGGAAGAGATCTTAAAATCTTATCACAAACATCATTTTCAGCAAGCTCAAGACCTAAGTATTTCATGGAGTTAACAACCTCATCCATACGAAGCATGTAGTCACTAATCTTTTCATCATCATTCATCTTGAGTTGTTCAAAAATACCTTTGAAGTGTCTCAACTTGGCCTTTCTGACATTTTTATCACCTGTATGAACCACCTGCAATTGTTTCCACATTTCACTAGTTGTTTTGCAGGTGAATCACTTTGGTGAGATCTACTTTCTATAATCCTTTCAGGATTGCATTCATTGCTTTTGAATTGCTGTGATGTAGGAGCCTTTCTTCTTTAGTATTTGGACCATGTACAGAAATAGTGTACTCATCTTCAATTACTTCCCATACCTCATTTCCAAGTGCCATTAGATGAACCTTCATCCTTGCACTCCAAAGACCAAAATCTGACCCATCAAGAATAGGTGTTGTATTGCTGCTTGAATAATCCATTGTGTTCTTTACTAGTTTTTCCTTCAAGCTGTTAAACTTTTTGAAGGCATTGGCTCTGATACCAATTGAAGAACACAAGATTATACTGAGATGGGGGTGAACAGTATAAGACCTCTTTTTACTTTTTCCTTTATATTTCAAAACAGTAAAGCAATATACCCAAAGCAATATCAAAACAATGCACAAATCATCCACAAAGTGACATCAAAATCCACCTGATCTAGATTGAACTATCCTCGGACACGTTCTCTCAAATCCACAATTGTATGAATCATGCCAACTGGGGGTCCTTGTTCTCCCCCACTCCCCTTAATAGCAACACAACGCTATTCTTACAAGTTCTTTCCCGCTCAGCTTTTGCTAGGGATGAACTTCAAGAGGGATTGGTTTTTCATACCATCCAGGCTTTTGATCAGCAGGATTGGTATTCACCCATAAGGGATTACCTCAAGCTAGGTAACCTCCCGCTTGGATTGACGCATGCCACAAAACGAGCATTCAAGCAGAAAGCGACAAAGCATGTCTTATTAGGAGACATTTTATACCGTCACAGCTACGAAGGAATCCTCCTTCGTTGCTTGGACCAACGAGAGTCCACTTGGGCAATCACCCAAGTGCATGATAGTACATGCGGTGGCCACTTCAGTGGTATGGCCATCGTAAAGCGCATTCTTCGCATGGGCTATTACTGGCCATATTTAGAGTGAGATTATTGCGCGTATGTAAGGAAGTGCATGAAGTGTCAACATCATGCTAATTTGACACACGTACCTTCCCAGGCCTTGCAGTCGATCTAATCGACTTGGCCGTTTTCGCAGTGGGGTCTAGATCTAATCGAAAAGATCTCCCCTGCATCGTTAGACCATCACACGTTTATCATAATGGCCATAGAGTACTTCACCAAATGGGTGGAAACAATTCTGCTTACCTCTACGACTAGAACCCGCATTTCGAAGTTCATTTTACATAATATCATATGTCGTTTTGGTATTCCATCCAAGATAATCTCGGATAATGGGACGTCATTCAAGAACAAAGACGTGTGTGCTTTGACCACAAAGTACAAAATTCAGCATAGTTTTTCGACACCCTATTATCCGTAGGCAAATGGGCAAGCAGAGGCGTCAAACAAAACGCTAGTTTCTATCCTCAAAAATACAGTCGCAGACAGTCATAAGGATTGGCACATTTAGATCCCACTTGCCCTGTGGGCTTATCGCACTAGCATTTGGACGCCCACTGGGGCAACTCCATTTTCAATCGTGTATGGCTCTGAGGTTGTCATGCCTCTTGAGTTGGAAATTACTTCCCTGTGCATATCAATGCAAGAGTTCATCGATGATGACACTACGCGACAGGCCCGGTTAGACCAGCTTACGTTGCTCAACGAACGACGCGTTAATACTCTCGAGCATTTAAGTATCTATCAAGAGTGACTTAAGAGGGCATACAACATGAAGGTTCACCTGAGGGACTTTCAGGTTGGTGACTTGGTCTTAAAAGAGAACCAACAGAACTCTAACTTGTCGTCCCATCTAAGGGACAAATTCATGGTAAACTTTTTAGGTCCTTATGTCATCAACGATAAAATAGGACCTAGAACATACCGGCTAGCCTCTCTTGATGGAATCAAAGAACTAGAACCCTTGAACATCAGTCATTTGTGGCCATTTCATATTTAAAAGATCCATAGCCCAAACAAAATGCTCCAAGGATTCTCATACTCGCTTGGTCAATCCCAAAAATGCTCCAAGGATTCTCAAAATCGCTTGGTCAATCCCAAAATGCTCCAAGGATTCCTACAATCGCTTGGTCAACCCTAAAAAAATGCCCCAAAGGTGCCCATTACCCCTCTGGTCAAACCAAAAAGCTCCAAGGATTCCCACAATCGCTTGGTCAAAAATAAGAAAATTCAAAAACAATAAAATCATCAAAAATACAACAAAAATTTGCATCTTATTTCCATGCATGCTCAAAATCATCACAAACAAATAAAGAGCTCTTTTTGCACCTCATCAATCCATCAAAAACACAAAAATAATAGTTGCATTAAGCGTCACATCCATACGTTGCATATTTGTGGTCATACAGGTCAAAGGCACCATAGAACTGTAATTACTCGGCAAATCCATCCGTTCCCACATTTCTCAATTCTATAATAAACCACCATTTACGTTATTTTACCATACCATAGTCAGTGGTCTTCTAATGTATCTAGAGTTTTGTCACTCAGCTGTCATTAGCCTTCTAGCCAAACACTGTACAAAGTCAGACATATTTTCCAAAGGTAGAATCTTACTGGGATCACACCTTGTTACGTAACATCCCAACACAAAGTTAAAACACATAAAAATTCCAAATTTGTATGAATGAAAGATGAAACCTACAAAGCAATCCAGGTCACCATAAGAGAAACAGTTATCTTGCTCATCCCCCTATGCGAATGACCCCAAGAATTCTGAGAGTTTGCAAAAGGACAAGCATCTTCCCTACCCAATTCCCCAAGAATCCCAAGTTCTCAAAAAGTTGCAAAAATCATAAAATTTTGCAAAAGTCAAAACTCCAAAAAATTGACATCACCACCAAAGTGCATACCTCAAACGACACATACAATAGTGATTCTCATCACTCAAAATTCAAATCCCTTGCTCAAAAGAAAAAATATATATAATAAAAATAAACAGTGATTTTTATCACTACAAAAGAGCAAGTATCCCAATACAATTGAAGAAAAGAAGGGAGTCAAACTTGAATCCCTAGAACTCTCAGCATTCAGAAGGTCATGAAGTAAACCCCAGTACTGGTTTGGTGGATAGCCTATCGGTCACTGGTGGTAAACCTCCTGCATGATGATATATCTGTCATATTAACTCGTGTACAGATCAATGTTTGCATGTGGATGAGCTAGCTTATGGTATCCTAGATAGCATCGCAGATCAATCTGACTAAATACAACAAAGGAGTTAGTGGAGCTAATTAGGTGATCCTCAGTACAGGTTTGGTTGACAACCTATCTGGCACTGGAAGTATCCTGACAAATACCACATAAACAAACTCAATTGCACACACAGGAATGTGAAACAACTTGGTCAAAGACAAGTCTGATTCATACCTTGTCCAAAAGTCTTGGAAGATAACATTACAGTACTGGCTAGTTGGTTAAAACATCTTTCTAAGAAAACCTTAACTATATTCTAAAACCACCTATGCAATCTGTCATCCTCGAATTGCCATCAGAAAATACAAAAATAGCATGTATACAACAAAAGTCATTCACCACAGCAATCACCTAAGACAAAAAGCCATAAGTTCTAAACAGTCTAAAAATCACAAACTTAATTCATCCATTCCATTTGCATATCCTAAAAATTAGAAACATTTGCATTCATCATAACATATGCATCCATCAACATCAATTAACATGCATACATACACATTCAACAACCATTGAGCATAACATCAAATGCCGACATGTGTATAAACAAAATAAAGTCATCTGTATATATATCATCAAAAATGCTCGCAGGCTACAATAAACCGGTCCTCTAACCTCGCAATAATCAAAACATCAAAAACCCCCAAGCCTAGGGTGTCGGCCACCATGATCACGCAGGATCGGTGCGACGGGAACTACCCCCCATGGTGTGGGTCCTATGGGACCCCTTAGGGCGGCTTTCGCTAGCCCTTGCATCACGCCTACTAGAGCCCTCCTCATCCAGTCGCCTGTGTCGAGAAGATGCTGACTGCTCAGTATCACTCCCTCTAGAGCGGTGCGAAGACCCACCTCTGCTAAGCTCAAGGATCCACCCACCGAGGCGGCTAATATTTGCCTCTAGCTCCAATCGATGTCGCACCAAGTCCATCTCCCGCTGTCGGTACATAGCCAAATTTTTGTTGCACTATGCCAACTACGCCTGTAGAAGATCCCTCTCTCGTGTTGCATTAGTATCCCCTTCCTTTCGGTGGTACACAACCCATGCGGTCTCCCTCTCCGCTAGCTGAGTCTGCAAGAGATCCCTCTCCTACAGAGCTAGAGCTCCAAATCGCCAAAAAATTCGAATGCAAATGAGCCCAAACCCTAGTTTTGGCCCTTAAATAGGATTTTAGGCCTGTAAACGTTCATCCCTGGGATGAGCACTGTGGTTAGCGCTAGTACCACCCTGGGATGAATACTAAACTAGTATTCGTCCCACCCAGGAACGAATACAGGGAAAAAACTTCAAAAATAGCAAAAACTGCACAAAAATGCACCAAAATAAAGCAATAAACTTTCCCGATGAAAGTGCTTTTGCACTTGATATTCTAATGCAGGAGCATCCGACGACAACAGAGCAATCTTGCATCAAACTAATTTTTTCTAAGTATTTGTGTTTTCAAAGGAGGGAACCAAGGTAGGCAGAAGTCCGTCGCGATATCGCGACATCAAAAAGAGAACACAGGGCGAGGCAAAAATTGGTCGCGATATCACGACAACAAAAGGAGACCGAGGTAAAGGCAGAAATTGGTCTCGATATCACGACGTCGCGATATCGCGACAACAAAAGGAGACCGAGACAAAGGCGAAAATCGATCGCGATATCGCGACAACAAAAGGAGACCGAGACAAAGGCGAAAATAGGTCGCGATATCGCGACAATAAAAGGAGATTGAGAAAAAGGCAAAAATCGGTCATGATATCGCGACAACAAAGGGAGACCGAGACAAGAGCGGAAATCGGTCACGATATCGCGACATGTTGCGATATCACAACCAGAAGAAAAGCGAATAAAAGATGAACACGCGGACGGCCACGCATGCGTGTGGGAAAAGAGGCAATAGTCCGCGATGAACTTTCTGACAAAGCGACGGTTGCAGGTCAAGGGCCTATTAAATGCATGCTTTCATGGTGGATCAGGGAGTTGGCCAATTACGAAAGGAAAATTGAAGACTCGACGGGGGAAGCCGATTTTGCAGGTTTTGATTAATACTTTCGTGCAGGTGGGTCATTAATGGCCTAGAGGGTCGAGACCTCGATAAAAACTCAAGCATTGTAATAGAATGAGGGGGCGGATTGGAGAAGGGATCGGAGAACGTACGCAAAAGTGTGATTGTGAAGACCAAGCCGAGCGCTGGTCATTTGTAAGCCTGCGGGCTGTTTATGTAGAGGATTTCAGATTAATAGATGAATTTTTTTGGATTTGCGGGTGTGTGTTTTCCGGTCCCCCATCAGGACACCCGGGGTAAATGGAGAAGTGACCTTCACTTCTGTGTTGTTCGGTCCACATTTTTTGCAACATCTCCAAATGTGCACCTACCTCTGCAGCCTGCTTAAACCTCGTCTCCTGGCAAAAAAAAAAAATTTCTACCTTCTACCAGACAAATTATGGCACTACTGCACACCTTCTCGTCCACTGCCTGTAATGGATTTAACTTGTGGCGCACTCCATCTTTTGTCAAGGAGTACGTATTTGCATGACCATTATGCACTGCACTCCGATCAAACTGCCATGGTCTTCCTAATAGCAAATGGCAAGCATCCATGGGAAAAACATCACACAGGACCTCGTCCTGGTAGTTCCCAATATTGAACGTGACTAAGCACTATTCACGGACCCATGCTCTGTGGTCCTTTCGCAACCACGCAATCCGGTATGGATGTGGGTGTCTCCTCCTTTCCAGCTGTAACTTAGCAACCATCTCTTCGGAGACTAAGTTATCTATACTCCCATTGTCTATAATAACATTACAGACTTTGCCTAAACTTTTGCATCGCGTGTGAAACAGGCTTCTCCTCTGCTCTGGTTTGTCTTCATCAATCAGCATGGCTCTCCTCACGATCATTGCTTCTCCTCTCTCAGCTTCTTTAGAATGTTCAGACTCAGCATCTTCCTCTGCTACAGCAGCTCTGGCTGGACCCACATGTCTCTTGTTCACCCTCTTGGGGTGCTGGGGACACTCATATGCCCGATGTCCCTCTTCTCCACAATGGAAATAGGTTCCCTGAAACACTCTTCCATACCCACGTCCAGATCTACCTCTTCCCCTTGGGTAGCCATTGTTCTGAACTTGGGGTCTAGGTTCCTCATCTTCCTTCTGATCTTGGCTGTTGCTAACCTCTTCTTTCTTCTCCTCTTTTCCTTCCTTTTTTCTTCCACCAGTCTTTCCTCCATGCCCTCTTCCTCTTTGCTTGCTCTCAAACCTTCTATTCAGTTTCTCTTCAACCTTCAGAGCAAACTGGTAAGCATCTTCAATGGTGCTCACCCGAACTAAGCTCAACTCTTCCTGGATATTGGGTCTCAACCCATTGATATAACGGGCCACCTTCTCCTTGCTTGCTTCTAAATGGCCAGTTCTGATGGAGATCTTATAAAACTCCTCCGTGTATTCTTGGACAGTTTTGTTCATCTGTCTCAAAATCTGCATTTTTCTTAGCAGATCCAACTCGTAATCTGCCAGAATAAACTGTCTTTTCAATTTTTCTACCATCTGTCCCCATTTTGTTATTCTCTATTTTCCTCTTCTGTTTTGTTCCAGCTGTACTCCCTTCCACCATATGCTGGCATGACCCTTCAGCTTGGTCTTGGAAAATCTGACCCTCTGAGGATCTTCAACTTCTTCATACTCAAAGTACTCTTCTAGATCATTGATCCAGTCGATCAATTCCTTCGGATCCAGGTTCCCAGAATACGTGGAAACTTCCATCTTCGACCTCTTCCCAATCTGGGATATGGCTTTGTATAGTCTGGCTTGTGCCGGATCTACAGCCTCTTCTTCTTCTTCAGACTGGTCTTCTTCTTCATCCACTTCGTCCTCACTACCTTCATCTCTTCTAGGTTCGTGCCCTCTGCGTAGTTCTTCTTGCAAGGCCTAAACTTGCCGCTGCAAAGCTCAGAAATCTGCTGCTGTCGTCATGCCTCTCCCACCAATAGGGTTTCTTCTTGGAGGCATTCTACTCACTTTCTCACGAGCCTTTCCATAGATCCTGGTGTAACTGCCTCATGTTCGGCGATCTGTTACACACTCAGGAACTTTCGGCTTTGATACCACTGATGGGGGACGAGAAAACACACACCCGCAAATCCAAAAAATTTCATCTATTAATCTGAAATCCTCTACATAAATAGCCCGCAGGCTTACAAATGACCAGCACTCGGCTTGGTCTTCACAATCACACTTCTGTGTGTGTTCTCCGATCCCTTCTCCAATCCACCCCCTCATTCTATTACAATGCTTGAGTTTTTATCGAGGTCTCGACCCTCTAGGCCATTAATGACCCACCTGCACGAAAGTATTAATCAAAACCTGCAAAATCGGCTTCCCCGTCGAGTCTTCAATTTTCCTTTCATAATTGGCCAACTCCCTGATCCGCCATGAAAGCATGCATTTGATAGGCCCTTGACCTGCAACCATCGCTTTGTCAAAAAGTTCATTGGGGACTGTTGCCTCTTTTCTCGTGGGCGTGCGTGGCCGTCCACATGTTCATCCTTTATTCGCTTTTCTTTTGGTCGCGATATCGCTACATGTCGCGATATCGCGACCAATTTTTGCTCTTGTCTTGGTCTCCCTTTGTTGTCGCGATATCGCTACGTCGCGATATCGCGATCGATTTTTGCCTTTGTCTCAGTCTCCTTTTGTTGTCGCGATATCGCGACCGATTTTCGCCTTTGTCTATCGCGACGTCGCGATATCGCGACCGATTTCCGCCTTTGTCTATCGCGACGTCGCGATATCGCGACCGATTTCCGCCTTTGTCTCAGTCTCCTTTTGTTGTCGCGATATCACGACGTCACGATATCGCGACCGATTTTTGCCTTTGTCTCGGTCTCCTTTTGTTGTCGTGATATCGCGACATCGCGATATCGCGACCGATTTCCGCCTCACTCTGTGTTCTCTTTTTGATGTCGCGATATCACGACGGACTTCTGCTCGCCTTGGTTCCCTCCTTTGAAAACACAAATACTTAGAAAAAATTAGTTTGATGCAAGATTGCTCTATTGCCATCGGATGCTCCTGCATCACATTTTGGGCATGCAAAATAGACATCGGGGTCACAAATCCTCATTATCCTATTCCCTAAGAAGGCTACCATAGCCGGACCGCTCCACGGGAGGACGGATTGTAGAGAATTTCATCCCCAGAACAACGTCCCAAAAAGGGTTCAAACCCACCAAAAATAGGTCTAAATGTCAAAAAACCGCACGCACATTCAACGATAAACATCTGAAGGCACCCTTACACAAGTCATCTTGGGTCAAGCGACTTGTCACTTTTCTCATGTAGGTTATTCCCTCATTGATTCGTCGCTTGAGGGGGTAGTCACACTCAGTCACCAATCAAAAAATACACATCCAATCAAGGAAATGGCATTCATTCAAAGAATCATTGATAAAGGCAATCACGCCCCTGCTTGGGATAGCAAACAAGCAATAATCACAAGCTAATCAAACACTTGGCATTCATGAATCATGAAATCAAGGTTCCCATAGACAAAAGGTTGCGCCCTTTGCCTATTCATGACTGATCAATGTCCAAGCGCAAGTAACACCTCATCGAAAAAGGTTAACACTTGGATTGAGTTCCTTCGCTCTTCAGAAGCAAGGATTCAAGAATGCATGCCCTTTCCATACTTAGGGCATCAAAAGTTGGTTAGGTTACTGAGAAACCCTAATCATTAGTGTTTTGGCTATCTATTTTTACTCAACACTGTACCACACACAACGCTTCCCAAAAAGGGGCATCTATAGACACCAAAATAGCACCAATATAATTATGTGACTGCAAACACTGATCGCACTAACACACACAGCCCCAAGGGCAGCCTCTACAGGTTAAATAGTGGTCCTAACCACTCTCATAGCAGGTTTGGAAGGTCAGGAGTCAATTTGGCACCTTCAGGCACTCTGCTTCATACTCGTTCCCCCCAGGGACGATTACAAACTGGTATTCGCCCTACCCAGGGAAAAATAGCAGTATTCACTCCAGGGTGGGGCGAATAGAAGGTTTGACTGGAAAAAATTCAAATCTTGACAAATGGCAGCTCAGATCAGCCACTTAATTCTTCCTTCCTTGCATGGGAGTGTCAGTGAGAGTTTTTTAGCATTAGAGGCAGTTACAGAGGCAGCCATGAGGCCCCTAATCAGGGAGGAATCTCCTCCCTCCTAGGAAGGCATGATTGCCAAGTGGCGCCTCTGCATGCTCATCCAAAGAGACCTCCAAGTCTATAAATTGGTGAGTTTTCTCACCAGAAAAGGAGGGGAGAAGGAGCATTTTGAGCAACAAAGTCCTATCATTTTACTTCCATACATACACCTTCTGATTTGTGCCTTTCGCATCTTTGATCTCTTTTGGAAGAGAGGTCATAGGGTGGGTATTCGAAGTGCAAATCCAGAACCCAAACCCAATATTTGGCCACAACATCCTACTAAATTTTCCAACACCCCACAAGAGATTTTGGACCCATCCCAAGTGGATTGGTGCCAAAATCGGGCCCCAAACGGTGGGCATCCTGCCCCTGGGTGCCCCCCATAATGCTGCAGCTCTAATCGCCCCGCCCCGAAGCAATTATAAATATGTGGTAGATTTCCCTTCTATTATTTTTGCACTCAATTTTATGCTGCTTAGATAGGTTGTCATTTAAATTTCACATTGTTTTGAGCAATTTTGATCATGTTTCTATCATTTCTCGCCTTTACTAACGTGCAGGTAGCATCATAAAATTCCTGGTGGTAGAGGAAAAATTGGGAAAATATGACCTTCTGGGTCTTCCCAAAATGCCCCCAATTAGCTAAACCCAACTTTGTAGGTGATTTGGAGCCTCCGGGATAAGACATTTGGGACTGTGCTTTCTGACAATTTGTTGCAGGTTTATTCATCCCGCCCTGGAGCAAATACAAATCTGTGAGGAATTTCTTGACTGTTCTCTTTGCAGTGCCTTCCAGGTGATGTTTTCATGCCTCTATGAATTTTTCATCTCGTTTGGATTCATTTTAGTCATCGCTTTATTTAATTCTTTGCAGGCACTAATCTTAGGCTTGGGGATTGCATGTTGTATTTCATCTACAGGTGCTACTGACTATTCCTTGTTTCCTTGAACGTAGGATCTAGACATTAGAGGAGCAGCAAGGAGTCAAGACTCGTCAACGCAAGTGGCGACGACATTTGGTTCACCCATTTTACATGTGGGCACGCGAAAGAAGGAATAACATTTATGGATGTAACAAGAACACATATTTAACGCTCCTGGCCCCTGAAAAGGGAGGAGGAAAATTGTAACCGAGTTCTAAAACACATCAATAAAAAGGGTTGTCTTCGTTATTGGCTTTTTGTTTCATTTCGATTCGTTCATGCTTTCTCTCCTTTCATGCACTTTCAATTCATAGGACTTAGCGTGAAGTTTTAGTTTCATTTGCATCGCACTTGGAGTTTCCTTTTCATTTTTGTATCCTCATGCTTTCACTACCTGACTGCGTTGGCCCGACACTGGAATGCGCAGACCAACACTTTTCACTTGTTTACATGTGAAATGACTTTTACTTTAGAAGACATCTACAGGATCTTCAAGATCCTCATTTATGACGAGGCCATCGTCTCCTCTACCTCCAGGGTAAAGGAGGTTGCCTTTGATGCTATCTTCGGTGACCAAAGGGAGGATGCTCAGGATGCGATTGACCATGGAGGGGTGCACATTGGAGAGTGGTACCACGAGGATATCTTCTCTACACGTGAAGCCCTCTTCATGCACCTCATAGTACAAATTGTCCTTCCAGACCCCTCGAGCACGAGGATTCCCTAGAACCTCTTGTCCACCACCTAGAGGGTGTTGCAGAGCTCTACAAAGGAGCCTTTACTTCTAGCTTGGGGGAGCACCCTACTATTTTAGCTTTATAGGGAGCTGTACCAGATTACTGAGCGTAGTAGTAAGGGCCTCAGCTGTAGTATTCTGTTGTAGATCTAGGGGTGGCAGCACATCTGAATCGAGCATCCTATAGATATTCCACTGTGGATCACTGCTATTGTTGATGATATTCAGTGTTATGCTGCATACTGGCCTCGTGAGGAGGGTACCCATAGCAGGATTCATGCTAGTGATTTCTAGCACTATATCACTCATTTCACATCACTTGTACCAAATGATGTTTAGTGGCGGCCCTATATGGATTGCCTAGCGTGGCTAGATGAGGGTCAGTGGCTGAGACAGGAACACCACGATAAATGGTTTATCGAACATAAGGCTAAGATTTGAAAGTACTAGTTCTACTCTCGGGTCCTGCGATAGTTTAGGCTCATGCAAGATATTCCAGATTTCCCCCCAAGGTACCAATGCTTGGTCGCAGAGCACGATCTATAGTGGATCATTCCTGAGACTCTAGGAGATGCTACTGAAGACTACCAGGAGACTGGAGTTGAGAATACTGGGACCACTCCAGAGTATGATGGGTGGTGGTCCATGTTCACATGGTACGACACAGGGCCTCTGGGTCAAGAGCCAGATCAGGTAGAGACAGAGGTGGATCCCGATGGGTGTAGGGTGTGCCAACAGACAAAGGGCGACTGGGGCACAGCGACTATCGTCGAGGAGGCTCCCAAGGTTGATCCCAATGATGAGGATCCAGAGGAGGGTGAGGTCCCTCCTAATAGCGTAGAGGGTCAAATTTTAGCTCAGGTGGTTGACTTGCAGAGTCAGGTAGGATGATTCCACACATAGCAGCTAGAGCGAGATACTAAGATCACCACTTTAGAGGTGAAGATATTTGATAGGGATAGGCGCCTGACTGAGGCGCAAGATCAGATACATGATATGACTATGCGGGCCATAGATGCAAAGGTACAAGTTTAGAGATTGCAAATTGCTCTAGAGTTAGCACAGGCATAATATATTGTAGCAGAGGCAGAGAGGGATCTCCTTTGGGTATCGAGGGGCGCTATGCCACCTCCTCAGGCTACTATGGGGCCTCTAGTAGCACCAGTGATAGCACCAAAAACTATACAGGATCTGATGGCCGAGGTAGAGCTACTACACAGTATGGTCATGAGGACCAATGAGATGCATACATCCTGACTTGCTCGCATTGATCAGATAGTTGTTTATATTGAGATGCACGAGTTACAGGTTCTTGAGGATCCTTTCTCCTTAGAGTCTCAACGGACCAGGTCTAGGACCTTAGGATATTCTATGGTGAGCTCAGGTCACAGGACTCATAGGACTGAGAGGATGCACAGGTCCTCTAGCACACATGGGGCAACATCGCATGCTAGGCCTAGAGATGCAGGGCAGACTTCAGGGGCCATCAGTCAGGGGACTAGCCTGCTGTAGTTACCAGTTTCTCATGTGTTGGGTGCCTTAGGATTTAAATGTAGGAAAAACCCACAACAGGACCCACCACGAGTTCCAAAGTAGATAGGAGAGCAGGCTCCAGAGCATAGTGTTGAGGGAGGCAACGAGAGCTCCGATACAAAGAGAACATACTAGACCTGGGCTCTGCTAGATGTAAACTACACTTTTGCTATGTTGTATTCATTTTGAGTGTAAGGTCGCAGACCTACACACTTTATAGCCTGCGTCCATTTTGATACTCCTCATATGTACTCTTTTTGCACACACACACACACACATATATATATATATATATATATATATATATATATATATATATATATATATGACTTGGTCTTTTTGGCTCATTATGTGTATCTGATGTTTAATTTTGATATGTATCATTCGACACACCCTTTCTGGATTCACTTAAAGAGAGGTGTAGTTGGAACGTATCTTAAAGCACGTACGAAGGCAAAATACAATAAGTAATTTGGAATGGCAGTGTGCAAGCGAAGCACGATTCAAAAATCAAAATGCCTAAGGTGGAATATAATGTTAGATTGCAATTTAATTTTTAATTAAGATTTTATGGAGTTATAAGGTGTCTATATAGTCTAAAAGGAATTATAAGTAGACTATAACTATAATTTAGGAGTTATAAGAGGAATATAGTTTAATAGGAGTTATAATTTTAAGATTTATAAAATTTTTGAAAGCATGGAGGTATAAGGGTTTCAACTAATTAATTTGTTTTATCTAAAGTTTTTATATTTGATTTTTTTAGAAGTTTTACTTCAAGAAATAAATTAAATACTTTTTGAAGGCTCTTGAAGTTTTGCAAATCTAGCTAGGGAGCGAAAATGTTGTCTACATTAAAGGATTTAAATGTTTTAAATTTACAAATTTCATATTTGAATTATTATTTGAGTTATTTTTTAACTTAGGGAGATACAAGTTTAAGTACTTCAAAGGAATCAAATTACAAACTTCATATTTGAGTTATTATTTAAACTTAGGAGACATAAAGATTTCAACTTAAAGATACGAGATGAATAAATAACTAAGAACTTTTCAATATAGGAGACAATATCAAAAAGCACAACCATACTTTATGAAAGAAAAAGTTCAAAAAAACTTGTATGAAAGGTAACTTTTTGAATACAATGGGTAAGATCACAAAAGAGTTCTTCAAAACTCTTATCAAAGATGTAAGATAATATCACTTGAGTTTGATCACAATATTCAAATGGAAAAAGATGTTTTATATATAGAATCGAGAGCTAGTCATCATATGATTAGAAAATTACATTGATTTGAGTCTTTAGAAGTTAGGGATAATATCTCTCTAAATATTGCAGATAATAAGAGATATCCAGTTCAAGGAATTGGTAGAATACTACCTAGCATACCTTTTTTCAGATTTTGTGCTAGAGAATGTTTTGTATGTTCTTGGACTATCAAAAAATATTATTCTAGTTACTCAGTTGGTTGAAAAAGGAAGATCAATTGAATTCAAATGTATAAATGAACATAGCAAATACATCATGAAGAATTAAAATAAAATGGAAGCTATAGGTTCAATCAAGAATATAATATATGCCTTAGATTCAATTGGTTTTCTCAAGAGATTATTAAATATCTATCTCAAGATGAAATTAATGATAAATTACTTGAGTGTTCAGAATGACAGGATATAGGGAATTGGATCCAGCATAGTCTAATGTTTTCCTACAAACATAAGCATTAGATGAACCTAAGGTTTAAGATGATGAATCAAATTCAAAAGTAGAGGTTTGTGAACAATGCAAGATTGCTTGAATATTGAAGATAAACATGAAGATTGAAGACTAAAGTCCTCAATAACCAAATAATATAATATAGGGGGTGTTGAGGTATATTACATTATTTAGTATATGCTAATGTTACCCTCATGGTACCTTCATCATACATTTGTAAATAGTAGATTAAAGTTGAGTCTATAGTTTAGAGTGTGAATTATATTTCCACTTTTATGTAAGTGTGAATGTGCAAGAAATGCACAAGTGTCATGTTAATATGTAATGTGTAGGAAATGCATAAATATCATATAAGTTAGTGTGCAAGTGTAAGTTGAGTCTATATGCACAAGTGTCTTACATGTAACAGTGCAAATATGTAATGTAATGGTGTGCATAAGTATCTTAGGTTAAAGTGTATAAGTTATGGAAGTGTAAAAATCATGTTTAAATGTGCATACATAATAGAGTCAAATGTTCATCAAGTATACATGTATCAAGTAGAAATACTAAGAATCATGGGACTTGACATATACACAAAAAATAGTGTAGTATCCAAAGAGTCATTCTACTTTTTTTTTTTTTTAAGTAATGCAAAGTACAACTGATGACATAACCAGAAGCCACACTTTGCAAATCATAACAACAAAGGACCTCCCTCCCATTAATTCGAACTAAAATAACCGAGATGAAGCACCAATAAAATGTTCACTTCAAATATGATGTGATGGACGCCCACCTGAGTTAACTCGTTCTTGTCAAAACGTGGTACTTTTTCACAAAAATATATCTATCAAAATAGTATTCCCATTTCCATTCACTTTAGTCCAACCATCTCCCCATCAGCCTATAAAAGTTAAAATCTATGAATGTGCGCAACCCAAAATCCGGATCCCTCTTCAGATTTCACATTAACGTTTTTGACAGATAAATTATTATCTGTCCGTGTATTGAGTTAATTCTTCTTGTACCTTTAAAACATTATAAAACTTGGGTGAACACTTATGTTAAGGTCAATTGCAGGTGACTCTGCATGTGTATGTGAATGAAGTTGCAGGTGACCTACCAATTTTTGTGTGTATGTGTCCGACAGAAACGATGGTTGTGGACCTTGTATACATAATTAGAATCAACTTAGTCCACACATATTCTCTATTCATATCATATCAGTCGGATAATGGCTGCCTCAGTTACAAATAACACTTTCACTTTCAGATTGCACTTCCATTTTCACAGGCGCTGTTCACGTCGTACACGCCTTGGGGATAGGAGATACATCTTTTCGTCACGCTGGAAGATAAGACTTAAAAGTCATGTCAGCTTATCTCAATTATAGAGAGCAGGCATTCCCACGCTTGTCATTTTTTAAATATTTAGTGTAAATGTATGTGCTATCTCAATTATAGAGGGCATTCCCACGCTTGTCACATTTCTTGCCAGAACAGGAAAGGAGACCAAAAAAATCAAAGAAAAAGTTTTTTGATGAGACATCTGTAATCCAAGCTGTAATCCAAGCGGGAAAGAAATTTGTTGGAGAGTGATGTGAATGGAGTAAGTTTTACAATATAAAACCATAAACTTTCAGGCCGAGGACAAACCTAACATTCAATCACGGGGTTCGTTCACGTGACTAAGGTTGTCTGTCCGAAAATGATTCAGAATCTTCTTTTAAAAAACTTAGTACCGAAAAATCAAGACAATCCGGACAATATATTGTAAGCATAGTTATATATCAAAGTATTAAAACTAGTCACGTGTAACAGATTCAGTAGGTAGTTTAATTTTGGAGAATCTTATTTCAAGTAAACACAGACATTTTAAGTAAACACGAAAACTTGCTATGGGAAAATCAAGACAATCAGGACAATATATTGTAAGCACAGTTATATATCACAGTTTCAAGACAATACGGACTATATATTGTAAGCATAGATGTTTTTTTTTTTAACACATCGAATTTGTAACTTTAAATTATTGAAACTGCCTTTCTAACCCTTATCTTCCTTTCCCTTGGTAAATGGAGTGAGGGAGACCCTCATGGCTTGGGGTTGGTACCCCATAGTAGCACACTCCACGGAGTAGGTCAGACTATTACCTTTGCCCCAACAAGGCTTACCTCCCAGGTTTGAACCTCAGTCTCTTCCTGGTGAGAGTCTAGAACTTATCAATCCACCCAGCCCTTGTGACTATATTGTAAGCATAGTTATATATCATAATTTTAAAAATAATAACTTGCAAAAGAAAAAAAAAAACATTCAGTAGTTTAATTTTATAACAATTCAAAAAACTCAACAAAAATTTTGGAAAAAAATCAAAGAATTCTTTTAATAAACACAAAAAAAATATTTTAAGCAACAATTGGAGAGTCAAAATTTTGATTTTATATCATATATTCATTACAAAAGAGAATAATTATAGTTTAAATCAGTAAATAGGTTTAAATACAACATAAAAATGAAACATTTTAAAATAAAAATCATTTTTTAGACTGTTTTTTTTTTTCTCTTTCTTCCCATTGCACTTGATGGTTGGCTTTGGCCAAGGTTATGCATAGTGGCGAATCTTCGTAAATTCGCGAATATTAGCATTTTCAAAAATGCAAATTGGCAAATTTGGGGACCCTGGATGTCGGCCCATTCCCTAAATTTTTGGGTGCAAAAATTTTTAGGGGTTGGTTCGCCACACGTTGATAATAATATTACAGGTATTTTTTTAAATCGCCAGCACTCCCGCCTAAATCATGGACCCATTTCACCTTAAAATTATAATTTTTTTAATTATCCCACCAAATTTACCTCTTATACCTCTATATAAATAACGCGACAATGATACTTATTAGTGTAAAACATTCAAAGTATTCAAAAAATGAACAACAATAGCGAAAAGTAAAACCTTCCAAGTCGAACCTCATTTTCCACTCGTGTTGGAGCCGAACCCTGCTTTGCACCCGAAAAGGAGTCGAACCTTGCCTTGCAACCGGAATGGATCCACATGTGATTTACCACCCTGATCGTGAGCCAAACCTTGCTTTGCACCTAAAAAAGAGTTGG
This sequence comes from Wollemia nobilis, assembly GCA_028583015.1. Lineage (NCBI taxonomy): Eukaryota > Viridiplantae > Streptophyta > Pinopsida > Araucariales > Araucariaceae > Wollemia > Wollemia nobilis. The sequence continues at coordinate 15,016,486 of JAQPPZ010004166.1, forward strand.
ACCCTACTTTGCTCTTGAACTGGATCCGAAGGTGATTTTCCACCCTGATCGTGAGTCGGACCCTGCTTTGCACCCGAATGACATCCAAACCTGAATTTAAACCCAGATCATCTACTTTGCACCAGGATGACATCCAAACCTGAGTTTCCACCTAGACCATCTGCTTTGCACCCAAACGACATTCACACATCCACCCAGATCGGCTACTTTGCAATAAGATGACATCCAAACCTGAATTTCCACTCGAACCATCTACTTTGCACCCGGATGACATCCAAACCTGAATTTCCATCCAAACCATCTGCTTTGCACCCAAACAACATCCAAACCTAAATTTCCACCCGAAACATATACTCATTTTCCACATAGATAAAATTCCACCTCTTTCCATCTAATAGAGTCAACCTACTTTTGCACCTGATTGATCTCAAACCTTATTTTCCACTTGAACTACCAAACCCTATTTTGAACATTCGAACCAAGTTTTGCACCTAAACTCTATCCAAATCATGCATCGATAGTGAAAAATAAAGGTACAAAATTTCACCTCTTTTATTCTTTTTAGAGAATGAGCTCAAGGAGTTGTAGTAGTAACATCTATTTTTCTATTAAAAAATTATTGGTTTTTATTTTGCTCTTTTCCCCTATTTTCCTCTATTCCACATGTGAGTATTTTTATGCATATTTCAGCTAGTTGTCCTTCTCTTAGAACACTATGATTCTCTATTTCTCTTAAGACACCATGATTCTCTATTTCTCTTGTTTTTTAGAGAATATGAGATCTCATTTATTGCAAATATGTCAATGCTCTGTTTGCCATGTTTCCCCTATTTTTCTCTATTCCACATGTGAGTGTTTTGATGCATTTTTCAGCTAGTTGACCTTCTCTTAAGAGATTGTGATTCTCTGTTTCTCTTAAGACACTGTGATTCTCTATTTTTCTATCATAAAATTTGAGATTTTATTTTGCTATATTTCTGTCATTTATTGCAAATAGGTGAATGCTCTATTTCCCATTTTTTCCCTTGTTTTCCTCTGTTCCACTAGTGAGTGTTTTCATTGATTTTTTAGCTAGCAGACCTTCTCTAAAGATATTGTGTTCCAAGGCCATTTAGTACCATAATCTGGTATTTTTCAACATTTGAATCTCTAAATATATTTCGTATCTACATATCTTTTTTTGTTAAATTATAGAAATTCTTATACATGGCAGTAGATTTGAATTTGTATATTGATTTTGTTTGTCCTTTAAATTAATACAAGTGCAGACAATTGTCTATCTCCAGAAAATAGAGTAGTGCATTGCACAGAAAAAATCATGATAAAGCCTGACTAAAAATTGGTATGTATTTTCTACCAACCAACCCTCTGTTTATTTTAGTTACAATATTATTTTGAGGCCTTATAGTAGTAAGATCTGTTCAACATTTTATTAATTTTCTAAAATGAAAAATATTTTCTTTACTAGTAAAATGGCACCTACTAGCGATGGAAAGAAGGGAGGCAAATCTTCTACTAAAAAGAGTATCCTAAAATATTTTAGCCATATATCAAAATCCAATGAGCCATCGACATCTGTACAAATTAAAGGTACAAATGATTTTTACCTACTAAAATAATTTGTTTTGTATTCTATTAATTTTTAGTTAATAATGCTTTCTTCCTTAAAAAGTTAAGTTTCAGTATATGGCTTTGGCCATATTGCATGTTGATCTGAATATTTTTTTTGTTTGTAAAAATACGTTCTCTTACATCCAAAAATGATAAAGAATATCATTGTATGTAGAATATATGGTTGACCCTGATATGCCTCCACTTGAAGATATTCCTCATGAAGAGATGCCTTCACAAGAAAATTATTTTAACAATAACATCCAACAAACACTTGAAGATATTTCTCAAAATGACATGCCACTTGAAAAAGAAAGCGATAAATCAAATAATATACAAACTTCTAGGGAATCTTCAAGCCAAAAAACTAAACGTAGAAGGTTAACTAGATGGACTATTGGAAGGTCATTTAAGGTTGAATGGTCATCAACATATCCTTTTATAGAGCCAATCTAGCCAGAGAACAACAATGACACTCCAACAGAATGTAAATGCATAATTTGTAGTTGGAAACTAGGAAAGGATCATAAGATGCAACTGAAGTTAGATACAATAGAAAAACATTATGGAAAAGTTTATTCAACAATTAATGAAAGTGATGGAACAATTAAGAAAATAGTTAGGTGGAAGGATGCATCAAAATGCATGCATGTTAGATATGCAAAAGAATATGAAAATGAATTGAAGCTACAACAATCTCTTGTTGAGAAAGGTGGAATGATTCAAGCCCAATTTCATAAAATTCATAAGACCACTTTAGCTTCAAAAAGCTTGCAGTTTGTTATTGTATATAGTATTCTTAAAAAGGGTAGACCCATATCCGATTTTATTGATTATAAGCACCTATTTCAGCTAGTTGATGTGCAAAACCTTCCTAGTTCACATTGGTCTGATCGAAGTGGTTGGGAAATGGTAAAATATCTATCATTGGTTGAGAAGGAGGACCTGAGGGAGAAAGTAAAACTCGCCAAATTTATTTCACTTTCAATTGATGAGGTGATGGTTATTGACAACACATCTTGGATTTGCATGCATGTCTACACATTGCAAAATCATGTAAGGCATCCTAGTTTGCTAGCATTACATAAGATGGTGGAAAATTGTAATGCGAAAAACCTCTATCATGTTGTTGTAACTAGTTTAAAAGATATTGCGAGAATGAATGATATTGAAATAGCCACAAAGTTAATATGTGTTGGGGCTGATGGTGTTGCTACAATGCAAGGACATAGGAGTGGTCTATGTGTTCGACTTTAGACATCAATTACCTCGTATTTGATACCCATTCATTGCATGGCTCATAGAATGAATCTTGCATACAAAATTGTGAGCACTTTCGATAATGTTGCGAGAGTGGAGGATCTTGTTCGTGAGATACATTCTTATTTTTCATGCAATCCAAAGAGGTTTTCAGAGTTTCAACAGTTTGCACTAGGAGTTACAGAAGGAAGAAAATTGTTAAAAGATGTGGATACAAGGTGGATTTCATTGTACCAACCTGCATACAAAGTTTTTATAGAATATAAATCTTTAACGGGGTTTATGTATGAAAATCGTAGGGTAGTTGATAAGGCAAAATATTTGCTATACCATTTGTCTGACTTAGAAACACTTCTAACATTATGTGGTATTCTTCCAATGTTGCAAGAAATGAATAGATTGATTAAACATGCACAAGAAAGATCCATCTATATTGTTGATTTCATCAAGATAAGAAAACAAATATGTATGCATATTGATAGGATATACGTATCCGAAGGAAATTTTACAGATCCTTTGTTTGATAGTTGGAAAACACTAACTAACGTGAATGATCCAAAAAGCTTTTTGAAGTTTGACATCAATGATCATCTTTGTATTAGTGTTCGTGGAAGGATGATACCTCTTTATTGTTTTGAAAGGTGATTAAATATAGTTACAGATGATGTTGAACAAATTCCCATAACACAAAATGGATTTGAAGTAGTTTTACAAAATACTAAGATTAAATTGATTAAAATAGCAGAATCATTGACAAGAGAAATAAGAGATCGATTTCAAAGAGATGAGTTGCTTGAGGCCATGGGTGTGGTTAACCCCATGTTTTGGGGTCCTTGTAATGACTACGAATCTACACATGAATTGTTTATTAAATATATGGGCACACTTTCTAAACATTTATGTAAAAGTGTGGAAGTCAATGGTATTGAAATCAAAGGTATTCTCAACAAAGAACTTTTAAAACAACAATCATCATGTTTTGGAATGACAATGGTTGAACAAACATCACTTTTGAGTAACTATCATGAGTCTGGTTCCATTACACGTTTGTGGAAAAAATTGGATCCAAGTAGTGTCTTACAAGATGCAATGAGTGAATATTTTTGTTTATATGAATTATGTCAAACAATGATTTTGGGATCTGTGGAAGATGAGAGGGTTTTTAGTGCACTATATTTTGTGAAATCTAAACACCATAATAGGCTAGATAAAAATTTGGAAAATTGTTTAAGAATTTATGTGTCATCATATGAGCTAGATAAATTTCCCTATGATAGAGCATTAGCATACTAGAAATCCCTAGCAGATAGAAGGGGTATCACTAATACACATGATAATGAGGATATTGATGCTGGTAGTGATCAGATTATGGAGACACAGATTTTTGCTATGCTTAAAGTGATTATGGACAAGTTGATAAGGTTTTGTTTCAGATCCTAGAATTGTCAATTCTATTTTTTTATTTTACTTGTTTTATTCTTATCAGTGATGGTTCTAGACAAGCTGATAAGTGTTTGTTTCAGATACCTGAATTGTAATTTTTCCAAGATTTCACAACATTGATAAATTTGATAGTATTTGTTATCAATTTCATTGATAAATTTGATTTTACTTGTTATCACAACATTGCTTCAACTACCTGAATTTTAATTTTATGATTTATATCAGAGTGATATTTTTCAAATTATATGTTTTATATAGTAGTCTTCGTAGTGTCCTAACTATGTTCATTCTTAAAACCTTATGTTTTATGTTATAGTATTGTTAATGTATTGATATTAATGTATTGGCACAACTGAGTTATATCATAGTAATATTTCATTTATTATTTGAAATTACAATAGTTGAATCATTCTAAATTTAAATGCAACACAAGAATATAAATGGAAACAACCATTGAATGATAGAAGACACAAATTAATAAAATCCTTTTTCATTATTTGCAATGAAAATATACATTGTTCCAAATTGTTGATAACAATACAACAAAATTTGTTATCAACTATGAAACATTCTACAATATCTTAAGTTTTAGATGGGGGCTCAAAGAGAGATTCGATTGCTCCTTGTGTATCTGGATCACCTTGAGCTTTAGATGCTCCTGAAGTTTTAGGTTCCTTTCCCTTTTCTCCTATGCCAACAACCTACTCTGACACTGGCAGTGCTCTAGCTCTCATGAGGCCTTCCTCTGCCTTCTCTATGCTCCCCACCAATGCTCTTTCTTCTCGGGTTGGATCCTCTTGCACTAAATGAATGTTTTCTTCATGCTTCTTCTTAAGCAAGATATATGGATCCATATTGTGCTCCTTTATAATATTTCTTAAATAATTGTTATCTCTGATCTTGGCTTGTAAGGTCTCCTTCATTGTTATTGTAGCTTGGAGTGATTTCTTTGCAGCTTGGATATTAACATTCATGCTTACAACTTGTTTCTTTAAATTATCAAAATTTGACTACAAAAATTAAAAGCAAACATTAGTTAGTTGAGAGTTATATGAAAAAAGATAACCATAAAATTTACTAAAACTAAAGTCTCACCTCAATCACATCCCTTGAAGCCTCAACTACAAATTTCTTTTTATCAAAAGCCCATTGATTATAATATGCTTGGGCTTCAACATTTAGGTTCTCCAATATGTTCAACATAATGTTTAAAATTTCATCATTATATAAAATAAAAGCATTTACTAAGCCTAATTCAGCTTGATGTAATAGACCACCAAGCTTTTCTAGTTCATTTTGAACCAGAGAAAACATCTCTTACCTTTTAGCAAAATTTTTATATCGGGCATTTAACTCCTTTATAAGGACCTTTGCCCAAAATTCCCAATTCTTCATTTCATTTACATTGTGAAGCAAATATCTTTGATCAATGCCTCACAATTATCAGACATTAATTTTTTAAAAAATTAACTTTTTCATCCTTAGTTTGAGGACCAAGGTCACTTCCAGAAGGTGACGATGTGGTTTGATAAGCTTCAAGTGATTGTGGTGGTGTCTATTGTGCTTGAAGCACATATATACTTTAAACCCTTTGATGTTGCCCTATAAAAGATAATCATCCTCTAAAGGAGGATTATCTAAACTTGAGCTCAAAATTTCTTGAATTGAACAACCTATTGAAAATGTCATATATGGAAATGTACCCTGAGAAGTTGTCTACGATGGTGCCCCTCATGATCTCACACCAACAAGTTGTTTTCCACCCATTTGACCTCTCATTAATCATTGTCATGTTGGAGGTGGTGGTGGTGGTGGTGGCATCATTTGTTGCCTTCTTTGAGTATGTAGTGAGGAGGCACCTAAATAATAAGATCTTGTTAAAAGAAAATAAAATTGGTTAAAATTAATACATATTATTTAAAAAATACTTACCCGATGTTGACATCTATTGCTGCCCTCTAGCTTATGAAGGCAACTCGATGCGGTTGCGAGGGGGTGGGGCATAACACTAAAAACATACAAAAAAAAAAAAATTATTATAATTTCAACTAAGCAGTAATGAAAATGAATCAAGAAACTCGAAACAGTAAACTTACCTATCATTGGTGTGGCCTCACTAGATTCACATTGCACAACATGTTGATGAGAAACTCCAGAAGGATCTACCCTTGGACGTTTATGAGGCCTGTGTAGTGGTGATGCTTCAGACCCTATGTCTTCTGAATCACTAGTGGCCTCTAGCATGTGACCCCTAACAACAACATCCTATTTTGTTTAGGTGTTGGCTACCTTACTCTGCATTTAGGTGCAAATAAAAAGTTAAAATATGAAAATATGCTAAAATATAAAACATTATTTGATGGTGAAAAATGGAATAATTACCTTCAACTCTTGGGGTGTCATGGCAATGGCTTGTAGGGTTGCATGCACTACAGTTGGTACACCAATATCCTACAAATTATGAAAACATTCATAATAAAGAGCTAAAATATAATTTACTATGGCCATTGTGGCCCCATTTTTTATCTGAATTGCATGGATCTCTATTCTGATGTGATCATAAATATATGTACACTAGTCAAATTTTTTGTGGTGAAGACAATGAACTACATAGGCCAATGCCTAGAATGGAATCTCCATTCTTCCATGCAAAAACAACCTTCCTTGAAAGAATTCAAGAATTACCTTAAAATCTAAGTTTGTAATAGAGGTATTCATTAACCCCCTTTTTGACTTAGCTACAAAAGTTGAAAAAAACAAATTAGATGACAAATCACAAATTTTAAATTATGAACTTTAAGAGAATAGAGTCACGAGAATTATACCTGACAACAATTCGGAAGAGAGATCGTAGTTGATCTCCAGGTAAGCCTTATCATCGGTAGAGAGCATGAAATTTAGTGAAACAGGAGTGAAACCCTTGTGGGGAAGACCTATCAATCTCTGGATGTTAGAGGGTTTGATGGTGAAGTACATTTTTCTATTCTATATTGTTAGAGTGATGGTCGCAAGATCATTATCATAGCCATCAATGATACTATACAGAACATATTTATCTATTCTAAAATAGGGCATGGAAATCAAAGGTTGTAAACCTGAGTCAATGACCCATGAAAGGTCATAACCAAGGGTGGTTAACAAGTCTAAAATTTTGGTGCAATTTTGGTTTTTGAATGTAATTTTTAGAGAGGTTGTGGAAGTGGTGGCCATTGCTACAAGTTTTGGAAGTAGGGGAAAGTTCGCTCTGGAAAGGTGCAGGGTAATGGTCGCTTGGGGAGGGAAGGGTTCGCTCTGATCTTGTGCAGAAGGAAAAACTTAAAAAAAAACTATCGATGCATTTTTATAGATACAATTGATAGGGGTGGACACGTGGTAACATTTTATTTGACATGCATAGGGGATGACCGACCATGTGACACATGGCCACGTAAAACCTAGTGCACTCGACCTGAATTTAAATATTTTTTACAATTGGTCTATGATCAAACTTGGTTTTGCAACTATTCTACGATATGACCTTGATTTACAACCAAATTTTGACCAAATTTGATTTTGCAACCGAACTATGATTGAACATGGTTTTACAATCGGACTACAGTTAGACATAGTTTTGTAACTGGTATACGGTTAGACCTAAATTTACAACTAGGATAGGGCTAGACCTTAATTTGCAACCAATCTATGATCGAACCTAGGTTTACAATCAGTCTATGTTTGAACCTATTTTTACAACCGAACTATGATCAGACTTGGTTTTGCAACTAGTCTAAGATCGAACCTGGTTTTGCAACTGGTCTATAGTCAAACCTAGTTTTACAACTAGTCTACAATCAGACTAGGTTTTACAACTATATTACGATCAAACCTAGTATTACAATCGATCTACGATCAGACTTGGTTTTGCAATCGATTTATGATCAAACAAGGTTTTGTAAATGATCTATGATCGAGCCTTAATTTGTAATAGGTCTACCACCAAACCTGGTTTTGCAACTGGGATACGATCAGACCTGGTTTTACAATCGATCTATGATCAAACTTGGTTTTACAATCAATTTTTGATTGGACCTAGTTTTGCAATCGGTGTAAGGCTAGACCTGGTTTTGCAACCGATACAATGTCAAACCTTGTTTTGTAATCGATCCATGATTGAGTCTAGTTTTGCAAATAATCTTAAGTTGGACCTTTTTTGCAATCAGATCAAAATTCGAACTAAAAATTTACCATAGTTCTAAAATTTTTGGTGAAAATAAAGGTAATTCGCCATACCTCCTACATGAATTTGGTCAATATTTACCTACATTTCAAAATTGATTCACCTTTTATTTATAATTCCATTTTAGGTCTAGCCCCTTATGCATAACCCTAGCCTTGGGTCTAAATTAATGCATGAATTTGAGGCTACTCAAGAGGAGTATCATCATAATACATCTCTTTCAATCCTCTTAAATGTTCTACTTATTCCTCAAGTGCCTCAATGTCCACTATAGTAAACTTAGGATCCATAAAAATCTCAGTAATCTAATCACGTAGTGAATCTAACTCATCCAATTGAATTACACCATAGGATTCACTAGCTTCCACTTATCTTATGTGAAGTTGCACAAACACAAGGTCATTGAGGCACTCTTGGCTCAACCTATTATAATTCTTGGTGTTTATAGCCCTAAATAGAGACCAATTATGCTCACACACAAAAGTACTACAAGACTGACTCAAGATGCAGATAACCATCCTTTGTAAAGTAGGTGTTTTGGAGCCATAGTCCTCCCATCATAAATTTCTTTATCTCCACTTTTTGCATCTTCTTTCTTCTTCTTGGCCTCCTCTTCTTCACTGGTATTCCTATAATGAGCTTTCTTCATTGACATAACATCAACATCTTGTTTGTTATCTTGAACAAGATAAACAATGTTAACTAGAACAAGCTTTTTCCTTCTCATTACTCTTTGTTCCTGAAGTAGATGCCTTATTAAAGCAATTTGTCCTATAATTCCTTTTCTCTTCACACTCATAGAAAAATGCCTTAGAAAATTTCTTCCTAACACCTTTATCTCCAAACTGGTCTTGCTAAGTTCCTATCATTTCCTTACAATAAAATTATTGTATGTTGTATCATACATTTTCTTAGATCTTCTACTTTAGTTGTAGAAGTACAAGAAGATGAAATTACCATTTTTATTACTCCTACTAGTTATGAATCTTGGATAGAAGCTAGTAGACCAACTAGTGTTGGTGGAACTAGCTCCTCCTCTAGGCTCTCCTCTTGTCACTTTGCAACCTCATACACATGCTGAGTAGTAGTAAGTTAACCCAATTTTTGCCTTGAGATATATAATAGAATACTTACAAAGCATTTTATCCAAACCCTCCATGAGGTCATCAGGCAAGTTCTCCTTTAGTAACTGGACCTCCACCTTCTTTTAAAGCTCCTACACTCATACATAGTAGTCATAAATATTTTTTTTAGTTCCTTGAACAAACTTTGTTATCTTGATCATCAAGTTAGAATATTTATAGCATGGGCTATATTACTTGATCATATTTTTACTAGCCTCATCCAATGAACTTTTGATATGATTCTCTTGCATCATGTACCATATAAAAGCAACACCATTTAATAATATTGGAAGGATATTTGTCTATTAAATACTTTATGTTAAGTCATTTCAAATGCATGCTCTCTTATATTCTTGAATAAAATTAGAATCTTCATAAGATTGGGCTAAAAATACAATAAATTTTCCCATTTTTACTACATATTTGGAATTCCAAGTACAACTCCTCCTGGTGGAAGAGCCAAGGGCTCATGACTAGAAGTTGGATTTTCCTATGAGTACTATGAATACCAAATTTATCAATTTTTTCCTGGTAATTCCTTACTCTCATGCCTCTAGTGTATACACACCAATAAGAACAGGGTAATATAGATGGTATATTGTGATGGTGTAATCACAAACTATTCATAAGATCACAAAAACATATACTTATCGACTATATTTCACTAGACAAGTACAACCATGAGTACCAAAAACAAATTCTATAAGAAGAATATCAACTAGTAGTAACACTTAGTAATGACCCCAGTATAAAAAAATTACCATATAGGAAATTATAGGGCTACCATGGTAAAAAACACCACCATTAAAGAGAAGTGGTCCCAACAAAGAAACCAAAAATTTTGAACTACAACATGTTCACAATGTTTCCCAAAACCATTGACTTACTATGGTTATTTTTATGGATGCACGGTACTTATTTGGTGGTGATATGCTACCATAAAACTCTCATTTATAATAAGTTATTAGAACATCATAGAAAATAAGAATTAATAGAAAGACAATAGATAACACAATGAAATGATATGAAATTGTATTATAAATATCAATTATAATATAACATGGATACTCATAAAACTAGCTTGACCCTCCTATTGAGCCTCCACCACCTATGGACTTGCCCAATGATCGTTCTTCATACCCTTATTTTGATAATATTGGCTACACCCTCGACAAAGAGATACTTTTTCTATCTAGCTTGATTTGGTATCTCTCACTCAAACACTACTTTTTATTACTTCCTTGAAACCACACTTGTTCAACTTGCCTCCCATAAGGGGTCTCTCCTTTATTTATAGGTTTATGAAAGGTAGATATTACATGTATGGAGAACTCTAGATGGACATATAGCAACACTTTCTAGAGATCTCTTTTTTGGACTCTTCCTATGATATTTTAAAATTACATGAGATAGCCCAAATATCACATGTTTCTAGAGATTTTCCTTTTGGAATTTTCCTATAATATTTTATAATTACTTGAGATAGTCCAAATATTACACGATTCTAGAGATTTTCCTTTTGTATTTTTCCTATAATTGCATAATACTTTCAAAAGTACCTTTGAAAATCTTGAATTTCTAAATATTTTATTATTTATAATATATGTCCTTATGACAAAGACAATTTACCATGATAATTACACTTTTACTAGTAGCTTCTACTATTTACTATTACCTTTTATAGTGACTTATCCCTATCGCAATATTCTTTGTATACTCATTTTTGTATAAACATTGTTTTATAATATCATTATTTAATAGTTGCCACAACCTTATTGGTGAAGCTATTGTGCCACAAGTATCCCAGGCAAGTTATCAAGTCATAATATTCTCTAACAAGCTATCCCACTATATATTTTACATGCTTCTTATGCCTCTGCACATGGAAACTAAATAAAATAATTATGTTGTTATCTTAATTTTTATATATTACTTTATTTTCTAGAGTATGAAAGCAAGGGATGGCATATGTTCCCCCCTCAATCCCCTATAATTCAAGGAAGGAGATTTATGTCCTAACTCTAATTGCTAGGCATAATGCAATGATTGGTTCTCTTGCTTATGTGCAATATATCACTATTTCTAGGCCCTCTAAAAACCTCTTTTTAATTTATCTATCTCCTCTAGTATATTATTATATTATATTTCTTTGTCCTAACTCCAACTATCAAATTGGTGCAATAATTTGCTATATTGCTTGCAAGGGTAAAGTCTCATGTTCAAATCACAAAAGTATTTTCTTTTAAAAGGGTTAAAATTTATGCAAGGTAGTGCTCATGGGCTACAGATTACATGTCTCTCCTTCGAATTCAATTCTAACACTACTTTTTTACTTTGTATCTCCAAGTAGGACAATTGGCATATTGGTTGGTATATTCTATTTTGGTCACTAGGTCCTATGTTTGAACCTTGATAGCACAATGTTACCTCACAACAGTAATCTCAACATCTTCATAAGTGGAATAACATGCACTCTAACTATAATATTGTGGTGGTTGAATGATTATTAATTTGTGGTGCAACTAGGATTACATTTTCAAATTTAGTTGTCCAACTTTTCTCTCACTACTCATGGAATGTGGTCTTCATATGGTAGAAGATGCCATTTTTAGTTTCAAAGACATTGATAAAGTGCTTTTCTAGGAGACTAAATCCTAAGGTGCTCTCTATGTTACTTGAGTTTGATCCCTATCCATTGCGACCTCTTGAAAATAACCTTTTTACATATATATATATATATGGAAGTCATCTAGCCAATCCAATTAAGACAATTATCGACAAATAACTAATTAATTTTAGCATATGTGGAAGACAATGTAAAAAGACCCAAATCATTTTTCAAGTGGTATTCTCTAATTCATTAATTTCCTCTTAAGGTTTTGGAGCCTCAATTGTTTCATTTTTGCCCTATTAATATGTCTATCCTTTTGAAAGGCCATAACTTTTGCATATGGAATTGTTTCGGGCACTTTATTTAAATCACATAGTTTTTTGAGCTCTACCATTGGTGATATTAATTTAAGGACTTGTTGCAATGTTACATGTGATTTTTTATTTTCAAGAGTAGGTTTTAGATGATGAGTGAAAGATACACCTTATTTCTATGGATCCCTTTCTAACCATGGGGGTTGATTATTTAGAGATTTATATATTATTGGATAATTCATCTACTTTATTTTAAGTTTTGGAGAATGGATTGCAATATTCATATTCTATGCTAAGGATCTTCTCATAGTAAGCTCAATATTTTTGGTCTATAAGGTGGAGTCACAACTTTATGTTCTTGAAGTGATTGATCCAATTTATGTACCTTTGGCAAGATAAGATAACAAGATTATTTTACCTATTCAAGCATCCATTATAGGGAAGATGTACCATCTCTAATGTCTTCTCTCCTTGGGCCCTCATTTTTTATTACGGGGTGTGTTGGAATGTATGTACTCTAATTTTATTAGACCAAAAATTATAGTGATGAAGTTTCTATTGGTGCTCTTGATGAAGTCTATGGGAAAGTGCTATGTAAGCCTTTGAGTATTTGCTATTTAATCCTGTGAGCATATTTCTATCTAAGCCTATAATAATTCTTCTATATAATCCTATGGGCATATTTAGGTAAGCCTGCAAATAGTTTTGGTGTATTCACCCTTACCCATAATGGTAAAATACCCTCTATGGTTATCCTTGATTATAGGATTTAATCAATTTATTCTATTATAATTTAACCTTAAATGCATGTCATGAATGCTTGAGTTTATCATTTAACTGGGGATTAGGTATTACTATAAATGGTCCCCAAGGATTATCCCATTGTATCAACTTTTGACATATGATATTGTGGGTGTGCCTATGGACACCCATCTCTTATCCTTTTATCGATTATCTCTATTCATTTTTTTTATATCTCATTCTCTATTTCATCTAATTTCTCTCTTTGTTTTGCTCTTCTTTCTTTTCTATGTATAATTACGACAAATACATATTTTGGGATATTTATGGACTATGGAGAGTGATCAATTTCAACAATCATAACTCTAGGAAAAAAAACTATAGGATATTCAAGGTAGCATCTACTACCAATGATCCCTTTATTAGTGCTAAGCAATATTAAAGACTAGTTAATCATATTGATAAATCTGCTATTTTGATAAGTAATCCATAGCAAGACAAAATATTATTATTGCTTAGCCTCTTGTTGATGTTCGAATATAATAGTAAGATTATTTGGATTGTGTGATATCAAGATACAAGATATAGTGATAACATCCAAAAGGTAAAGATTTATTTTTAGATCAAATACTTAATAGGATAGTCCCAAGAGTGCATTGTCATAACATATGGTATTGATTTATATTGAAAATGAAGAGACCAAACATAAGATTCAAACATAGATACAAAAATTTGTATTTGAAAAACTACTTCACCATGAAGAATCCTAATTATATTATCAAAAAATAAAGATTTGACACAATAATTTTCAAGTAAATATAGATCACTAAGCAAGACCGTATCAAATAAAAAATACTTGATTCCATGACTCAATAATCTAAGTGATTCTTCAAAATTAGCCTTAATTTAGGCTACCATTAGTCATTAATTAATATAGTAGCTATCAATAAAATGAATAACCACTCAAATTAGTAATATATTAGGTATTTTACTAGTAATTTTATACTCTTCTAATTTATAAAATTATTTTCTCAAGAATAATGACTCTGAATAGGTCATCTATGCTCAAGAAAACAATGAAAATTAAAAACCTATCACAAACAAAAATATGCACACATGAAGTTCTATATAACATACATTTAACAAAGAGAAGGGAAAAAAAAAATTAACTTCATTTAAATAGATTATTTTTTAAATGTTTATATGAAATGCATGGAGTTTTCATATAATATACATATAAGAAAGAGAAGGGATTTCAACTAAATTCTTTTTAGATTTTTAATTTAAAGAGAAGGGATTTCAACTAATTTTTTTTTAGATTTTTAATTTAAAGAGAAGGGACACCCCAATAGTGTGTCATTGGCATTTCATATTTGACTAACTGTTTCAACATGGATTATCCTATTATATTATCAAAAAATAAAATATAACACGATATTTTTCAAGTAAATATATTATCAAAAAATAAAATATAACACGATATTTTTCAAGTAAATATAGAGCACTAAGAAAAATCATAGCAAATAAAACATACTTGATTCCATGACTCAATAATCTATTGGACTAGATCAAGAGATCTAAGTGCTTCTTCAAAATTGACCTTAATTTAGGTTACCATTAGTCATTAATTAATCTACTAGATATCTAAAAGATAGAATTCAAATAAAAAAGGGTATTTTGAGTTATTTGCCATGTCATTTGGCCCACACAACATGTCTTTGACATTCACAAGGACCATGATTGGTATCTTATGAATATTTTTAGATTCTTTCATGGTCATGTGCATGGATAACATACTCATATTTAGCAAGAATGAAAAACATAAAATACATTTGAAATACCCTATATTAGGACAAGTGTCATGTGCATAGACATGGATAAACATCCCTTTGGCACTAAAAAGGTCTAATATCTCAAATTCATTATCAATAAAATGGCGTACATGTGGACCTAAAAAATATCCAAGTCATTCAATATTAACATACTTCAAATACCCTCACAAAGCCTCATAACTTATTAGGCATTTTTGGATTCTATGATATTCATATGTTGAATTCTCAAGAGTTGCTTGACCTCTGAGCTAGGTGACCAAGGGGCTAAAGTAAAATTTATGTAAATATAAGTGTAGAAAAATGCATTCAAGTATATGAAGTAGTATGTCTATTTAACTTGAATGTTGCCTTATTAGACCTATAATAATATTTTGAGATTAATAATAAGGTCTCACAATTTTCATTTAACACAATCCTCACTCAACATATACATTCTATTGTTTACCACAATGAAACATTTAATGGTGTTATTCAAAGGTGTACTATATATGACATAGAGATCTATACCTTTTTCTTTAAGAGAATCACTATATGTGGAAAAGGAAACAATAATTTATATTGTGGAATCACTATATGTAGAAAAGAAAATAATAATTCATATAAATTGTAAGCCTTTACAATTCCTATATATAAAGTGAGATATGAAATAATTGGTATTACAAGTGGTTAATCAATTTTAGTAGCTACATCTAAACATCAAGTATAGAAAAGAAAATGTCAATCTAGTTACAGATTGATTAAGTCAATTGATTATCACAATATCAACCATGGTTCTTGATTTTTGGGGGCATGATACATCCATGTAGTCTTATGTTTATATGGGGCACTATTTTATAAACATATATCAGGCACTACTTATGAAAATGAATTTCTAACTACCATCTACAAGATAAATTATTGTAAAGCTTAGGTTATCATTGTAATTCAGTAAACAAGAACTAAAAGAAGATCTAAGGAGCATGTTATAGTTGAATAATGGGATACTTCAATGTATTAAAGACCTTGATTGTTGAGCAAGGTGCAGCGATAGTATTGTCATTGTTGTCAACACAGTCAGATAGATCGGTTGATGCAGTGGACAGGAGTTCAGAGGTTATTCAAAGTATGTACAGTGATGTTAAATGCTTATGAGGATGTTTTTGATGTTTGGGTGAAGTTGTTACAGGTTGTCCAAGAAGACCGAAGTGGCCCATATCCAAAAGAGAAGCGAAAAAGCAAAGAGGAAAAAGTGTCGCGATATCGCGACATGTTGCATTTTCGCGGCCAAAAGAGAAGAGAAAATGCAAGGAGAAAAAGTGTCGCGATATCGCGACATGTTGCATTTTCGCGGCCAAAAGAGAAGAGAAAATGCAAGGAGGAAAAAGTGTCGCGATATCGCGACATGTTGCATTTTCGCGGCCAAAAGAGAAGAGAAAATGCAAGGAGAAAAAGTGTCGCGATATCATGACATGTTGTATTTTCGGGGCCAAAGCAAAGAGAAAGAGCAAGGAGAAAAAGTGTCGCGATATCGTGACATGTTGTATTTTCGCGGGCCAAAGCAAAGAGAAAGAGCAAGGAGAAAAAGTGTCGCGATATCGTGACATGTTGTATTTTCGTGGGCCAAAGCAAAGAGAAAGAGAGAGGAGAAAAAGTGTCGCGATATCGCGACATGTTGTATTTTCATGGGCCAAAGCAAAGAGAAAGAGCAAGGAGAAAAAGTGTCGCGATATCGCGACATGTCGCATTTTCGTGACTCAAAGAGAAAGAGCAGAGAAAGAAAAAGTGTCGCGATATCGCGACATGTCGCATTTTTGTGACTCAAAAAGGGAAAGAGAGAGAAAGAAAAAGTGTCGCGATATCGCGACATGTCGCATTTTCGTGACTCAAAAATGGCAGGCAGGCAGAGAAAGCAAAAGTGTCGCGATATCGCGACATGTCGCATTTTCCGTGACTCAAAAGGAGCAGAGAGAAACAAAAGTGTCGCGATATCGTGACATGTCGCATTTTTATGACTCAAAAAGGGCAGGTAGAGAAACAAAAGTGTCACGATATCACGACATGTCGCATTTTTATGACTCAAAAAGGAGAGAAGAGAAACAAAAGTGTCACGATATCGCGACATGTCGATTAAAAAATAGAAAAGATGATGAAAAAAAACACATATGAAGGAAAATAAAAGAAAAAAATGAAGAGAAAATGAACAGTCATGGAAAGAAACGGACGCATGCCCATGTGGAGAAAATGAACAGATAGAAGGAGAAAACGAACAGTCATCAAAATAAAAACAAAAAGTTTTTCAAAACCAAAACGCATGCATGCACAAAGGAGAAAATGAACAATCATGACCGAGAAGACGAACAATCATGGTAGGAGAATATGGTGTCAATTATTTGCATGTAACGTGTTTGATGAAATGCCTACTCTATATATACAAAAGGAGTTACATAAAGAAGGCGTTACAATTGACAAGTGGCGTATGAGAATATGAAGAAGGAGTTACAACTGGAGTTACAAAGAGAAAGGATGGTTATAAAAGGAGTGTTGCTTGGAGAATTTAAGTGGGGATTTTATTCGATGAAGTGCGTGAGAGGAGCGCAGGAGAGGCGAGCGAGAAGGGTGTGTGTTTTGTGAATTGTGGGAGATGTTGAGTAAGCAATAGACCAGTCAAGGTCTTGTAAAAGTGAAGGCATTTCTATGTCAATCTTCTAGTTTCAAAATTGAAGTCCAAGTTGGTGCTTGGCATCAGGGGTTGGTGCTCCTTCCAGTTGGTGCTGGTAAATCAGGGGTTGGTGCTCCTTTCTATTGGTGCAGATAAATCAAGGGTTGGTGCTCCTTCTAGTTGGTGCTAGTAAATCAGGGGTTGGTGCTCCTTTCTATTTGTGCAGATAAATCAGGGGTTGGTGCTCCTTCCTGTTGCGTAAATAGGGTTGGTGTCTTTTGTTTGAGATAAATTAGGGTTGGTGCTCCTTCTAGTTGGTGCAGATAAATCAGGGGTTGGTGCTCCTTTCTATTGGTGCAGATAAATCAAGGGTTGGTGCTCCTTCTAGTTGGTGCTGGTAAATCAGGGGTTGGTGCTCCTTTCTATTGGTGCAGATAAATCAGGGGTTGGTGCTCCTTTCTGTTGGTGCAGATAAATCAGGGGTTGGTGCTCCTTTCTATTGGTGCAGATAAATCAGGGGTTGGTGCTCCTTCTAGTGGGTGCTGGTAAATTGATTGTAAAGTTGTTGCTTTGCAAAGGCTGGATTTGGATGGGAGTCCAAACAATCAATTTTTGAGGAGTAGCCAAATCGGTGAACCTCGGTACATCTTGTGGTTGTGTGATGCTCTCTTGTTATATTTGCTTTATTTGGTTTTAAGTTCTCATTGTTTTGGCTTTAAGAGTTGAAGATTTAAGTTTTAAAGAGCTACACTGATTCACCCCCCCTCTCAGTGTCATTGTGAGACTAACAATTGGTATCAGAGCCAGTTTCCCTTGTCAGGCTAAATCAGCTAGGGTTGATCTTGGATTAGTATGCAATGGGTAAGAAGAATAGATCCTCCTCCAATAAGGCATCTCAGTCAGTTTCAGTTCCTGTGGAAGAGAAAATTGAACTAGAAAAGATAGAAGGAGTGAATTCTGAAGTATGTGATGAAAACCTTGAGGGTGAAGTAGATCTAGAAGGTGAGTTGATCGCTGCACTTGAAGAGTTGGGTATAGAAAGGAAAAAGAACAAAAGACTGTCCAAGAAGTTGGAAGAATATGGGGATAATATTGAAGATCTCTTCTTACAAATTCATAAAGCCAAGAAAATAGAAGAAGCCTTGAAGTCACACCTGGATGATAAAGGCGATGTATGTAGCAAACGTGAAGAGGAATCTAACAAAGTTATTAGTGATCTAAAGCTGCAAGTAGAAGAGTCCAAAAGGATTGAAGAAACTCTCAAGTCACAGATCAATGAGAAAGAGATTGTTTGCGGCAAACAAGAAGAGGAGATTGTTTTATTGAGGAAACAACTAGAAGAGGCCAATACAAATCTCAAATTTGAGAAGAGCACAGAGTTGCTAGATAAAATGATAAGGCAACAAAGAAGCCCCATGTGTAAGCTTGGTCTTGGATATGAAGCTGAACAACCTTCATCTTCTAAATCTGCAGAGAAGAAGAAGTCCACTGTTGAAGGATCAAAGCAAGAAAAGCTTGAAGCCGAATCTTCAAAAGGAAGAAAATCTCAAAGGAGATCTACAACAAAGCAACCACAACAAAAGAGGTTCTATCACTCTCACTTTATTCATAATAATGCTTTTAATGGCTATTGTTTTAGATGCAACCATTATGGTCACAAGGCAATTTATTGT
Organism: Wollemia nobilis; assembly: GCA_028583015.1. NCBI lineage: Eukaryota > Viridiplantae > Streptophyta > Pinopsida > Araucariales > Araucariaceae > Wollemia > Wollemia nobilis. The sequence continues at coordinate 15,035,949 of JAQPPZ010004166.1, forward strand.
GGATTGAATAATAGATCAAAGAGTTATCCTGGTAGAAATACATCTCGTTGAACACCATGTGCAATGTTTTAAATGTAATGGTCATGGGCACATAGCAAGGTCTTTGTCCAAGAACTTTTGTATCTAATCTAAGGCAAGATAGTAGATTTCATCAGACACAAAGAATGCAACACAGACAGGGAAGAAATCATGTGCATCAAAGAAAGGAAAATAATCATCCATCAAGGATGCACAAGAGACAACCACCCAATAGAAATGTTTTTTCACCTTTGATGGATTATGCAGTAGAATGTTATAACTATCATAATTTTGGGCACATTGCAAGAAATTGTCGAAGTACATTTGCATCAAATCAATTTCAGGGAAGAAAATTTCAACCAAATGGAATGAGACAAAATAGAAAATTTCTCGAAAAACATGCACAAGCTACTGAAAAAGAAAAGTCAAAACAAGAGCCCAAAACTGTAATAAAACCAGTTTGGAGAAAGAAAGAAGAGAGGAAATCGTGTCTCCTTGGACTGAAGGAGACTACTCCTCTATTGCACTAAGCAGCTCCAGGTAGCACATCCTCAGGGGGAGCAATCTTAAAGTTTTATTTTAATGCTCCTATGTATTTGTTTGGTTATCTGAGGATGAAAGGCAAGTAGGCAGGGGGAGTTGTCGTATAGTTGTCAAAGTGTGTTTCAGTTCATGTAGTTGTTTGTGGAGGTACCATGAAGGGTGGTGATTAAATTGAGAGTTGTCACCATTGGTAGTATTGCTATATGTCAGTGTTGTACTTTTGATGGTTCTTACTGCCATTGTTCAAAGTTATGGATTATAACAGTTCTGATAATTTGGTTTAGTGAAAGAGATGCTAAAAAGTTCACAATGGAGGATTGTAAGCCAGTTAGCACTCCCATGACGACAGGTTGCAAGTTGAGCAAGGATGTGTAGATGACATAAAGAGTACCAGTGGAGGTGCATTCTATCTTGGAGACAGGTTGGTCACGTGGAACAGTAAGAAACAAGAGTCAGTCTCCTTATCCATAGCAGAGGCAGAATATATTGCAGCGACAACGTGTTGTACGCAGGAGAAAGTTGCGAAAGGTGAGGTTAAGTTGGATTTTGTTCCAACAATAGAGCAAGTAGCGGATATCTTCACAAAACCGTTGCCCAAGGAAGTCTTTGAGTACCTTCGCAATAAATTGGGAGTGGTCACGCTTCCCAAGAATTGACTAGCTATCGGGACCACATTCTCAGGGGAGCATTTGTGTATTTGTTTATCTTTTTGCTCATGTTTGTGATTTTTGCTAAGTGTAATAATTTTTGCCTGAGAATGTTGTGCATGGACTCAGGGGGAGTTTGCAGCAGCCCTTTGATATTGTTGTCAAAGGGGGAGAAGAGTTACAGGAAATTGCACGTGTGTTGCCAACAATTCCAAAGGGGGAGATTGTTGAGCAAGGTGCAGCGACAGTATTGTCATTGTTGTCAACACAGTCAGATAGATCGGTTGATACAAGTGGATAGGAGTTCAGAGGTTATTCAGAGTATGTACAGTGAAGTTAAATGCTTATGAGGATGTTTTTGATGTTTGGGTGAAGTTGTTACAGGTTGTCCAAGAAGACCGAAGTGGCCCATATCCAAAAGAGAAGCGAAAAAGCAAAGAGGAAAAAGTGTCGCGATATCGCGACATGTTGCATTTTCATGGCCAAAAGAGAAGAGAAAATGCAAGGAGAAAAAGTGTCACGATATCGCGACATGTTGCATTTTCGCGGCCAAAAGAGAAGAGAAAATGCAAGGAGGAAAAAGTGTCGTGATATCGTGACATGTTGCATTTTCGGGGCCAAAGCAGAAGAGAAAGAGCAAGGAGAAAAAGTGTCGCGATATCGCGACATGTTGTATTTTCATGGGCCAAAGCAAAGAGAAAGAGCAAGGAGAAAAAGTGTCGCGATATCGTGACATGTTGTATTTTCACGGGCCAAAGCAAAGAGAAAGAGCAAGGAGAAAAAGTGTCGCGATATCGTGACATGTATTTTCACGGGCCAAAGCAAAGAGAAAGAGCAAGGAGAAAAAGTGTCGCGATATCGCGACATGTCCATTTTCTGCAACTCAAAGAGAGAGAGCAAGAAAGAAAAAGTGTCGCGATATCGTGACATGTCGCATTTTTGCGACTCAAAAAGGAGAAGAAGAGAAAGAAAAGTGTCACGATATCGTGACATGTCGCATTTTCGTGACTCAAAAGGGTAGGCAGGCAGAGAAAAAAAAGTGTCGTGATATCGTGACATGTCGCATTTTTGTGACTCAAAAGGCAGCAGGAAGAGAAAAAAAAGTGTCGTGATATCGTGACATGTCGCATTTTCATGACTCAAGAAGGGCAGGCTGGCAGAGAAAAAAAGTGTCATGATATCGTGACATGTCGCATTTTCGTGACTCGAAAAGGCCAGGCAGGAAGAGAAACAAAAGTGTCATGATATCGCGACATGTCGCATTTTCGCGACTCAAGAAGGTCAAAATAGAAAAAGCATAAGGAAAAATGAAAATCATGAAGGAGAAAAAATTAAAGAAATGAAAGAGAAAATGAACAGACATGAAGGAGAAAATGAACAGTCATGGAAAGAAATGGATGCATGCCCATGTGGAGAAAATGAACAGTCATTAAAATAGAAACGAAAAGCCTTTTCAAAAACCAAAACGCATGCATGCACAAAGGAGAAAATGAATAGTCATGACCGAGAAGATGAACAATCATGGTAGGAGAATATGGTGTCAATTCTTTGCATGTAACGTGTTTGACGAAATGCCTACTCTATATATACAAAAGGAGTTACATAAAGAAGGCGTTACAATTGACAAGTGGCATATGAGAATATGAAAGAAGGAGTTACAACTGGAGTTACAAAGAGAAAGGATGGTTATAAAAGGAGTGTTGCTTGGAGAATTTAATTTGGGGATTTTATCTCGATGAAGTGAGCGAGAGGAGAGCGAGAGGTGAGCGAGAGGCGAGCGAGAAGGGTGTGTGTTTTGTGAATTGTGGGCGATGTTGAGTAAGCAATAGACTAGTCAGGGTCTTGTAAAAGTGAAGGCATTTATATGTCAATCTTCTAGTTTCAAAATTGAAGTCCAAGTTGGTGCTTGGCATCAGGGGTTGGTGCTCCTTCCAGTTGGTGTTGGTAAATCAGGGGTTGGTGCTCCTTTCTGTTGGTGTAGATAAATCAGGGGTTGGTGCTCCTTCCAGTTGGTGCTGGTAAATCAGGGGTTGGTGCTCCTTTCTATTGGTGCAGATAAATCAGGGGTTGGTGCTCCTTCCAGTTGGTGCTAGTAAATCAGGGGTTGGTGCTCCTTTCTATTGGTGTAGATAAATCAGGGGTTGGTGCTCCTTCCATTGGTGCTAGTAAATCAGGGGTTGGTGCTCCTTTCTGTTGGTGTAGATAAATCAGGGGTTGGTGCTCCTTTCTGTTGGTGCAGATAAATCAGGGGTTGGTGCTCCTTTCTATTGGTGCAGATAAATCAGGGGTTGGTGCTCCTTCCAGTGGGTGTTGGTAAATTGATTGTAAAGTTGTTGCTTTGCAAAGGCTGGATTTGGATGGGAGTCCAAACAGTCAATTTTTGAGGAGTAGCCAAATCGGTGAACCTCGGTACATCTTGTGTTGTGTGATGCTCTCTTGTTATATTTGCTTTATTTGGTTTTAAGTTCTCATTGTTTCGGCTTTAAGAGTTGAAGATTTAAGTTTTAAAGAGCTACACTGATTCACCCCCCTCTCAGTGTCATTGTGAGACTAACATTGATAGACCTAGAAATAATTTTATTGGTTGAATATTTCTAGTGGTTTCCTTGTATATATCATAGACAACATGTACACTCATTAAGAATTTTGATACATAACTCCTAGATATGGTTTGATACTTTTAAATATTTTATAAAAATGATGTACAACACCCATTTTCAAGAAATTTTTATTTTATCTTGATGGTACTCAAAAGAAGAGGTAAACAATAGGTATTGTGTATAACAATATATAGCTTATTGTATTAACCCTTAAGTTCCTATAAATTAAAATCTTGAACTAGTTAAGATATCTTTCTAAAAGCTTAATTTACATATTATTATTGTTTTGCTTAGGAATTTTCCATCTTACTCCATTATACTAGTCCCCAAAAAAGGGCCATCCATATTCACAAGCTACAAGAAAAGTGACCTTGGAGATTTTAGCTTAGGGAATAGACCTTTGATCCCAAAATAATTTTTGGATATGATAGAGAAGCAATGGGCACCAGATGTAGGGATTCTGATTGGATATCCCTCCATTTTAAAGCAAGGAACCATAGATGTTGAGGATAATTGGGGCTACTTTCTAGGAGGTCCAAACCTAAGCTAATATCTCTTTGCAACCATAAAGAGCTAACCATGAGCAAGCTAAATTTGGAATGGTAGTGTAATAAAGTTTCAAGTTGTTGCATACACCTATAAAGTGAGCTTTTGAAAAGTGTTCTTTCCTTCTTGTTCATTATGTTGAGGTATATCACATTATTTATTACATGCTAATGTACCCCCATGGTACCTTCATGGTATATTTGTAAATAGTAGATTAGAGTTGAGTCTATAGTTTAGAGTGTGAATTATATTTCCCCTTTTATGTAAGTGTGAATGTGCAAGAAATGCACAAGTGTCATGTAAAAGTGTAATGTGTAGGAAATACATAAGTGTCATGTAAGTTAGAATGCAAGTGTAGGTTGAGTAAATGTACACAAGTTTGTTGTATGTAAGAGTGCAAATATGTAATGTAAATATGTGCACAAGTATCATATATTAAGAGTGCAAGTAGAAGTGTAAGAGTAATATAGAGGTGCATAAATATTATAGAGTCAAGTGTTCATCTAGTATGCAAGTGGTAAGTTGATAAGCCAAGAGTCATGAGACTTGGCATATGGAGAGCAATAGTCAAGTACTTGAAGAGTCACATTACTATGACTATATTATGGAGATAATGCTCCATAGGAAAGCATTGAATTCAATCAAGAATCAAGGATTCATAATCAAGTTGTAATAGAAATATAAGAAATAAAGCTTGTATACATTTTGATCAATTAATATTGTAAATTGTTATCCATGCATATTACATGAATGATTCAGGCTATTTATATTTATATTTCAGTATATAAGTTATTGTTATTTGATTTATTATAAGCCTTGATATACATATTAATTCACTCATTTTATTCTACTCATATTATTATTATTTGACCTTCATTATTGTGGATATTTTATATTTTGGGACATGTATGATATTGTGTAATATTTTGAGATAACCTATGATATTTTGTAGTAGTATAAAGGCTTAAAAAGCCAATAATGGTATCAGAGCTACCACTCAACTCTGTCCAGTTTGATAGAGTTATTGAAGCCACCATTATTAATTATATTTGTCCATTTTGATATAGTTAATTTAGAGTATATCCACTTTAAAAGTAATGAAGAATTTGAATCTATTTCTAAAGGTCTTATCGAGTAGAGCAGGCTAGGGTCTTTTCACTAGGTTGAAGGAAAACCAGTGAAGACTAGGACTCAACTATGTTGAATATAAGGGACAAATTAGAAGAGAATTTGGACATTGATTGAAAAGTAGAACCAAACCAGAAGGAATATTGGTCATTCAGGGAAAGAGCCACTCTGTCATTTATTTGAAGAGTTGAAGGGATTGCAGATTGAATATTGAGGTATAATCTACTCATAAGATAGTTGATCATTCAAGGAAATTCAATGCTAATTTGACATTGATATTAGGTTCTCTAGTAAGGAGGAGAACCATTTTGGGTTCTTAGTTGCGGCCTAAGACATTGAATATTTCATATTTAAGAGTTCAAAAAATATAGTAGATATTAAGCTAGAAAAGTTTGAGAATATTTCTACAAAATATAGAGAAGAATTTCAGCTTTTGAAGAAGACATAAGAAGAAGAAGAATCAGGTCATAAAGTTATTTGACATTGACATATTTATAACAGTAGTAGCAGAGTTTTAATAAGCAATCCACATTGAATAGCAGAAGGCCTACATTGAGGAAGAAAGGCCTCTATTGAATATAAGAGGATCAAAGAAGCCTACATTGAGTATAAGAAGACATAGAAGCCTTTATTGAAGTTTATTAGAATAAAAATGAAGCATTGAAAGCTTTATAATATTAAGGAATATTAAGCATTGAAATATTTCTAAGATTAAGGAATATTAAGCATTGAAACCATTTTGATAGAAATATATGAGAAGCCATAAAATAATAAGGGGGGCCCATATAGAAAGAAAGACCCAAGAGAGAGGTATTTGTAAAAAAATATCTAAAATATCATATAAAGAGAATAGACCCATATAGAAAAAAGAAGCCTATATTACAAAACATTAGGCCCATTCAACCAACTCAGTAAAGAACATAGTGAAGTCATTCAAAAAATTCCAGCAAGAAGATAAGAGAGTTCATTTGGTTAACTCCAACAATAAAAGCAGAGAGGCCATTTGACCAGCTCTAGAAAGAAGAGTAGAGAAGTCATTCAGTCAAATCTAGTAAGAAAAGCAAAGAGGCCATTCGGTCAATTTTAGAAAGAAGAGAAGTAATATCTATTTTGGCCATATAAGGATTAGCTATTTAGGTATAACAGTAGAGAAATTAGCCAATCTAGTAGTACAACAATAACATAAAGAAAAAGAACATTGTATTCAAAAGCAAAGTGGTAAAATAGATTGCTATTATACAAAATCAACATACATAAAAAACATGTGAATCTACAACAACGTGGAAGAAGGTCAACCTAAATATTAAAACCAACATAAATATTAGTTATACAACATAATAGTATAGCATATTAAGGGAGAGTTATATAGTGAACCAATGAAAATAGGGCTTTCACAGAAATAAAATAAGTTTTCCAATGTTCAAAGGAAGAAGCAAATAAAAGCTTCCAAAGGCAAAGTAAAGCTTCCAATATTGGAGGATGGATAGAAGCAACACACTAGCATTCAAAATTATAGGAATATGGAAAATTCAACAATAAAGAAAGGTAAAGCATCCAAGCATTGGAGGAAGGTAAAGAGTTCAACATTACTGGAAGACAAAGTATTCAGAGTTGAAGGATGAGGAAGGAAGAAGTCTAGACATGTGCATCAACATTGTGTAGTAAAACACCTCAATATCTGTAGCATAATAATTTATTAACACATTAAACATTAGAGCTAAAGCATTTCTAAACACATGCAAAGCTTCACATGGACAATATTCATCATTCGGCACACCCAATATGGATTCACTTAAATAGAGTTGTAGTGGGAACACATCTTGAAGCGTGCACGATGGCAAAATGCCATAAGTGATTTAGAATAACAGTGTGTAAGCGGAGCATGATTCGAAAATTAAAGTGCCTAAGGTGGAATATAAGGTTAGATTGCAATTTAATTTTTAATTAAGATTTTGTGGAGTAATAAGGTGTCTATATAGTCTAAAAGGAATTATAAGTAGACTATAACTATAATTTAGGAGTTATAAGAGGAATATAGTTTAATAGGATTTATAAGGTTAGGATTTATAAATATTTTGAAAGCATGGAGGTATAAGGGTCTCAACTAGTTAATTTATTTTATGTAAAGTTTTTATATTAATTTTTTTTTTATATTTGAAGTTTTTTAGAAGTTTTACTTCAAGAAAAAATTAAATAGTTTTTTAAGGTTCTTGAAGTTTTTCAAATTTAACTAGGGAGCGAAAAGATTGTCTACATCAAAGGATTTGAATGTTTTTAATTTGCAAATTTCATATTTGAATTATTATTTGAGTTATTTTTTAACTTAGGGAATCATAAGGTTTTCTACTTCAAAGGAATCGAATTACAAACTTCATATTTGAGTTATTATTTGAACTTAGGAGACATAAGAATTTCAGATTAAATATACAAGATGAATAAATGGCTAAGAAGAACTTTTCAATATAGGAGATATTATCAAAATGTAAAACCATACTTTATGAAAGGAAAAGTTCAAAAATAAAATTTATATCAAAGGTAATTTTTTGAATACAATGGGTAAGATCATAAAAGAGTTCTTCAAAACTCTTATCAAAGATGTAAGATAATATCACTTGAGTCTAATAAAAAGGTTCAAATGGAAAAAGATGTTTGGTATATAGACTCAGGAGCTAGTCATCATATGACTAGAAACTTACATTGGTTTGAGTCTTTAGAAGTTAGGGATAATATCTCTATAAAGATTGTAAATGATAACAAATATCAAGTTCAAGGAACTAGTAGTACTACCTAGCATACCTTTTTTCAGATTTTGTGCTAGAGAATGTTTTGCATGTTCCTAGACTATCAACCAATCTTATTCTAGTTACTCAATTGGTTGAAAAAGAAAGATCATTTGAATTCAAATGTATAAATGACATAGCAAATGCAACATCAAGAATTAAAACAAAAAGGAAGCTACATGTTCAATCAAGAATGGAATATATACCTTAGATTCAATTGGTTTTTCTCAAGAGATTATTGAATATCTATCTCAAGATGAAGTTAATGGTAAATTGCTTGAGTGATCAGAAATACACGATATAGGGAATTGGATCCAACATAGTCCAATGTTTTCCTACAAACATAAGCATTAGATGAACCCAAGGTTTAAGATGATGAAGCAGATTCAAGAGAAGTAGAGGTTTGTGAACAATGCAAGGTCGCTTAAATATTGAAGATAAACATGAAGATCAATATTGAAGACTAAAGTCCTCAATAACCAAATAATGTAATACAGGGAGGTGATGTATATTACATTATTTGGTACATGCTAATGTACCTTCATGGTAACTTCATCATACATTTATAGATAGTATATTAGAGTTGAGTCTATAGTTTAGAGTGTGAATTATATTTCCCATTATATGTAAGTGTGAATGTGCAAGAAATGCACAAGTGTTATGTGAGTTAATGTTCAAGTAAAATTTGAGTCTATATGCACAAGTATCTTACATGTAAGAATGTTAATATATAATGTAAAGATGTGCACAAGTGTCTTAAGTTAGAGTATGCAAGTTATTGAAGTGTAAGAGTCATGTTTAGATGTGCATACATAATAAAGTCAAGTGTTTATCAAATATGCAGGGTGTTAAATAAAAAAACTAAGAATTACGAAACTTGGCATATAAAAAAAATAGTGAAATATCCAAAGAGTCATTTTACTTTTTTTTTTTATTATTTGAAGTAATACAAAGTACAAGGAGTGATATAACCAAGGACCATACTCCATGAGACATAACAACAAAGGACCTCCCTCCCTTTAATTCGAATTAAAGTAACCAAAATAAAACATCAATAAAATATCTTAATGTGATGAGCATCTTGAAACATATGCCCACCTGAGTCAACTCGTTCTTGTCAAAAATGTGGTACTTCTTCACAAAAATGTATCTGTCTAAATAATATTCCCATTTCCATTCACATAAGTCCAACCACGTCCCCATCAGCTTATAAAAGTTAAAGTCTATGCATGTGCGCACCCCAAAATCCGGATCCCTCTAAACATTGAGTTAATTCTTCTTGTACAATTTAAAACATTATAAAAACTTAGGTTAAGGTCAAGGCTTAAACTCACATAAATTTTATTTATAAAAAAATCACTTAGATGACATGTATTCACGTTCTAGGTTCTAAATTTGGATATTTGAAAATATTTGAGACGAGAACACAAAACCAAAACACGGAAAAGAAAAAATAAAACCAAGGCATTAATGTTCTCTTTTGCTTATTGTACTTAATATCAATAAAATAAAACCAAGGCATTAATGTTCTCTTTTGCTTGTGATAATAAAATAAATTTTATTATCACAGATAACTGTAAATAATATTAAGGCATTAATGATTGCAGATGACTCTGCATGTGTATGTGAATGAAGTTGCAGGTGATCTATCAATAAAAATTTGTATGACCTATCAGTGACATTCAAGACAAATAATAATAAAACATACAGTCTAATAAACGATTTTTGTGGGCCTTTTCTACATATTGAAAATCGTGAAGTCCACACATATTCTCTATTCATATCATATCAGTCGGATAATGGCTGCATCAGTTACAAATGACACTTTCACTTTTAGATTTCAGCCATCTTCCACAGTGCACGGTACGCTTGTGCCTGAAAATGCACTTCCATTTTCACCGGCGCTGTTCACGTCGTACACAACTTGGGGATAGGATATACATTTTTTCATCATGCTAGAAGAGAAGACTTAAAAGTCATGTCAACTTATCTCAATTATAGAGAGTAGGCATGCATGCAATCCCACGATTGTCACATTTCTTGCCAATAAATATCTGTAATCAAAGCCAGAAGAAATTTGTTGCGAAAGTGATGTCAATGGACTAGATCTATAAAATTGAGAAGACTATTGTTGATTTAGAAGATTATTGTTGATCAAGATCAATAGAAGTTGAAAAGGAGGATGTATTAAACTGGAAAGGTATTCCATATGTGGAAATAAATAATTAGTAGGGAATAATATCACATACAAGTCAATGTCATGTCAACTTATTTCAATTAGAAAGCAGTATCAATGTTTGACCTATGAAATTGTGGGTGTGCCTATGGGCACCCATCTCTTATCCTTTTATTGATTATTTCTATTTACTTTGTTTAAATTTCTTTCTTTATTTTATTTAATTGTTTTCTTTGGTTTGCTTGTCTTCCTTTTCTACATAAATGCATATTTTGAATTCTTCAACAATCATTACTTTGGAAAATGTGTTATAATATAATCGAGGTAGCATATACTACCAATGACCCCTTTATTAGTGTTAAGTAATATTAAAAATTGGTTAATTATATTGATAAATATGTTATTTTGATGAGTAATCCATAAGACAAAATATTATTATTGCTTAGTCTTTTGTTGATGTTGGAATATAATAGTAAGATTAGTAAGACTGTGTGATATCAAGATATAGTGACATCATCTAGAAGGAAATGATTTATTGTTAGATCAAATATTTAATAGGACAGTCCCAAGAGTGCATTGTTATAACATATGTTATTGATTTATCTTGAAAATAAAGAGACCAAACATAAGATTCAAACGTAGATACAAAAAGGTCATATTTGACTAACCTCTTTACCATGGAGAATCCTAATTATATTATCAAAAAATTAAAAATTGACAAATGATAATTTTCAACTAAATATAGAGCACTAAGCAAGATAGTATCAATAATTTATTGGACTGGATCAAGATATCTAAGTGCTTCTTCAAAATTTACTTTAATTTATGTTACATTAGTCATTAATTAATCTAGTAGATATCTAAAAGATAGACTTCAAACCAAAACAAGGGTAGTTTGAGTTATTGGTCATGTAATTTGGCCATTTACAAGGATCATGATTGGTATCTTATGAATATTTATAAAATATTTCATGTTCATGTGCATGGATAACATACCCATATTTAACAAGAATTAAAAACATAAAATACATTTGAAACACCTTACATTAGGACAAGTGTCATGTGCATAGATATGCACTAAAAAGATCTAATATCTGAAATTCAATATGAATAAAAATGGTGTACATGTGGACCTGAAAAATATCCAAGTCATTCAAGATTAACATACTCCAAATGCCCTCACAAAGCCTCATAACTTCTTAGACCTTTTTGGATTCTATGATAGGCATATGTTGGATTCTCAAGAGTTGTTTGACCATTGAACTAGGCCAAGGTGCAAAAGTAAAATTCATGTAAATAGAAGTGTAGCAAAAATGCATTCAAGGATATGAAGTAGTATGTCTATTTAACTTGTGTGTTTCCTTATTAGGCCTATAATAATATTTTGAGATTAATAATGATGTCTCATAGTTTTAATTTAACACAATCCTCACTCAACACACACATTTCATTACTTACCACAATGAAATATTTAATGGTGTTATTCAAAGGTGTACTATATATGATATAGAGATCTATGCCTTTGTCCAAGCGCATATCTTTAGTGGAATCACTATATGTGGAAAAGGAAACAATACTTCATATAAATTGTAAGCCTTTACAATTCCTATATATAAAGTGAGATATGAAATCATTGGTATTACAAGTGGTCAATCAATTTGTAGTAGTTACATCTAAACATCAAGTATAGGAAAGGAAATGTCAATATAGTTATAGATTTATTAAGTTGATTATCACAATATCAACCATGGTTCTTGATTTTTGTGGGTATGATACATCCATCTAATATTATTTTTATATGGGACCTTATTTTATAAACATATATCATTCACTACTTATGGGAAATAAATTTCTAACCACCATCTACATGCTAAATTATTGTAAAGCTTGGGTTATATTTGTAATTCAGTAAACAAGAACTAAAAGAATATCTAAGGAGCATGTTATAGTTGAATAGTGGGATACTTCAATGTATTAAAGACCTTGATAGTCTTATAGAAATAGTTTTATTGATTGAATATTTCTAGTGGTTTCCTTGTATATATCATATACAACATGTACACTCATTAATAATTTTGATACATAACTCATAGATATGGTTTGATAATTTTAAATATTTTATACAAATGATGTACAACACCCACTTTCAAGATTTTTTTATTTATTTTGATGGTATTCAAAATAAGAGATAAACAAGAAGTATTGTGTATAAAAATATGTAGCTTATTCTGATAACCCTTAAGTTCCTATCAATTTAAATCCTAAACTAGTTAAGATCTCTTCCTAAAATTTTAATTTACATATTGTTATTGTTTTGCTTAGAAATTTTCCATCTTACTCCATTATACTAGTCCCCTAAAAAAGGTCATCCATATTCACAAGCTACAAGAAAAGTGACCTTGGAGATTTTATCTTAGGGAATAGACTTTTTATCCCAAAATAATTTTTGGATATGATAGAGAAGCAATGGGCACTAGATGTAGGGATGCTTATTGAATCTCCCTCCATTTTAAATCAATGAATGATATATATTGAGGAGAAATAGGAATTGCCTGCTAGGAGGTCCAACCCTATTTTAATCTATCTTCATAACCATAAAGAGATAACCATGACCAGGCTAAAGTTGGAATGGTAGTGTAATAAAGTTTCAGGTTGTTGCATAGCCCTCTTGGGTGAGCTTGTGAAAAGTGTTCCTTCCTTATTGTTCATTATGTTGAGGTATATTACATTATTTAGTACATGCTAATGTACCCTCATGGTACCTTCATGGTATATTTATAAATAGTAGATTAGAGTTGAGTCTATAGTTTAGATTTTGAATTATATTTCTCCTTTTATGTAAGTGTGAATGTGCAAGAAATGCACAAGTATCATGTAAAAGTGTAATATGCAAAAAATACACAAATTTCATGTAAGTTAGAGTGCAAGTGTTGTTTGAGTAAATGTGCACAAGTGTCTTGAATTTAAGAGTGTAAATATGTAATGTAAAGATATGTACAAGTATACCAGATTAGGAGTGCAAGTAGAAGTGTAAGAGTTATGTAGAGGTGTACAATTATTATAGATCAAAGTATTCATTAACTATGTAAGTGGTAAGTTGATAAGCCAAGAGTCATGAGACTTGGCATATGAAAAGCAATAGTCAAATACTTGAAGAGTCATATTACTATGAATATATAATGGAGATAATGGTCCATAGGAAAGCATTGAATTCAATAAAGAATAAAAAATTCATAATCAAGTTGTAATAGAAAGAGGAGAAATAAAGCTTGTACACATTTTGAGAAATTAATATTATAAGTTATTATTCATGCATATTACATGAATGATTCAAGTTATTTACATTCATATTTCAGTATATAAATGAATATTATCTAATTTATTATAAGCCTTGATAAACATATTAATTCACTCATATTATTATTATTTGACCTTCATTATTGTGGCTATTTTATATTTGGGGACCTGTATGATATTGTATAATATTGTGAGATAACCTATAATATTTTGTGGTAGTATAAAAGCTTAAAAATCTAATAGTGATATTAGATCTACCACTAAACTCTATCCAGTTTGATAGAGTTATTTATTGAAGCTACCATTATTAATTAACATTGCCCATTTTGATAAATTAGATTTAGATTATGTCCACTTTAAAGGTAATGAAAACTTAGAATCTAATTTTAAAGGTATTATTGCATAGAGTAGGCTAGGCTATTTCCACTACGTTGAATGAAAACTAGTGAAGACTAGGACTCAACTATGTTGAAAATGATGGCCAACTTAGAAGAGAAGTTGGACATTGATTGATAATTAGATTCAATCCAAAAGGAATATTGGTCATTCAGGGAAAGAGCCACCCTATCATTGATTTGAATATTTGAAGGGATTACAGATTGAATATTGAGGTATAATCAACTCTAAAGATAATTGATCATTCAAGGAAATTTAGTGCCACCCTGACATTGATATTGGATTCTCTAGTAAGAAGGAGAATCATATTGGGTTCTTAGATGCGACCTAATATATTGAAGATTTTATATTTTAGAGTTTTGAAAATATAATAAATATTAAGCTACTAAAGTTTGACAAGCTTTCTACAAAAGATAAAGAAGGATTTTAGCTTCTGAAGAATAAATAAGAAGAAGAAGAATCAGGTCTTAGAGTTATTTGACCTTGATATTTTATAGTAATAGTAGAATATTTTTAAGAAGCAATCCACATTGAATAGCAGAAGGTCTTCATTGAAGAATAAGGACCTCTATTGAATGTAAGAGGGCCATAAAAGCCTACATTGATTATAAGTAAACATAGAAGACTTTGTTGAATTTTATTAGAAGAAGAAAAAAAACATTAAAAACTTTCAAATATTAAGGAATATTAAGCATTGAAAGCATTTTGATAGAAACATCTGAGAAGTCATAAAATAAGAAGAGAGGTCCATGATAGAGGAATGAGGCCCATATATAAAGAAAGGCCCAAGAGAGAGGTATTTGTAGAAAAATTTCTAAAGGATCATATAAATAGAATAGGCCCACACATATAAAAGAGGCCTATATTAAAAATATTAGGCTCATTCAACCAAATTAAGAAATAACATAGTGAAGCCATTTGGAAAACTCCAAAAAGAAGAGCAAAGAGGCCCATTTGGCCAAATTTAGAAAGAAGAGCAGAGAGGCGATTCGACCAAATCCAGTAATAAGAGAAGAGAGGTCATTTGGCCAACTCAAACAAGAAGAGCAGAGAGGCCATTCGACCAACTCTAGAAAGAAGAGTAGAGAAGTAATTCTAGCAAGAAGAGCAAAGAGGCCATTTGGTCAATTTTAGAAAGAATAGAAAAAAAGACCCATTTCAGCCATATAAATATTAGCTATTTAGCTATAATAGCAAATAATTTAGCTAATCTAGTAGTACAACAATAGAATAAAGAAAAATAATATTGTATTCAAAAGCATAGTGGTAAAGTAGGTTGATATTTTACAAAAGCACCATACATAAAAAACCTGTGAATCTACAACAATGTAGAAGAAGGTCAACCTGAAGATCAAAACTAGCATAAAAGTTAGTAATACAATAAAATAGTATAGCATATTAAGGGAGAGCTATATAGTGGACCAGTGAAAACAAGGATTTAAGAGAAAGAAAGTAAGTTTTCCAATATTCAAATGAAGAAGCAAAGCTTCCAATACCTACGGATGGATAGATGCAACACACTAGCATTCAACATTGTAGGAATATGGAACATCTAACATTGAAGGAAGGCAAATCATCCAACATTAGAGGAAGGTAAAGCATCCAAGCATTGGAGGAATGTGAAGCATCCAAGTGTTGTAGGAAGATAAAGGGTTCAATATTATTGGAAGAAAACGTATTTAAAGTTGAAGCATGAGGAAGGAAGAAGTCTAGATGTGTGCATCAATGTTGTGTAGTCAAAAACCTCAATGTATGCAACATAATAATTTATTAACACATTAAATATTAGAGTTAAAGCATTTCTAAACACATGTAGAGCTCCACATGAATTATATTCATCATTCAACACATTCAATTTGGATTCACTTAAATAGAGGTGTAGTGGGAACACATCTAGAAGCACGTATGAAGGTATAATGTAGTATGTGATTTGGAATGGCAATGTGCAAGCATATCATGATTCAAAAATTAAAGTGCCTAAAGTAGAATATAAGGTTAGATTGCAATTTACCTTTTAATCAAGATTTTGTGGAGTTATAAGGAGTCTATATAGTCTAAAAGGAATTATAAGTAGACTATAACTATAATTTAGGAGTTATAAGAGGAATATATTTTAATAGGAGTTATAGGGTTAGGGTTTATAAATATTTTGAAAGCATGGATGTATAAGGGTTTCAACTAGTTAATTTATTTTATCTAAAGTTTTTATATTTGAAGTTTTTTAGAAGTTTTACTTCAAGAAAAAATTAAATAGTTTTTGAAGGTTCTTGAAGTTTTGCAAATTTTACTAGGGAGTGAAAAGGTTGTCTACATCAAAGTATTTGAAAGTTTTTAGTTTGCAAATTTCATATTTGAATTATTATTTGAGTTGTTTTTCAACTTAGGGAGTCATAAGGTTTTCTACTTCAAATAAATCAAATTACAAACTTCATATTTGAGTTATTATTTGAACTTAGGATACAAGGATTTCAACTTAAAGATACAGGATGAATAAATTACTAAGAAAAAAAATTTAATATAGGAGAAACTATAAAAATGCAAAACCATACTTTATGAAAGGAAAAGTTCAAAAATAGAACTATCAAAAGTAATTTTTTGGATACAATGGGTAAGATCACAAAAAATTTCTTCAAAACTCTTATAAAATATGTAAGATAATATTACTTGAGTCTAATCAAAATATTCAAATGGAAAAAGATGTTTGGTATATAGACTTGGGATCTAGTCATCATATGACTAGAAAATTACACTGATTTTGCATGTGTATGTACAAATATGAATGAAGTTGCAGGTGACCTATCATATTTTATATATGAATGAAGTTGCAGGTGACCTATCATATTTTATATGTGAATGAAGTTGTAGGTGACCTATCAAAGTTTTATATATGACCTATCATATTTTATTTGTATGTATCCAATAAAATGATGGTTGTGGACCTTTTCTACATAGTTAAAACCATTAAGTGCACACATATTCTCTATTCATATCATATCAGTCGGATAATGGTTACCTTAGACACAAATAACACTTTTTTTTTTCAGATTTCAGCCATCTTCCATAGTGCATGATATGCTTATGTTTGATAATACACTTCTATTTTCATATATATTGTTCATGTTGTACATGCCTTGGGTATAGGAGATACATATTTTCATCATGCTAGAAGAGAAGACTTAAAAGTCATTTCAACTTATCTCAATTATAGAGACTATGCATGCATGCAACCCCACGCTTGTCATATTTCTTGCCAATAAACATCTATAATCAAATCCAAAAGAAATTTGTTGTAAAAGTGATGTCAATGGACTAGATCTATAATATTTAGAAGATTATTGTTGATCAATATCAATAGAAGTTGACCAAAATAAGACATCATTTTGTTTCTCCTCATGTTTGGAGGACAAAGCATTTTTAAAAGATGGAATTTAGTGGTACCTAATGTTAGGTACTTTCTTATATGATAGTTGACATGGGTCATATATAACTTGATGGAATAAGATATTGTAATAATGAGTTGGATAAAAGTTTAGTAGTCAACTAAGATTAGGGTTATATTTTTCTTAAATTAGGGTACATAAAGAACAAATGTTATTATAATTATCATCCATACTTGTAATCTTCTATCACCTTTTATCAGTGTAAGAGACTTGACCCTTTTTAAGTGGTTATGAAACTTTATCCTCTCTAAATGGTGGTCCTTAGGAGATATTATAAAACTAGTTTCCTTAAGGAGTATTATTGATTTTATTATTGATTTTATTGATGATTTCCTTATTTAATGGAATCCACTAATAAAAATATATATTTTAGAGTGTCATAACAACTTTTATTACATTCACACTCATCCTGATCAAAACCAAATTTTCTACAATTATCATATAAAGAACTCCATCAAAAGCTATCATAAATATTGTTCATACCCAATTTAACAACCATTCCTAGTTTTTCATGTACTTTTAACAAACATTCCTAATTTTTCATGTACTAAAAAGAATGCATAGTCATTCATACAATGATATTACAATCAAGAATTTACTTGTGAAGATAACTAAATTATTCCTCTAAACTAATATAATCTAAAACATGTTTGTATGTTTTTACTATTTTTTTTTTAATTATCACAGTCATATATATAAATAATCATTTATCATTTCTAAATATTTAAAATGGTAGTGATATAAATGAGCATTATTGATATTATTTAATCATAAGATTACTTAAAAGTGCAATTAATGGTTTTTAAAGAATTATTCAAGAAAATGCAACTATTCAAATGATTTTATTTATGTGTCTTTTCACATGATTTATCATTTATTTATTGAATTGTTAGTATGTGATCTAAAATTCATAATTTCGACTAAGAAAAAGTTAAAAGTCTGAGTTAAGAAAGATTATGAAAGACTGAAATAAAAAATAATAAAGTATAACAAACCATAATAGAAAAATATATAAAAAAAAAACATAGTAATTTTATTTCTCAAATATCAGAGTACAATGCAAGCAACCTCTAATAAGAGATGCAAGGCTATAAAATTGAACCCATTACTCATATTTTTTTGTAGTTAGTGGTGCATCACTCTTTATATAAGATTTGGTGTGTTGGAAATCCTATTTATTGAATACAAAAGGTCACCTATATAGAAATATGGTGGTTCACCTTCTATGAGTAAGGCGGTCACCCATATAGGAATGTGGTGATTCACCTTCCATAAATTACAAAGTGAATATTAAATGAAAATTGCATACATATAGTTTATATTTTTATGGTTTTTCTTCTACTAATGTGTCAAACATAGCTAAATATGCATTTTGGCAACGAAAATCTAAAAGAAGAAATTTTTTATTTTGAACAAGTATATTGTTTTGCATTTTTTAGGGTATTTGAAGCATTTTTTCTACAAAGTTCATGGAAAATCTTCTATGATAGAGTTTCTTGTTGAAAATGTTATTCTTTCTTTAACTTTTTTAACACTTCTTGAATAGATCAAAATGGAGTACTGAGCACAAATTTATGCCCCTAATAGTGCAGCTAGGATTAAAAAAATATATTTTTAAGCATTTTAAAGCATTAATCCATGTCCTAAAAAGGTCACAAGCCTAGAAAATTTGCCCCCCTTGAAAATTAATGGTCCCTATTGAATCAACTTTTGTCATCAAATATGGAAATTATTTCTTTATCTGGTTTTTTTTGAGCAATTTCCCTTGGTGACTAAGTTGTCTTGCCTTGACTACTTTGTATATTTAAATGGTCTTCCTTCTATCAGTCTTAGTCCATGTGTCAACAATCTAATCATTCTGTAATGATGTTAAATTGTTTGTATTGAGTTCTTCAATGTCTAATAGTTTTGCTACTATGAACTTATCAAATAGAGATAAATGATAAGGCCTAATTTCAACATTGAAAATTGGATGCAAACCAATATAATATGGAAGATTCAATTCAAAGGTATTTTCTCCCACCTTCTTAGTGATGGTATATGGTCCATATCAAAGAGGTTTTGATCTTCCTATGAGATCTTACAAAGTATAACATAAAGTACCTTTCATAAATTTTATGTGTTTATACTTATAGTTTAATTTCCTTCAAAAATAATAAATAGTAATACTAATACAAAATATTTATTTTTAAAACTAATAATTAAAATTTAGTTATAAATTTTTTGAGTAAATTGTAAAGGAAAAAAAAAAATTAATAAAAAAATAAAAAATTATAATTACAAATAAATTATTAAAAATTATTTATATATAAATAATATTAAATTTATTTTATATTTTATGAATGTTAAATATATAATATATATATATATATATATATATATATATATATATATATATATATATATATATATATATATATATATAATAATTGTATTTAATTTAAAATTAAAGAGATGTCCACTTACCTCTTTAAAACATTCCAAAACTTAATTGTAAACTTGTACACCCAAGATTAAGACCAAACTTAAACTCACATAAATTCTTTTTACAAAGAAGTCATAATAACTCACATAGATTTAAAAGCCTTTGTCTTTGTATATCTCCTATTTTAATAATCTATCTTGATCACTTAAACCAAAACTCTACTTATATTTAAAAATTTATAAACCTAATATATATATTTTAAATAATAAAAATTTAACATTAAATATTTAATGGAAGTGTATGTGCTATCTTTGCTATAATTAAAAAGTGCAAAGTCACATAAAATAAAATCATAAGAAATCTTTATATAAAATCTGATCTTTTAGGGATGGACAGCTAGCTCTCAAACAAATGCTCATAATATTAATAAACCTAACTTTTCTACACTAAAAATTTTAGGAAAAATTCAAAATTTTAAAATCGAACCTATTTTATTAATTTTCCAATAGTTTGGAATTTTTTAAATAAAAAAGTAAAGAGCTTTAAGCTCCATATATCATTTGAGGTCGTTGTAAATAAGAAAATAGATTACATGAGAACGATGTTGCAACTGCCGTGAAATGGCCTTCAACTACGGATATGTACAATTGCATGTGACTCTGCATTTGTATGTGAATGAAGTTGCAGGTGACCTATCGACTTTTCTGGCGGTATCCAACAAAACGATGGTTGTGGATATTTTCTACAAATTTAAAATAAATTTAGTCCACACATATTCTCTTTTCATGTCATATCAATCAAATAATAGCTGTCCCAGCTACAAATCCAACTTCCACTTTCAAATTTTCAGCCAACTTGCACGGTACACTTGTACCTGAAGGTGCACTTCCATTTTCATCGACGTTGTTCATGTCTTAAGCGCTTGGTGATACGAGATACATTAGAGTTATGCATAAAGGGTAGGTTTGAAAATGTATATATAATAATGAAGCAAATCAGTTTCGAAATTAAGGTGAATAGGGTCAAAGTCATGTAGAAGATTATTGGTCCCATGTTTTGAGATGATTGATTAGAGCCTACCGACACGAGATGACACATGAAAGTCTACAGACACCAAGCGCAAGATGACTAAGGAGAGCCTATTAACACCATGCACAAGATGACTAAGGAGAGCCTATTGACACCAGGCACAAGATGACTCAGGAGAACCTATCGACACCACGTACGAAATGACTCAGGAGAGCCTATCAACACCATGTACGAGAATATCAAGGAGAGCCTATCGACACTAGGTATGATATGACCAAGGAGAGCCTATCGACACCAAGAACAAGATGGCTTAGGAAAGCCTATCGACACCAGACACAAGATGACTTAGGAGAGCCTATCAACACCAGGTATGAGATGACTTAGGAGAGCCTATCGATACAAGACACAAGATGACCAAGGAGAGCCTATCTACACCAGGCATGAGATGACTCAGGAAAGCCTATTGACATTAGGTACGAGATGACTCAGGAAAGTCTATCGACACTAGGCACAAGATGACCAAGGAGAGCCTATCGACACTAAGCATGAAAGGACTTAGGAGAGCCTATCAAAACCAAGCACAAGATGACTCAGGAGATCCTATTGACACCAGACATAGGATGACATATGAGAGACTTCCTACACAAGCCTCGAGATGCCCCATAAGAGACTACCGACACCATGCAAAAAACTACAATATGAGAGCCTAATGACACCAGACACGATAGAACTAAGAAGAGACTACCGACATAAGCCTTGAGACACCTCGCGAGGGACTACTAACACCATGCAACAAGCTGCAAGATGAGAGCCTAGAGATGCCATGCTTCGAGACACCAAGTAGCATGGTGCACTATGCCCAAATGCATTGCACGTGTTAGCCAAATGATTAACAATGCCACATGTTAACATCTCATTTCACACAATGCATACAAACACCTATATAAAGACATTAACAATAATTTGTCTTTTATTGCACAATCGAAAAACCTCTAGAAACTTTTAGAAACCCTTCAAAATCATCCTAAGCCTTTTGAAACCCTTTGAAACCCTTCCAAGGCTTGCAACAATGGCTGCAACATCATCCATTCAATAAAAAATTACTTTCAAAAACCTTGTTTGCTCGCTCATCTCCAAAATTTTCAAAACTCCCGATTATGATTCAACATGGATGAAAAACATTGGGCTTTTGGGTAGCACTAATGCCCCAATTTAACACGAACATTTATTTGTTGAATACAATTGTTCAATCCTGTGACAATGATGGATCGATCGTTACAATGATGTTTGATAACAAACCCCTATCCTTCTCTATGAAATCATCTAACGTCCATTGATTAACAACCCTTCCTTATAAAAATTGTGATCCCATCTCATCAAAATCACTTTGATTGAAGAGAAAAATATATCTAGAGACTCACTACAATGTCTCATCGGTTGTGTTATAAGGTAAGTCTAAAATTGCAAGTTTCCTCTTCCTTGTATAATCTCCAAATATAATTATTAATTGTGTTATAATATTTTTGCAGTGCAATCAAATCCATCTAGAAGGGGCCTCAATTTTTCATCTATTACCCACAACTTCCTTTGCACAGTCATCGAGTTCTTCCAGACATGTATTGTTTTGCAGGGGAGAACAACAAACATTTCTTTCTAGGCTTTGGTGTATATAGTGTGTTGTATTGGAAAGAACATATATGACTAGTCATCATATATTTTCAGTAGAATCACAAATGATCTTAACCATGTGTGCACAAATATTGTTGTCATTGTTGCTACTACCAATTTTTTGATTGCTTTCTTTCATGAAGCATATTTTAATGTATCCAAGATATAGGGAATTGGATCCAACATAGTCCAATGTTTTCCTACAAACATAAGCATTAAATGAACCCAAGGTTTAAGATGATGAAGTAGATTCAAGAGAAGTAGAGGTTTGTGAACAATGCAAGGTTGTTTGAAGTTTGAAGACAAACATGAATATCAAGATTGAAGATTAAAGTCCTCAATAACCAAATAATATAATATAGGTGTTGAGGTATATTACATAATTTGGTACATGCTAATGTACCCTCATGTACCCTCATCATACATTTGTAAATAGTTGATTAGAGTTGAGTCTATAGTTTAGACTGGATTATATTTCCCCTTTTATATAAGTGTGAATGTGTAAGAAATGCACAAGTATCATGTAAAGTTGTAATGTGTAGGAAATTCACAAGTGTCATGTCAGTTAGTGTGCGAGTTTAAGTTAAGTCTATATACACAAGTTTTTTATATATAAGAGTGCAAATATATAATGTAAAGATGTGCATAAGTGTCTTAGGTTAGAGTGTACAAATTATGAAAGTGTAAGAGTCATGTTTAGGTGTACATACATAATAGAATCAAAGTTTTCATTAAGTTTGCAAGTGTCAAGTAGAAAAACTAAGAGTCATTAGACTTGACATATAAAAATGAATAATAATATATCCAAAAAAATCATTCTATTTTATTTTATTTTCTTATTTCTAAGTAATGCAAAGTACAATGGATAACATAATGAGGACCACACTCTCCAAAACATAACAATAAGGTACCTCCCTCCTCTTAATTCAAACTAAAATAATCAAAATGAAACACCAATAAAATATTCACATCAAAGATGATGTCATGGGCAACATAAAATATATGCCCACCTGAGTTAACTCGTTCTTGTCAAAAACGTGGTACTTTATATATATATATAGTATTCCCATTTCCATTCACATTAGTTCAACCACCTCCCCATCAGCCTATAAAAGTTAAAGTCTATGCATGTGCGCACCCCAAAATCCGGATCCCTCTTCAGATTTCACATTAACGTTTTTGACAGATAAATTATTATCTGTCAGTGTATTGAGTTAATTCTTCTTGTACCTTTAAAACATTATAAAACTTGGGTGAGGTCAATTGCAGGTGACTCTGCATGTGTATGTGAATGAAGTTGCAGGTGACCTATCGATTTTTTTATATGTGAATGAATTTGCAGATGCCCTATCGATTTTTGTGTGTATGTATCCGACAAAACGATGGTTGTGGATCTTTTCTACATAATTAAAATCATGAAGTCCACACATATTCTCTTTGTCATGTCATATAAATCAAATAATAGCTGCCCCAGCTACAAATCCAACTTCGACTTTCAAATTATCAGCCAACTTCCACAGATCAGGTGCACTTCCATTTTCATCGGCATTGTTCACGTCCTAAGCGCCTTGGTGAGAGGAGATACACTTATCTCTCAAATCTCTATCAATGCAGTTTCCCACAGAGACAAGTAGATACATATTTTTCTAACGCGAGAAAGAGAAGAGTTGAAAGTCATGTTAGCTTATGTCAATTATAGAGGGCAATCCCACGCTTGCCACATTTCTTGCCAGAGCGGGAAAGATGACCAAAAAAAAATCAAAGAAAAAGTTTTTTGACGAGACATCTGTAATCAAAGCTGGAAAGAAATTTGTTGGAGAGTGATGTGAATGGAGTAAGATCTACAATATAAAACCATAAACTTTCAGGCCGAGGACAAACCTAACATTCAATCACGGGGTTCGTTCACGTGACTAAGGTTGTCTGTCCGAAAATGATTCAGAATCTTCTTTTAAAAAAACACAGATATTTTAAGTAAACACAAAAACTTGCTACGGGAAAATCAAGACAATCAGGAATATATCGTAAGCATAGTTATATATCATAGTTTCAGGACAATCCGGACTATATATTGTAAGCATAGTTTTTTTTTTTTTTTTACACATCAAAAATATGTAATTTTCCTTTCATTTTTAATTATTAGAAATACATCCTCCTTTTCAACTTCTATTGAAAAGGAGGATGTATTAAACTGGAAAGGTATTCCATATGTGGAAATAAATAATTAGTAGGGAATAATATCACATACAAGTCAATGTCATGTCAACTTATTTCAATTAGAAAGCAGTATCAATGTTTGACCTATGAAATTGTGGGTGTGCCTATGGGCACCCATCTCTTATCCTTTTATTGATTATTTCTATTTACTTTGTTTAAATTTCTTTCTTTATTTTATTTAATTGTTTTCTTTGGTTTGCTTGTCTTCCTTTTCTACATAAATGCATATTTTGAATTCTTCAAAAATCATTACTTTGGAAAATGTGTTATAATATAATCGAGGTAGCATATACTACCAATGACCCCTTTATTAGTGTTAAGTAATATTAAAAATTGGTTAATTATATTGATAAATATGTTATTTTGATGAGTAATCCATAAGACAAAATATTATTATTGCTTAGTCTCTTGTTGATGTTGGAATATAATAGTAAGATTAGTTAGACTGTGTGATATCAAGATATAGTGACATCATCTAGAAGGAAATGATTTATTGTTAGATCAAATATTTAATAGGACAGTCCCAAGAGTGCATTGTTATAACATATGTTATTGATTTATCTTGAAAATAAAGAGACCAAACATAAGATTCAAACGTAGATACAAAAAGGTCATATTTGACTAACCCCTTTACCATGGCGAATCCTAATTATATTATCAAAAAATTAAAAAATTGACAAATGATAATTTTCAACTAAATATAGAGCACTAAGCAAGATAGTATCAATAATTTATTGGACTGGATCAAGATATCTAAGTGCTTCTTCAAAATTTACTTTAATTTATGTTACATTAGTCATTAATTAATCTAGTAGACATCTAAAAGATAGACTTCAAACCAAAACAAGGGTAGTTTGAGTTATTGGTCATGTAATTTGGCCATTTACAAGGATCATGATCGGTATCTTATGAATATTTATAAAATATTTCATGTTCATGTGCATGGATAACATACTCATATTTAACAAGAATTAAAAACATAAAATACATTTGAAACACCTTACATTAGGACAAGTGTCATGTGCATAGATATGCACTAAAAAGATCTAATATCTGAAATTCAATATGAATAAAAATGGTGTACATGTGGACCTGAAAAATATCCAAGTCATTCAAGATTAACATACTCCAAATGTCCTCACAAAGCATCATAACTTCTTAGACCTTTTTGGATTCTATGATAGGCATATGTTGGATTCTCAAGAGTTGTTTGACCATTGAACTAGGCCAAGGTGCTAAAGTAAAATTCATGTAAATAGAAGTGTAGAAAAAATGCATTCAAGGATATGAAGTAGTATGTCTATTTAACTTGTGTGTTTCCTTATTAGGCCTATAATAATATTTTGAGATTAATAATGATGTCTCATAGTTTTCATTTAACACAATCCTCACTCAACACACACATTTCATTACTTACCACAATGAAATATTTAATGGTGTTATTCAAAGGTGTACTATATATGATATAGAGATCTATTCCTTTGTCCAAGCGCATATCTTTAGTGGAATCACTATATGTGGAAAAAGAAACAATACTTCATATAAATTGTAAGCCTTTACAATTCCTATATATAAAGTGAGATATGAAATCATTGGTATTACAAGTGGTCAATCAATTTGTAGTAGTTACATCTAAACATCAAGTATAGGAAAGGAAATGTCAATATAGTTATAGATTTATTAAGTTGATTATCACAATATCAGCCATGGTTCTTGATTTTTGTGGGCATGATACATCCATCTAATATTATTTTTATATGGGACCTTATTTTATAAACATATATCATTCACTACTTATGGGAAATAAATTTCTAACCACCATCTACATGATAAATTATTGTAAATCTTGGGTTATATTTGTAATTCAGTAAACAAGAACTAAAAGAATATCTAAGGAGCATGTTATAGTTGAATAGTGGGATACTTCAATGTATTAAAGACCTTGATAGTCTTATAGAAATAGTTTTATTGATTGAATATTTCTAGTGGTTTCCTTGTATATATCATATACAACATGTACACTCATTAATAATTTTGATACATAACTCATAGATATGTTGTGATAATTTTAAATATTTTATACAAATGATGTACAACACCCACTTTCAAGATTTTTTTATTTATTTTGATGGTATTCAAAATAAGAGATAAACAAGAAGTATTGTGTATAAAAATATGTATCTTATTCTGATAACCCTTAAGTTCCTATCAATTTAAATCCTAAACTAGTTAAGATCTCTTCCTAAAATTTTAATTTACATATTGTTATTGTTTTGCTTAGAAATTTTCCATCTTACTCCATTATACTAGTCCCCTTAAAAAGGTCATCCATATTCACAAGCTACAAGAAAAGTGACCTTGGAGATTTTATCTTAGGGAATAGACTTTTTATCCCAAAATAATTTTTGGATATGATAGAGAAGCAATGGGCACTGGATGTAGGGATGCTTATTGAATCTCCCTCCATTTTAAATCAAGGAATGATATATATTGAGGAGAAATAGGAATTGCCTGCTAGGAGGTCCAACCCTATTTTAATCTATCTTCATAACCATAAAGAGATAACCATGAGCAGGCTAAAGTTGGAATGGTAGTGTAATAAAGTTTCAGGTTGTTGCATACCCCTCTTGGGTGAGCTTGTGAAAAGTGTTCCTTCCTTCTTGTTCATTATGTTGAGGTATATTACATTATTTAGTACATGCTAATGTACCCTCATGGTACCTTCATGGTATATTTATAAATAGTAGATTAGAGTTGAGTCTATAGTTTAGATTTTGAATTATATTTCTCCCTTTATGTAAGTGTGAATGTGCAAGAAATGCACAAGTATCATGTAAAAGTGTAATATGCAAAAAATACACAAATTTCATGTAAGTTAGAGTGCAAGTGTTGTTTGAGTAAATGTGCACAAGTGTCTTGAATTTAAGAGTGTAAATATGTAATGTAAAGATATGTACAAGCATACCAGATTAGGAGTGCAAGTAGAAGTGTAAGAGTTATGTAGAGGTGTACAATTATTATAGATCAAAGTATTCATTAACTATGCAAGTGGTAAGTTGATAAGCCAAGAGTCATGAGACTTTGCATATGAAAAGCAATAGTCAAATACTTGAAGAGTCATATTACTATGAATATATAATGGAGATAATGCTCCATAGGAAAGCATTGAATTCAATAAAGAATAAAAAATTCATAATCAAGTTGTAATAGAAAGAGGAGAAATAAAGCTTGTACACATTTTGAGAAATTAATATTGTAAGTTATTATTCATGCATATTACATGAATGATTCAATCTATTTACATTCATATTTCAGTATATAAATGAATATTATCTGATTTATTATAAGCCTTGATAAACATATTAATTCACTCATATTATTATTATTTGACCTTCATTATTGTGGCTATTTTATATTTGGGGACCTGTATGATATTGTATAATATTGTGAGATAACCTATAATATTTTGTGGTAGTATAAAAGCTTAAAAATCTAATAGTGATATTAGATCTACCACTAAACTCTATCCAGTTTGATAGAGTTATTTATTGAAGCTACCATTATTAATTAACATTGCCCATTTTGATAAATTAGATTTAGATTATGTCCACTTTAAAGGTAATGAAAACTTAGAATCTAATTTTAAAGGTATTATTGCATAGAGTAGGCTAGGCTATTTCCACTAGGTTGAAGGAAAACTAGTGAAGACTAGGACTCAACTATGTTGAAAATGATGGCCAACTTAGAAGAGAAGTTGGACATTCATTGATAATTAGATTCAATCCAAAAGGAATATTGGTGATTCAGGGAAAGAGCCACCCTATCAATGATTTGAAGATTTGAAGGGATTACAAATTGAATATTGAGGTATAATCAACTCTAAAGATAATTGATCATTCAAGGACATTTAGTGCCACCCTGACATTGATATTGGATTCTCTAGTAAGAAGGAGAATCATATTGGGTTCTTAGATGCGACCTAATATATTGAAGATTTTATATTTTAGAGTTCTGAAAAATATAACAAATATTAAGCTACTAAAGTTTGACAAGTTTTCTACAAAAGATAAAGAAGGATTTTAGCTTCTGAAGAATAAATAAGAAGAAGAAGAATCAGGTCTTAGAGTTATTTGACCCTGATATTTTATAGTAATAGTAGAATATTTTTAAGAAGCAATCCACATTGAATAGCAGAAGGTCTACATTGAAGAATAAGGACCTCTATTGAATGTAAGTGAAAGCACGAGATTCCGGTCAAAGGAAACACCAAGTGCAATTGCATTCAAAGTTAAGCACGCCTAAGTCCTAGAAATATAAATTACATGAAACGGAAAAGAGACATGTTGTAAGAGACGCAATCAGATAAAGAAAAACAGCCCTTTCATTAATTTCTTTCGATCTCTGTTACAATAATGCCTCCTCCATTTTCAGGGGCTAGGAGCGCAAATAGGGTTTGATTACAATCGCTGAATGGTTCCTCCTTCCGCGTGCCCACGATTGCAATGGGCGGGCCAAGATGATGTCACCGCTGATGTTGATGGGTTCTTCGCCTCTGCTGCTTCTCCTGCGAACAAAGAAATGATCAAGACGTTAGTAGCACTTGCTGCAAATGAAAAGCATTCTCTCTCTAAAACTAACAAAATATGCATACGAATATTTGCTGAAACCATGAAAACGGTGAATCCAAATTGCTTCAAAATCTGATATAAGGTAAGAAAAGTCACCAGAAGGCCACTGCCACTGAGGCAGCTGGCCAATTCACCTTAAACTAGAATTCGTCCACAGGCGGGACGAATTCGAGTGTAATTCGTCCCTGGGTGGGACGAATTCTTCTGAATAGGAGAAACCGACCTGCTGCTGCTCCAATGTCGGATCCCGGGACTTGCAAAACTCCTGCAAACAGGGGGGTTAGGTAATTGGGGCCATTTTGGGACGACCCAGATGGTCGGATTTTCCCAATTTGGCCTCCACCCTCGGGAATTTGACCTTGACACCTGCAAGTTAGCGAAACGACAAAGCAATACAAAACACCCTAAACTATGACCAAAAGCTACAAAATTGCAATTATAGACTAATCGGACCTAGTAACACAGAATGCAATCTAAAAAATAATCTAAAGTGCTCAAAAACTAAAATTAGAACTTGGGGGTGCGGGGGTGCCCAAGTGGGCCTCCCACCGTTGGCCCTCGATTTTGGAGCCAATCCACCAAGGATGGGCCCAAAACCTTTTAGGATTGGGGGGTCGGCGAATTGGTAGGTTCGGATGTCCATGCGTCGGATTTGAGTAAGGTTCGAGCTTCCAAAGGCCACCCAACAACCTCCCTTGCAAAAGAGATTGATGGATGTAGGAAGGTGAACAAAGGGGGATGCAAGTGAGTCTTCAATTCGGCAGCACTTCGTTGCTTGAACACTCCTTCCACCTGTATATTTTGGGTGAGAAAAGTCCCACCTTTTATAGACCCAAGGGGTCTCTTTTGGGAGGGAAGCACAAAAGCCAAGTGTTGGCCATGGGCGCCATGTGGCAGTCTTGTCTTCCCATGAGGGAGGGGAGTCCTTCATTGACTTGAACTTTGATAAATGCTTCTTGTAACAGTCCTCTAACGGCCCCTCTGTCCACTTACACATGCGTGCAAGGTAGGAGCCCTTAACTGACTGTTCTGGGCTGCCACTTGGCACCATTTGCCTTTTTGCCCGTTAAGCTTAGAATTCGTCCCACCCGGGGACGGATTCAGAATTCGTCTGGGGTGGGACGGATTCTATTTTGAATTCGTCCCGGGGTGAGACGAATCTCGGGCAAAGTGTCCAAGTGTGCCAAATTGCTTCTTGACCTCACAAAATTGCTATGAAAGTGGTTAAGACCACTTTTTAACCTCCGAGGGCTGCCCTGGGGGCTGTGTTTGTCAAAGCGATCAGTGTTTGCAGTCACATAATCGGATTGGTGTTGTTTTGGTGTCTACGAGATGCCCCTTTTTGGGAAGCGCTACGGGTGACGCAGTGCTTGAGCAAAAATAGATAACCAAAGCACTAATGATTAGGGTTTCTTGGTAACCTAACCAACTTTTGATGCCCCAAGTATGGAAAGGGCATGCATTCTTGAATCCTTGCTTCTGACGAGCTAAGGAATTTGATTTCAAGTATTAACTTGTTTTGGTGAGGTGTGACTTGAACTTGGACATTGATCAGTCATGAACAAGTGAAGGGCATTTTTATCCTCAGGGGGAACCTTGTGTTCATGATTCACGAAATGCCAAGTGTTTGATTGATTTGATTGTTGCTTGTTTACTGCCCCAAGCAGGAGCGTGATTGTCTTTGTCAATGATTCTTTGAATGCATGTCGTTTTCCTTAATTGGGTGTGTGATTGTTGGTTGGTGACTAAGTGTGACTACCCCCTCAAGCGACGAATCGATGAGGGAATGACCTTCGTGAGAGAAGCGACGAGTCGCTTGACCCAAGATGACTTGTGCAAGGTTGCCTTTAGAGGGTTTACCGTTAAGCGTGTGCAATTTTTCCAACATATGGACCTATTTTTGGTGGGTGTTAACCCTTTTGGTGATGTCATAATGAGGTGAAATCGTCGAAAACCTATTTCCCGTGGAGCGGTCCGGCTATGATAGCCTTCTTGGGGAACTAGGAGAGCGATAATTTGGACCTCGACATCGATTTTCTTTGCCTAGAGGTTAAGTGCAAGAGCACTTATGCCTGGCAATGTTTTTGTTGTGTTTTTGTTGAATTTTGTACTGTTTTTGTTTTTTTTGTGACACCATTTGGTGATTGAATTGTCGGCAATCCGTCCTCCCGTGGAGCGGTCCGGCTATGGTAGCCTTCTTCGGGAGTAGGATAGTGACAATTCAAACCCCGACATCAATTTTGCTATGCCAAGAGGTTAAGTGCAAGAGCACTTGTGTCTGGCAATGTTTATTGCTTGTTTTTGTGTTGCATTTTTTGTTGTTTTGTTGTTTTTTGTGACATCATTTTGGGATTAAATTGTCAAAAATCCGTCTTCCCGTGGAGCGGTCCGGCTATGGTAGCCTTCTTAGGGAGTAGGATAGTGACAATTTGTAGACCACGATATCGATTTTCTATGCCAAGAGGTTAAGTGCAAGAGCACTTGTCGTGCAATTTTAATGTTTATTTTTTGCTTTTTGTTTTTTTTGTTGCATTTATTTGTTGTTTTTGTTGTTTTGATTTTCTTTGATCTTGTGCATGATGGTTGATGAATATGGATGTATGCATGTTGATTTATTTTGATGGATGCATATGCTATGATGAATGCAAATGGTTTTGATTTATATGTGATATGCGAGATATGAAATGGATGAATGGGGTTTGTGATGTTTGGCTATGGCACCATAGACTATTTAGAACTTTGTTATTTTGTTTTTAGGTGATTCTCTGTGATGCATGACTTTACATGTATACATGGTTTTTCTATTTTTGTATTTTTTGATGGTATTTGCAAAGATGAAAAGTAGCGCAGTTGGTTTAGAAATGTAGCTAAGGTTTTACGAGACTCAGACGGTTTTAGCTCACTAGCCACGACTGTACTTTATCTTACAAGACTTTTGACCAAGGTATGAATCGGACTTGTTTTTGACCAAGTTATTTCACATCCCTGTGTGTGCAATTGATTTCATTTATGTGGTATTTGTCAGGATACCGCCAGTGCCAGATGGGCTTTCAACCGAACCTGTATTGAGGATCACCTAATTAGCTCCACGAATTCCTTTGTTGTATGTACTAAGATTAATCTGCGATGTAATCCAGGATGCCATAAGCTAGCTCATCCACATGCAAACATTGATCTGTACGCAAGTTAATGTGACAGATATATCGTCATGCGGGAGGTTTACTTGCCTATCTACCGAATTGGTATTGAAGCTTGCCTTATGACCTACGGAATGCTGAGAGTTCCAGGGATTCAAGGTCAACTCCCTTCTTTTTTTCAATTGTATTGGGATACTTGCTCTTTTGTAGTGATAAGATCACTGTTTATTTTGATTTATTTTTCTTTTGAGCAAGGGATTGGGGATATGGAGTGATGAAAATCACTGTTGTTTGTGCCTTTTGATGTGTGCACTATAGTTTGTCAAATTTTTGAGTTTTGACATTTTGCAAATTTTTGTGTTTTGCAACTATTGAGAACTTTAGGGATTCTTAGGGAATTGGGTAGGGAGGAAGCTTGTCCTTTTGCCAACTCTCAGCATTCTAGGGGTCATTCGCATAGGGGGATGAGCAAGATAACCGTTTCGCTTGTGGTGACCTAGATTATTTTGCAGGTTTCGTCTTTCGTTCACACAATTTTGGGAATTTTAGTGTTTTGATTTGTGTTGGGATGTTACGTAACAAGGTGTATTTCAAGTATGACTCTACCTTTATAAAATCCGTTCGACTTGGTACACTACATGGCTAAAGAGGAAAATGATGACTGAATTACTGAAACTCTTAGTACATTCCCAGACCACTGACTGTAGTGTGGTAAAATTTATGCATGGTGTTTTTGTTGATTTTGATGAATTCGAGTATGCCTAGAATTGAGATGCAAATCTTTGTTGATTTTGTTGATTTTTGTTGTTTTGTTTTTGTTGAATTTCTTGATTTGTTTGACCAAGAGATTGCGATAATCCTTGGAGCTTTTTGGGTTGACCAAGAGATTGCGATAATCCTTGGAGCTTTTTGGGTTGACCAAGAGATTGCGATAATCCTTGGAGCCTTTTGGTGATTTTAATCCTCTTTTCAAGAATGCGATAATCCTTGGATTTTTGACCAAAATTGCGATAATCCTTGGAGCTTTTTGGGTTGACCAAGAGATTGCGATAATCCTTGGAGCTTTTTGGGTGACCAAGAGATTGCGATAATCCTTGGAGCTTTTTGGGTTGACCAAGAGATTGCGATAATCCTTGGAGCTTTTTGGGTTGACCAAGAGATTGCGATAATCCTTGGAGCTTTTTGGGTTGACCAAGAGATTGCGATAATCCTTGGAGCTTTTTGGGTGACCAAGAGATTGCGATAATCCTTGGAGCTTTTTGGGTTGACCAAGAGATTGCGATAATCCTTGGAGCTTTTTGGGTTGACCAAGAGATTGCGATAATCCTTGGAGCTTTTTGGGTTGACCAAGAGATTGCGATAATCCTTGGAGCTTTTTGTTTGTTTGTTTTTGTTGAATTTTTTTTTTTTTTTTTTTGGTACATGGCTGTCTTAGATATGAAATGGTCGTAAATGACTGATATTCAAGGGTTCTGTTTCCTTGATACCGTCAAGAGAAGCTAGCCTGTACGTTCCTGGTCCTATTTTGCTATCAATGACATAAGGACCTAACCAATTTGCCGCAAATTTGTCCCTCATATGGGACGGCAAATTAGAGTTTTGTTGG
This sequence comes from Wollemia nobilis, assembly GCA_028583015.1. Classification (NCBI taxonomy): domain Eukaryota; kingdom Viridiplantae; phylum Streptophyta; class Pinopsida; order Araucariales; family Araucariaceae; genus Wollemia; species Wollemia nobilis. Next base: position 15,070,230 of record JAQPPZ010004166.1, read on the forward strand.
TTTTCCTTCAGAACCAGATCACCAACCCGAAAGTCTCTTAGGTGAACTTTCATGTTGTAAGCTCTCTTAAGCCGCTCTTGATAGATACGTAAGTGCTCGAGAGCATTAACGCGTCTTTCATCAAGCAACGTAAGCTGGTCTAACCGGGCTTGCCGCGCAGTGTCATCATCGATGAATTCCTGCATTGATATGCGGAGGGAAGGAATTTCCAACTCGAGAGGCATTACTGCCTCTGAGCCATACACTAGTGAAAACGGAGTTGCCCCAGTGGGCGTCCGAATGCTAGTGCGATAGGCCCAAAGGGCAAGTGGGATTTGTATGTGCCAATCCTTATGACTATCTGCGACGGTCTTTTTAAGGATGGCGACTAGCGTTTTGTTTGACGCCTCTGCTTGCCCATTTGCTTGCGGATAATAGGGTGTTGAAAAGTCTGTGCTGAATTTTGTACTTTGTGGTTAAAGCACGCACGTCTTTGTTCTTGAATGATGGCCCATTATCCGAGATTATTTTGGATGGAATACCAAAACGACATATGATGTAATGCAAAATGAACTCCGCAATGCGGGGTCCTATCGTAGAGGTTAACGGAATTGCTTCCACCCATTTGGTAAAATATTATGTGGCCGTTATGATAAACGTGTGACGGCCTGACGATGCAGGGGAGATCTTTCCGATTAGATCGAGGCCCCACTGCAAAAATGGCCAAGCAGACTGGACTGTCTGTAGGGCCTGGGAAGGTGCGTGCATCAGATTGGCATGATGTTGACATTTTACACACCTCTTGACATACGCGCAGCAATCTCGCTCTAAAGATGGCCAATAATAGCCCATGCGAAGAATGCGCTTTGCAATGGCCATACCACTAAAGTGGCCGCCACATGTACCGTCATGCGCTTGGGTGACTGCCCAAGTGGACTCTTGCTTGGTCCAAGCAACGAAGAAGAATTCCGTCGTAGCTGCGACGATACAAAATGTCTCCTATCAAGACATATTTTGCCGCTTTCTGTTTGAATGTTCGTTTTGCGGCTTGCGTCAATCCAAAGGGTAGATTACCTAACTTGAGGTAATCTCTTATGGGTAAATACCGATCCTGTTGATCGAGATACCTCGACGGTTTGAACAGCCAATCCCTTTTGGAGTTCTTCCCTAACAAATGCTGATTGGGATAGAACTTGTAAAAATAGCGTTGTGTTGCTATTAATGGGAGTGGGGGAGAACAAAGACCCCCAGTTGGCGTGTTTCAAATAGTCTCGGATTCGAAAGAACTTATCCGAAGATGGTTCGATCTGGATCATGTGGATTCCTGGCGTCAAGTCTGAGCTTGCGCGCTCCATCGCGGGTTGCGATAAGGTTTTGACCTGAATGGTTGTTATATCACCGGAAAGGTCTTGCGGGATTAGTGACCCCAAGGAGGCCATTGTGTCCGCAAAACGATTCGATGATCGAGGGAGTGCCTCGATGTCATACCACTCAAATTTTGCCAGGAATTTATCCACGAGGGCTTTATAGGCCTTCAGAACTGGGCATTTGCATTGATATACCCCTTTGACTTGATTGACGATTAACAGCGAATCGCCAAAGATGTTCGATCTTTTGATGTTCATGGCGATTGTTGTCTGAAGACCTAGGAGTAAGGCTTCATATTCGGCATTGTTGTTGGTGCATCTGGAAGTTTAATTTAAATGACGGGGGCATTGGAGCGCCCTGCGGTGTGAAGAATACAATTCCTGCGCCACCACCTTGCTCGCATTTAGAACCATCGAAAAATAAGGTTATGTCAGCCTGAAACTCAGGATCTTCAGAATATGGCGATTTTGAGACATGGAAGACCTCATCATCGGGTAGTTCTATGACCAGAGGCTGATCGTCTTCAAGAGGAGCCTCTGCTAGTTGATCGGCTATGACTTGTCCTTTTATAGATTTTTGCCCAATAAACTCAATGTCAAATTCCGTCAACAACATGATCCATTTCGCCGTGCGGCTACTATGATAAGTACGACTCATCATGTATCGCAATGGATTCTCCTTAGACACAACATACGTCGTGTTGCTCAGCATGTAGTGGCGTAGCCTTTTGGTGGCAAACACCATTGCCAAGCGAGTTTCTCAACGTATGCATAGTTAAGTTCAGTAGCCCGACCGAGGTGCGGCTAAGATAGTAAGTAGCTTTGTTCTTTGTGAAGTTCATTCTTACGGGCTAGCATTGCGCCCGGTGCCACCTCGATGGTTGAGATGTATAAGTAGAACGGCACACCTGGTCTAGGCGGTGCCAATGTGGCGGCGAAGCCAAGTATTGTTTGATTTCGTCAAAGGCTGACTGGCACTCGTCATCCCAATGAAATGTGACCCCTTTGTGCAATAGTTTGTTCATTGGTCGGCATTTGTCAGATAATTGCGCTATGAAGCGTTTAATCGACGCGACCTTTCCTTGCAGACTTCTGAGCTTCTTGATAGTGGTTGGGGGAGCCATTTCAAGGATTGCCTTGACTTTGTTTGGGTCCACTTCGATGCCTCTTTTGGAGACTATAAAACCCAAGAGTTTTCCAGATGTGACGCCGAACACGCACTTCTTGGGATTCGATTGACCTTATGCTCTATGAGGCGATCGAGGATCTTGCTTAAGTCACCGAGATGATCTGAGCGCAATTTAGACTTGGCTAACAAATCATCCATGTAATCTTCCAAAGTTTTGTGCATGTAATCGTGGAAGATATACGTCATAGCACGTTGGTATGTAGCGCCGACATTTTTAAGGCCAAAAGGCATGACCTTATAACAAAATGTCCCCCAAGGCGTTGTGAATGCCGTTTTGAGTTGGTCTTCAGGATTGATACGAATTTGATTGTATCCTGAGAAACCGTCCATTAGGGAGAGCATTTCGTGACCTCGTTGTAGCGTCTACCAATGCGTCGATGCTTGGCAAGGGGAAATCATCCTTAGGACTCGCTTTGTTTAGGTCTCGAAAGTCGGTGCATATGCGAATCCTCCCGTCGGGCTTCTTGACGGGAACCATGTTGGACAACCATGGCGGATAATCCATGCAGATGACAAATTGTGCATCCAACAGCTTTTGCAATTCGTCTTTGACCATCAAGGCCACTTTTGGGTGCATCTTTCTTAGTTTTTGCTTTATCGGCTTGATTTTCGGATCAAGCGTTAAATTGTGCATGACTAGCTGCGGGTCTAGTCCTGGCATATCTTTGTATGACCATGCAAAAACCTCCTTCTTTTCTTTAAGAAGGGCAATGTAATCGGCTTGCTCTTCGGGGGAAAGGCTTACCCCGAGCTTGAGAATCCGTGGATTCATTGGATCTGTGCCGATGTCTACGTCAGTCGTCTCTTCGACTGACATGTGAGATCCGTCCTCCAACTGATGTGGAGTTGGGATTAAATGGATATCATCGGCTGAGTTAAGATCTGTGTTTGGGACCTCGGGTCCCTCTTCGACTTGAAAAATATCTTGAGTTGTCCTTGGGGTAAAATGAAGCATTTCACCGAAAGGCCAGTACTCTGATGGTGACAATGATGAGTTGACGCGATCCCGATCAATGGCATCCATGTTTAGATGCAATGACCGTGATGGATCGGTCGGATTGCGGATGGGTGTGGTCAAATCAATGGAGATCATGTGGATGGAATGAATTTGGTCTCCAGAACCACGGGTGTGACGACTTGATTCTTTCAGATGTTCCCTATACTACGGATGCGGCTCTACGGGAACAGGCACGAATGGATCCTCTCTAGGTGCAAATTCGTCTCTATGTGCGAAAAGGAAGGCGGGGTCTTCCCTTGGTACTGTTGTCTTGATGGGATCTTGAGGTGGACGATGCTCATCTTGAATTTGGAGCCATAGGCCTAGCACTTGGTCCCACCTCGTTGGGTCTAAGTGCCATTCATGTCCCAACCGTATACCCATTTGTCCCATTAGATCTTCATGGGTTAGAGCGCGGTGATGTCGTCGCGCATGTCTGAGATAGTCCATCTTAGTCTCGTCTTTTGAATCGCTTTCATAGATCCAAAATTGTTCATCCTCTTCGACATCTGTTGCTTCCGACATTGAGGACTCTTCTTGTTCCAGTGAATTAATCTGGTCCCATTGCGGTTGTTCCACTCTTAGTGGAGGGACCTGATTCTTTTGAGACTGTGTTATTTCATCTGGAACCTCTAAGGGGAACAGTTTCAGAAAAATATCTGGAAGCCGTTGTTGTTCTCTTTGAGGATTGCTCTCTGAACTTTCACCTCTCTCTAGCAAAGGAGAGGGATTATTGTTGTTACCAGGGGTGTTTGTAGACCATGGGAGATAATCCCCCAATGTGTATTCTGTGTTTGGATTGGCGTACGGGTCTTGTGCCAATCCCCCCCTGTTGCCTATTTCTAGGCCTTGCATGTTTTCAACCAAGATGTCTAATGGCGGGGGGATGGTTGAACCCTACCCCCGACTTGTCGTATGGCATCTGATACCTTGGTTGGCAAAGGATCCGCATCCCTTGCTCATATCTGCCTAGCCCATACCCATGCCAATTGCATTGTTCGAGATATTTTAGGGCAAATTCTGGGTTCGACAGATAATTGATGTTTTCGACAAAAGGTTCTTCATCTGTTTCCTTTTGTTCGCATGGTTCAGAACCATGATCAAGGCCCCCATACACAAAATTCGTTTGGTTCGGTGGGTAGCCTAGAGGGACGATTGTTCCAATGGGAAGGCGAGGTCTTCCCATGTCTTGTATTGACTCCAGTGTGGGGGTTGCCACAACATTTTGCACTATGTACTCTCCCAGGCCTGTCTTGGCCATCTCAACGAGTGATTGTTGATGATTGGGTAGGAATAAACGGTAGTCCTTCTCGAGTCCATTCCATGTTTGGTTGTTCAGGAATCTTGGTTTCCGTTGCGTTGGGCGCTTCCTCTGTTGATATTGCTGAGATCGTGGGCAACCCCTCTTCTAGAGGCTTAACCTCCTCCATGATTTGCTTTCCCTTGTCCTTATGTTGGGCCACGATAGGTGGCGTTGATGATGAAGGAGCCAATGATGACGTCTCACCTGGTTGGGATTTTGCCTTATTGGCCACCAGTGGTGCCTGCGGTATCGGACCCTGTTTAGATGGATTTAATTGAAAATCCAAATGCGTTGATGGTAGGGTCGATTGAGGTATGAATTGTACCGCATTGCAATACTTGAAGGGCTCTAAGTCCATTGGGACTACATGTATTTGCCCTTCATAGGCATACTTCAAGCACTGGTGTGCGATCGAGGGGACACACTTCATGTCCCTGATCCAAGGCCGCCCTAGCAGTATGTTATAAGCCATTTCGCCTTCCAACACATGGCACAGTGTGGGTATTGACTTTTGTCCTACCTGTATAGGCAGAACAACCGTGCCGACTGTCGAGCAAATTGCATCGTTAAAAGCTCGCAGTGTGTACGTGGAAGCGGTGATGTGAGAGGCTGGCAGTTTTAAATGCTTTAATGCTGCAGTGGTTATGATGTTACTGGACGAGCCAGTATCTATCAGCACTCTCTTGTACGGGATCCCGTTGACCCGCGCGATAACGTGCAGGGGTGGATCCGGCATGTCATTCGATATTGTTTTGACCTCATTTTCTTTGAATGTGATGACGGGCTCCGTACATTGTTTCACATGTCCCACGAAAGCGTTGAAAGAATTAGCTTCGTGGGGTTGTACTTCAATGGCTTTTAAGATGTCCATAAGAGCTTCTCTATGTGGAGCTGATTGTTGAATAAGCTCGTAGATGGACAGCCTAGCTGACGTGGTCCGCAAACTCTGCGTGAGTTTGGTTCGTATCGTGACCTCAGGTCTAGGCGGAGGTAACTGCATTGGGCGTTGTTGAGGCTGCGATGTCGATGGAACTTCCCTCGCAGGTACCTCGGGGGCAACTGCTGGGTATTTTTTGTTCCTTGTTACAATGCTAATCATTCCCACAAATCCTTGTGCGGGAAGATCTTGTCGCACCTCATTTATTTGGAGCGGTTTTGTCTGCGCCTCGTGGGCAGGCAAGGGGTCCTTGAATACCCCCATTTGTTGGTTGTTAGGTGCGATGGGGTTGTCCACGACCAATGTTCGATTGTCGATCAAATCCTGGACTAGTTCTTTGAATTTCCGGCACCCATTTAGGTCATGTCCTCTGCGTCTATGAAATCTGCAATACAATTCCTCCCTATACCCCCTAGGCTTGGGAACGTTAGGGTCAAAAATTTGGATTTCTGGCAGAGTAACTAGATTCGCCGCTGACAAGCGGTCAAATAAGGAGTCCCTAGACTCCGCATACGGGGTGAATTGTCGCCTAGGGCGACGCTGCTGATACTGTTCTTGTCTCCTGTTATCTCTTTCGTAAGCAGGAGGCACTGCCTGGTAGTTAGCCTTTTGAGGCTGCGTTTCTTGCACAGGCGCTGGGACATTTATCGCAACTTGGTTGATTGCAGCGTGTTGTGGTTGCGTTGTCCCAGTTTTAGTGGTTTTATTCCACTCTTTCTTCTTAGGCTTGGCAATTGCGCCTTCGCCTATCTTAATCTCTTCTATGACTACGGCTTGCGCCAAAGCTTCTTCTAAGTCGTCGTATTGTCGCGAGCAACAATAGACCGAGAGATTGATTTTAAACAACTTTTCGTGAACATTTGCGTGAGGTCCGACATGGGAGGACGGTAGGGTAACTTAGAAAGCAAAGCTCTCCATCGGTTCCCGTACGCTGCCATTGTTTCCTCCTCAAATTGTTTAAGGCTAGCAAGATCACTAAGTGATGCCTTCTTCCTTGTGTTGAAGGCGAAGCGTTCAAGAAACGCATCTACTAGCTGATCTAAGTTGCTTATGCTGTGTTTGGGCAGCTGTGTGAACCAATCCGAGGCGGGGCCTGCGAATGTGGTTATGAATGTTCTAAGCAATAACGCGTCATTATCTTGAATGCCGAAGCATTGGCTTAGAAACCGTGTAACATGTTCCTGTGCGTCCTCTTCACCTTTAAAAACTGCCAATTGAGGCAACTTAAAGTGTTCGGGGTAAAGAGGTGTAGGCACTGAGGGATGCACCGGATTATTGCGGAGTAGACGTAATGTGGGTTTTTGATGCCCAGCAACTTTTGTCTCCACCGACTCTAAACGCTCCAATAGCGCTTGGTATGCATCGGAAGATTTTATTTCTTCCTCTCTTGTTCGCTCTTGTTGCAAGTTACGGTGAGCCGGAGGCCTATGGAGGGGTGGCCGAATGGCATCCTTCCTGCCTTGATGGGGAGTTTCGATATACTCCTCTTTTGGTTCATACTCCTCGTAAAATTCTTGAGGAGTCTCAGGGCGAAACCTATGACCCTGATCAAGTTCTTGTTGAAGGTACCCATCATTGTTTCGGGGAGTTGCCTCCCTCTCGAATCTATGGGGTCTTGGAGGAAGAGCTTGACGAGGTCGTGGAGACCTGTCTTGCGCCAACGGATTACGCCTCTCATACTGTTCAGCTCTTTGGATGCGAGGGGTTGGCCCCCTCTCAGGTATTTCATAGCGTAACTCATCCGCTTCGCGTTGCATGCGTTCTTTATCCAAGCGGTATTGATACTCTATCTCTTGCTGACTTTGTTTAAGCCGCATGATTTGGGCTTGACGGGTGGTATATCTGGCGACAGCCGGATCAATTTGTTCTACCCTATTTTGTTTAGGAGGTTCAAATGTTCCTCCTATGGGTCTACCTTGATTTTGATGCTCTAAGGTTTCAATGGGTCGCTTCCCTCTGTCGAGGTAAGTGGTATGTGCTCGAGGTTCTGGCCTCAAGGGGTGATCATGATATCCTGCTGGTGCGGAAATGCAAGGTTCCCGCATTGTTTGTTGCTCTCGAGGAATGTGATGGTTTTCCTCATACTCCCTTTCATGAGTGTAAATGGGATGGGCGGAGTTAGGTCGCCCTATGTAAGGAGCCCTGCGCTCCGGATTTGGTCTCTCTGTTCTGATGATAGGTAAAGAAGGGACGCCATATCCATGTTGCCCCTCTAAATGGACAGTGTGCTTGTTTAGCGCTTCATTGCACGGTGGCCACTCATGCCTACCTTCAAGAGGTGATTCTCTATTTATGTCAAGGTCTACATGTAAGGCATCTTCCCGAAAGGGGCTTCTTTGAATAGGCATACCCCACCGAGGATTCTGAATTGGATTCTTTTGTAGGTTAGACCGATAAGGCGGTATAACCAAATCCTCGGGACTGAAGTGAAGGCAACTTGTGCCTGCTTTTTGTGTACCTCTCGGAGCTTATGCCCTTGATTGGGCTTGACTACGGGTGTACACCATTGCGGTGCTTCTATGCTATCTAAATAAGTTTTTATCTCGTTTTATGATTTTCTCTTTTTTTTTTTGTCTACACTAAGCAGAATTAAACACACACATTCACAAGACCGTGATTATCTCTTTTAAGGATTCTTGGTGTGCCCTAGACTGATTTAGTGCATTTTGATGTTTTTTTTTGTTTTTGTAGATTTTGTAGAACGTTTAAATGCATCATGTAGGATCTTATAACTCCAAAACACGAGATTTCGGTCAAAGGAAACACCAAGTGCAATTGCATTCAGAGTTAAGCACGCCTAAGTCCTAGAAATATGAATTACATGAAACGAAAAAAGAGACATGTTGTAAGAGACGCAATCAGATAAAGAAAAATAGCCCTTTCATTAATTTCTTTCGATCTCTGTTACAATAATGCCTCCTCCCTTTTCAGGGGCTAGGAGTGCAAATAGGGTTTGATTACAATCGCTGAATGGTTCCTCCTTTCGCGTGCCCACGATTGCACTGGGCGGGCTAAGATGATGTCGCCGCTGATGTTGATGGGTTCTTCGCCTCTGCTGCTTCTCCTGCAAACAAAGAAATGATCAAGACGTTAGTAGCACCTACTGCAAATGAAAAGCATTCTCTCTCTAAAACTAACAAAATATGCCTACGAATATTTGCCTGAAACCATGAAAACAGTGAATCCAAATTGCTTCAAAATCTAACAGAAGGTAAGAACAGTCACCAGAAGGCCACTGCCACTGAGGCGACTGGCCAATTCACCTTAAACTGGAATTCGTCCCTGGGCAGGACGAATTCTGACTGTAATTCGTCCTTGGGTGGGACGAATTCTTATGAATAGGAGAAATCGACCTGCTGCTGCTCCAATGTCGGATCCCGGGACCTGCAAAACTCCTGCAAATAGGGGGGTTAGGTAATTGGGGCCATTTTGGGACGACCCAGATGATCGGATTTTCCCAATTTGGCCTCCTCCCTCGGGAATTTAACCTTGACACCTGCAAGTTAGTGAAACGATAAAGCAATGCAAAACACCCTAAACTCTGACCAAAAGCTACAAAATTGCAATTATAGACTAATAAGACCTAGTAACACATAATGCAATCTAAAAATTAATCTAAAGTGCTCAAAAACTGAAATTAGAACTTGGGGGTGCGGGGGTGCCCAAGTGGGCCTCCCACCGTTGGCCCTCGATTTTGGAGCCAATCCACCAAGGATGGGCCCAAAACCTTTTAGGATTGGGGGGTCGGTGAATTGGTAGGTTCAGATGTCCATGCGTCGGATTTGAGTAAGGTTCGAGCTTCCAAAGGCCACCCAACAACCTCCCTTGCAAAAGAGATTGATGGATGTAGGAAGGTGAACAAAGGGGGATGCAAGTGAGTCTTCGATTCGGCAGCACTTCGTTGCTTGAACACTCCTTCCACCTGTATATTTTGGGTGAGAAAAGTCCCACCTTTTATAGACCCAAGGGGTCTCTTTTGGGAGGGAAGCACAAAAGCCAAGTGTTGGCCATGGGCGCCATGTGGCAGTCTTGTCTTCCCATGAGGGAGGGGAGTCCTTCATTGACTTGAACTTTGATAAATGCTTCTTGTAACAGTCCTCTAACGGCCCCTCTGTCCACTTACACATGCGTGCAAGGTAGGAGCCCTTAACTGACTGTTACGGGCTGCCACTTGGCACCATTTGCCTTTTTGCCCGTTAAGCTTAGAATTCGTCCCACCCAGGGACGGATTCCGAATTCGTCCTGGGGTGGGACGGATTCTATTTTGAATTCGTCTCTGGGTGAGACGAATACTGGGCAAAGTGTCCAAGTGTGCCAAATTGCTTCTTGACCTCACAAAATTGCTATGAAAGTGGTTAAGACCACTGTTTAACCTCTGAGGGCTGCCCTGGGGGCTGTGTTTGTCAAAGCGATCAGTGTTTGCAGTCACATAATCGGATTGGTGCTGTTTTGGTGTCTACAGTAAGAGGGCCATAAAAGCCTACATTGATTATAAGTAAACATAGAAGACTTTGTTGAATTTTATTAGAAGAAGAAAAAAAACATTGAAAACTTTCAAATATTAAGGAATATTAAGCATTGAAAGCATTTTGATAGAAACATCTGAGAAGTCATAAAATAAGAAGAGAGGTCCATGATAGAAGAATGAGGCCCATATATAAAGAAAGGCCCACGAGAGAGGTATTTGTAGAAAAATGTCTAAAGGATCATATAAATAGAATAGGCCCACACATATAAAAGAGGCCTATATTAAAACTATTAGGCTCATTCAACCAAATTAAGAAATAACATAGTGAAGCCATTTGGACAACTCCAAAAAGAAGAGCAAAGAGGCCCATTTGGCCAAATTTAGAAAGAAGAGCAGAGAGGCGATTCGACCAAATCCAGTAATAAGAGAAGAGAGGTCATTTGGCCAACTCAAACAAGAAGAGCAGAGAGGCCATTCGACCAACTCTAGAAAGAAGAGTAGAGAAGTAATTCTAGCAAGAAGAGCAAAGAGGCCATTCGGTCAATTTTAGAAAGAATAGAAAAAAAGACCCATTTCAGCCATATAAATATTAGCTATTTAGCTATAATAGCAAATAATTTAGCTAATCTAGTAGTACAACAATAGAATAAAGAAAAATAATATTGTATTCAAAAGCATAGTGGTAAAGTAGGTTGATATTTTACAGAAGCACCATACATAAAAAACCTGTGAATCTACAACAACGTAGAAGAAGGTCAACCTGAAGATCAAAACTAGCATAAAAATTAGTAATACAACAAAATAGTATAGCATATTAAGGGAGAGCTATATAGTGGACCAGTGAAAACAAGGATTTAAGAGAAAGAAAGTAAGTTTTCCAATATTCAAATGAAGAAGCAAAGCTTCCAATACTTACGGATGGATAGATGCAACACACTAGCATTCAACATTGTAGGAATATGGAACATCCAACATTGAAGGAAGGCAAATCATCCAAAATTAGAGGAAGGTAAAGCATCCAAGCATTGGAGGAATGTGAAGCATCCAAGTGTTGTAGGAAGATAAAGTGTTCAATATTATTGGAAGAAAAAGTATTTAAAGTTGAAGCATGAGGAAGGAAGAAGTCTAGATGTGTGCATCAATGTTGTGTAGTCAAAAACCTCAATGTATGCAACATAATAATTTATTAACACATTAAATATTAGAGTTAAAGCATTTCTAAACACATGTAGAGCTCCACATGAATTATATTCATCATTCAACACATTCAATTTGGATTCACTTAAATAGAGGTGTAGTGGGAACACATCTAGAAGCACGTATGAAGGTATAATGTAGTATGTGATTTGGAATGGCAATGTGCAAGCATATCATGATTCAAAAATTAAAGTGCCTAAAGTAGAATATAAGGTTAGATTGCAATTTAACTTTTAATCAAGATTTTGTGGAGTTATATGGAGTCTATATAGTCTAAAAGGAATTATAAGTAGACTATAATTATAATTTAGGAGTTATAAGAGGAATATATTTTAATACGAGTTATAGAGTTAGGGTTTATAAATATTTTGAAAGCATCGATGTATAAGGGTTTCAACTAGTTAATTTATTTTATCTAAAGTTTTTATATTTGAAGTTTTTTAGAAGTTTTACTTCAAGAAAAAATTAAATAGTTTTTGAAGGTTCTTGAAGTTTTGCAAATTTAACTAGGGAGTGAAAAGGTTGTCTACATCAAAGGATTTGAAAGTTTTTAATTTGCAAATTTCATATTTGAATTATTATTTGAGTTGTTTTTCAACTTAGGGAGTCATAAGGTTTTCTACTTCAAATAAATCAAATTACAAACTTCATATTTGAGTTATTATTTGAACTTAGGATACAAGGATTTCAACTTAAAGATACAAGATGAATAAATTACTAAGAAAAAAATTTTAATATAGGAGAAAATATAAAAATGCAAAACCATACTTTATGAAAGGAAAAGTTCAAAAATAGAACTTATATCAAAAGTAATTTTTTGGATACAATGGGTAAGATCACAAAAAATTTCTTCAAAACTCTTATCAAATATGTAAGATAATATTACTTGAGTCTAATCAAAATATTCAAATGGAAAAAGATGTTTGGTATATAGACTTGGGATCTAATCATCATATGACTAGAAAATTACACTAATTTTGCATGTGTATGTGCAAATATGAATGAAGTTGCAGGTGACCTATCATATTTTATATATGAATGAAGTTGCAGGTGACCTATCAAAGTTTTATATATGACCTATCATATTTTATTTGTATGTATCCAATAAAATGATGGTTGTGGACCTTTTATACATAATTAAAACCATTAAGTGCACACATATTCTCTATTCATATAATATCAGTCGGATAATGGTTACCTTAGACACAAATAACACTTTTTTTTTTCAGATTTCAGCCATCTTCCACAGTGCATGATACGCTTATGTTTGATAATACACTTCTATTTTCATCTATATTGTTCATGTTGTACATGCCTTGGGTATAGGAGATACATATTTTCATCATGCTAGAAGAGAAGACTTAAAAGTCATTTCAACTTATCTCAATTATAGAGACTATGCATGCATGCAACCCCACGCTTGTCATATTTCTTGCCAATAAACATCTATAATCAAATCCAAAAGAAATTTGTTGTAAAAGTGATGTCAATGGACTAGATCTATAATATTTAGAAGATTATTGTTGATCAATATCAATAGAAGTTGACCAAAATAAGACATCATTTTGTTTCTCCTCATGTTTGGAGGACAAAGCATTTTTAAAATATGGAATTTAGTGGTACCTAATGTTAGGTACTTTCTTATATGATAGTTGACATGGGTCATATATAACTTGATGGAATAAGATATTGTAATAATGAGTTGGATAAAATTTTAGTAGTCAACTAAGATTAGGGTTATATTTTTCTTAAATTAGGGTACATAAAGAACAAATGTTATTATAATTATCATCCATACTTGTAATCTTCTATCACCTTTTATCGGTGTAAGAGACTTGACCCTTTTTAAGTGGTTATGAAACTTTATCCTCTCTAAATGGTGGTCCCATGTGTTAGGAGATCTTATAAAACTAGTTTCCTTAAGGAGTATTATTGATTTTATTATTAATTTTATTGATGATTTCCTTATTTAATGGAATCCACTAATAAAAATATATATTTTAGAGTGTCATAACAACTTTTATTACATTCACACTCATCCTGATCAAAACCAAATTTTCTACAATTATCATATAAAGAACTCCATCAAAAGCTATCATAAATATTGTTCATACCCAATTTAACAACCATTCCTAGTTTTTCATGTACTTTTAACAAACATTCCTAATTTTACATGTACTAAAAAGAATGCATAGTCATTCATACAATGATATTACAATCAAGAATTTACTTGTGAAGATAACTAAATTATTCCTCTAAACTAATATAATCTAAAACATGTTTGTATCTTTTTACTATTTTTTTTTTAATTATCACAGTCATATATATAAATAATCATTTATCATTTCTAAATATTTAAAATGGTAGTGATATAAATAAGCATTATTGATATTATTTAATCATAAGATTAATTAAAAGTGCAATTAATGGTTTTTAAAGAATTATTCAAGAAAATGCAACTATTCAAATGATTTTCTTTATGTGTCTTTTCACATGATTTATCATTTATTTATTGAATTGTTAGTATGTGATCTAAAATTCATAATTTCGACTAAGAAAAAGTTAAAAGTCTGAGTTAAGAAAGATTATGAAAGACTGAAATAAAAAATAATAAAGTATAACAAACCATAATAGAAAAATATATAAACAAAAAACATAATAATTTTATTTCTCAAATATCAGAGTACAATGCAAGCAACCTCTAATAAGAGATGTAAGGCTATAAAATTGAACCCATTACTCATATTTTTTTGTAGCTAGTGGTGCATCACTCTTTATATAAGATTTGGTGTGTTGGAAATCCTATTTATTGAATACAAAAGGTCACCTCTATAGAAATATGGTGGTTCACCTTCTATGAGTAAGGCGGTCACCCATATAGGAATGTGGTGATTCACCTTCCATAAATTACAAAGTGAATATTAAATGAAAATTGCATACATATAGTTTATATTTTTATGGTTTTTCTTCTACTAATGTGTCAAACATAGCTAAATATGAATTTTGGCAATGAAAATCTAAAAGAAGAAATTTTTTATTTTGAACAAGTATATTGTTTTGCATTTTTTAGGGTATTTGAAGCAATTTTTCTACAAAGTTCATGGAAAATCTTCTATGATAGAGTTTCTTGTTGAAAATGTTATTCTTTCTTTAACCTTTTTAAAACTTCTTGAATAGATCAAAATGGAGTACTGAGCACAAATTTATGCCCCTAATAGTGCAGCTAGGATTAAAAAAATATATTTTTAAGCATTTTAAAGCATTAAGCCATGTCCTAAAAAGGTCACAAGCCTAGAAAATTTTCCCCCCTTGAAAATTAATGGTCCCTATTGAATCAACTTTTGTCATCAAATATGGAAATTATTTCTTTATCTGGTTTTTGTTGAGCAATTTCCCTTGGTGACTAAGTTGTCTTGCCTTGACTACTTTGTATATTTAAATGGTCTTCCTTCTATCAGTCTTAGTCCATGTGTCAACAATCTAATAATTCTGTAATGATGTTAAATTGTTTGGATTGAGTTCTTCAATGTCTAATAGTTTTGCTACTATGAACTTATCAAATAGAGATAAATGATAAGGCCTAATTTCAACATTGAAAATTGGATGCAAACCAATATAATATGGAAGATTCAATTCAAAGGTATTTTCTCCCACCTTCTTAGTGATGGTATATGGTCCATATCAAAGAGGTTTTGATCTTCCTATGAGATCTTACAAAGTATAACATAAAGTACCTTTCATAAATTTTATGTGTTTATACTTATAGTTTAATTTCCTTCAAAAATAATAAATAGTAATACTAATACAAAATATTTATTTTTAAAACTAATAATTAAAATTTAGTTATAAATTTTTTGAGTAAATTGTAAAGGAAAAAAAAAATAATAATAAAAAAATAAAAAATTATAATTACAAATAAATTATTAAAAATTATTTATATATAAATAATATTAAATTTATTTTATATTTTATGAATGTTTTATATATATACTATAATTGTATTTAATTTAAAATTAAAGAGATGTCCACTTACCTCTTTAAAACATTCCAAAACTTAATTGTAAACTTGTACACCCAAGATTAAGACCAAACTTAAAATCACATAAATTCTTTTTACAAAGAAGTCATAATAACTCACATAGATTTAAAAGCCTTTGTCTTTGTATATCTCTTATTTTAATAATCTATCTTGATCACTTAAACCAAAACTCTACTTATATTTAAAAATTTATAAACCTAATATATATATTTTAAATAATAAAAATTTAATATTAAATATTTAATGGAAGTGTATGTGCTATCTTGCTATAATTAAAAAGTGCAAAGTCACATAAAATAAAATCATAAGAAATCTTTATATAAAATCTGATCTTTTAGGGATGGACAGCTAGCTCTCAGACAAACGCTCATAATATTAATAAACCTAACTTTTCTACACTAAAATTTTAGGGAAAATTCAAAATTTTAAAATCGAACCTATTTTATTAATTTGCCAATAGTTTGGAATTTTTTAAATAAAAAAGTAAAGAGCTTTAAGCTCCATATTTCATTTGAGGTCGTTGTAAATAAGAAAATAGATTACATGAGAACGATGTTGCAACTGCCGTGAAATGGCCTTCAATTACGGATATGTACAATTGCATGTGACTCTGCATTTGTATGTGAATGAAGTTGCAGGTGACCTATCGACTTTTCTGGCGGTATCCAAAAAAACGATGGTTGTGGATATTTTCTATAAATTTAAAATAAATTTAGTCCACACCTATTCTCTTTTCATGTCATATCAATCAAATAATAGCTGTCCCAGCTACAAATCCAACTTCCACTTTCAAATTTTCAGCCAACTTGCACGGTACACTTGTACCTGAAGGTGTACTTCCATTTTCATCGACGTTGTTCATGTCTTAAGCGCTTGGTGACACGAGATACATTAGAGTTATGCATAAAGGGTAGGTCTGAAAATGTATATATAATAATGAAGTGAATCAGTTTCGAAATTAAGGTGAATAGGGTCAAAGTCATGTAGAAGATTATTGGTCCCATGTTTTGAGATGATTGATTAGAGCCTATTGACACGAGATGACACATGAAAGTCTACAGACACCAAGCGCAAGATGACTAAGGAGAGCCTATTAACACCATGCACAAGATGACTAAGGAGAGCCTATTGACACCAGGCACAAGATGACTCAGGAGAACCTATCGACACCACGTACGAAATGACTCAGGAGAGCCTATCAACACCATGTACGAGAATATCAAGGAGAACCTATCGACACTAGGTATGAGATGACCAAGGAGAGCCTATCGACACCAAGCATGAGATGGCTTAGGAAAGCCTATCGACACCAGACACAAGATGACTTAGGAGAGCCTATCAACACCAGGTATGAGATGACTTAGGAGAGCCTATCGATACAAGACACAAGACGACCAAGGAGAGCCTATCGATACAAGACACAATACGACCAAGGAGAGCCTATCTACACCAGGCATGAGATGACTCAGGAAAGCCTATTGACATTAGGTACGAGATGACTCAGGAAAGTCTAACGACACTAGGCACAAGATGACCAAGGAGAGCCTATCGACACTAAGCATGAAAGGACTTAGGAGAGCCTATCAAAACCAAGCACAAGATGACTCAGGAGATCCTATTGACACCAGACATAGGATGACATATGAGAGACTTCCTACACAAGCCTCGAGATGCCCCATAAGAGACTACCGACACCATGCAAAAAACTACAATATGATAGCCTAATGACACCAGACACGAGAGAACTAAGAAGAGACTATCGACATAAGCCTTGAGACACCTTGCGAGGGACTACTAACACCATGCAACAAGCTGCAAGATGAGAGCCTAGAGATGCCATGCTTCGAGACACCAAGTAGCATGGTGCACTATGCCCAAATGCATGCCACGTGTTAGCCAAATTATTAACGATGCCACATGTCAACATCTCATTTCACACAATGCATACAAACACCTATATAAAGACATTAACAATAATTTGTCTTTTATTGCACAATCGAAAAACCTCTAGAAAATTTTAGAAACCCTTCAAAATCATCCTAAGCCTTTTGAAACCCTTTGAAACCCTTCCAAGGCTTGCAACAATGGCTGCAACATCATCCATTCAATAAAAAATTACTTTCAAAAACCTTGTTTGCTCGCTTATCTCCAAAATTTTCAACACTCCTGATTATGATTCAACATGGATGAAAAACATTGGGCTTTTGGGTAGCACTAATGCCCCAATTCAACATGAACATTTATTTGTTGAATACAATTGTTCAATCCTGTGACAATGATGGATCGATCGTTACAATGATGTTTGATAACAAACCCCTATCCTTCTCTATGAAATCATCTAACGTCCATTGATTAACAACCCTTATAAAAATTGTGATCTCGTCTCATCAAAATCACTCTGATTGAAGAGAAAAATATATCTAGAGATTCACTACAATGTCTCATCGGTTGTGTTATAAGGTAAGTCTGAAATTGCAAGTTTCCTCTTCCTTGTATAATCTCCAAATATAATTATTAATTGTGTTATAATATTTTTGCAGTGCAATCAAATCCATCCAGAAGGGGCCTCAATTTTTCATCTGTTACCCACAACTTCCTTTGCACAGTCATCGAGTTCTTCCAGACATGTATTGTTTTGCAGGGGAGAACAACAAACATTTCTTTCTAGGCTTTGGTGTATATAGTGTGTTGTATTGGAAAGAACAGATATGACTAGTCATCATATATTTTCAGTAGAATCACAAATGATCTTAACCATGTGTGCACAAATATTGTTGTCATTGTTGCTACTACCAATTTTTTGATTGCTTTCTTTCATGAAGCATATTTTAATGTATCCAAGATATAGGGAATTGGATCCAACATAGTCCAATGTTTTCCTACAAACATAAGCATTAAATGAACCCAAGGTTTAAGATGATGAAGTAGATTCAAGAGAAGTAGAGGTTTGTGAACAATGCAAGGTTGTTTGAAGTTTGAAGACAAACATGAATATCAAGATTGAAGATTAAAGTCCTCAATAACCAAATAATATAATATAGGTGTTGAGGTATATTACATAATTTGGTACATGCTAATGTACCCTCATGTACCCTCATCATACATTTGTAAATAGTTGATTAGAGTTGAGTCTATAGTTTAGACTGGATTATATTTCACCTTTTATATAAGTGTGAATGTGTAAGAAATGCACAAGTATCATGTAAAGTTGTAATGTGTAGGAAATTCACAAGTGTCATGTGAGTTAGTGTGCGAGTTTAAGTTAAGTCTATATACACAAGTTTTTTATATATAAGAGTGCAAATATATAATGTAAAGATGTGCTTAAGTGTCTTAGGTTAAAGTGTACAAGTTATAAAAGTGTAAGAGTCATGTTTAGGTGTACATACATAATAGAATCAAAGTTTTCATTAAGTTTGCAAGTGTCAAGTAGAAAAACTAAGAGTCATTAGACTTATATAAAAATGAATAATAATATATCCAAAAAAATCATTCTATTTTATTTTATTTTCTTATTTCTAAGTAATGCAAAGTACAATGGATAACATAATGAGGACCACACTCTCCAAAACATAACAATAAGGTACCTCCCTCCTCTTAATTCAAACTAAAATAATCAAAATGAAACACCAATAAAATATTCACATCAAAGATGATGTCATGGGCAACATAAAATATATGCCCACCTGAGTTAACTCGTTCTTGTCAAAAACGTGGTACTTTTTATATTTATATATATATATATATAGTATTCCCATTTCCATTCACATTAGTTCAACCACCTCCCCATCAGCCTATAAAAGTTAAAGTCTATGCATGTGCGCACCCCAAAATCCGGATCCCTCTTCAGATTTCACATTAACGTTTTTGACAGATAAATTATTATCTGTCAATATAAATTATTATCTGTCAGTGTATTGAGTTAATTCTTCTTGTACCTTTAAAACATTATAAAACTTGGGTGAGGTCAATTGCAGGTGACTCTGCATGTGTATGTGAATGAAGTTGCAGGTGACCTATCGATTTTTTTATATGTGAATGAATTTGCAGATGGCCTATCGATTTTTGTGTGTATGTATCCGACAAAACGATGGTTGTGGATCTTTTCTACATAATTAAAATCATGAAGTCCACACATATTCTCTTTTTCATGTCATATAAATCAAATAATAGCTGCCCCAGCTACAAATCCAACTTCGACTTTCAAATTATCAGCCAACTTCCACAGATCAGGTGCACTTCCATTTTCATCGGCATTGTTCACGTCCTAAGCGCCTTGGTGAGAGGAGATACACTTATCTCTCAAATCTCTATAAAATCTCTATCAATGCAGTTTCCCACAGAGACAAGTAGATACATATTTTTCTAACGCGAGAAAGAGAAGAGTTGAAAGTCATGTTAGCTTATGTCAATTATAGAGGGCATTCCCACGCTTGTCACATTTCTTGCCAGAGCGGGAAAGATGACCAAAAAAAATCAAAGAAAAAGTTTTTTGACGAGACATCTGTAATCAAAGCTGGAAAGAAATTTGTTGGAGAGTGATGTGAATGGAGTAAGATCTACAATATAAAACCATAAACTTTCAGGGCGAGGACAAACCTAACATTCAATCACGGGGTTCGTTCACGTGACTAAGGTTGTCTGTCCGAAAATGATTCAGAATCTTCTTTTAAAAAAACACAGATATTTTAAGTAAACACAAAAACTTGCTACGGGAAAATCCGGACTATATATTGTAAGCATAGTTTTTTTTTTTTTTTTTACACATCAAAAATATGTAATTTTCCTTTCATTTTTAATTATTAGATACAAGGTCAAACATAATTTTTAAGTAAAGTTGCCTTTGCACAGGTTAAATTATTGGAGGTTCCTCTATAACCCATGTCTCGTCTTGGTAAATACGATCCAGAGCGAGGGAGAGACCCTTATGGCTAGGGGTTGGTACCCCATAGTAGGGCACTCAATGGAGTAACTCAGACTACTACCTCTGCCCCAACAAGGCTTGTCTCCAAGGTTTGAACCTGGGTCTCTTCTTGGTTAACATCTAGAACTTATCAATCCACTCAGTCCTAGTGACTATCTTGTAAGCATAGTTAAACATCATAATTTTAAAACTAATAACTTGCACAAAAAAAATAATTCAGTAGTTTAATTTTAGAGATTTTATAACAACTCACAATTGAAGAGTAAAAAAAAATTGATTTTATATTATATATTCATTACAAAGAGAATAATTATAGTTTAAATTAGTAAATAAGCTTAAATACAACATAAAAATGAAACATTTTAAAATAAAAAGCAGTTTTTAGATTATTTTTTGTTTTCTCCTTCTTCCCCTTGCACTTGATGGTTGGCTTTGGCCAGGGTTATGCATAGTAGTGTATTCGTAAATTCGCAAATATTAGCATTTTAAAAAAATGTAAATTGGCAAATTTGGGGATCGTGGATGGCAAAAATTTTTAGGGATCGGTTCTCCACACGTTGATAATAATATTACAAGTATTTTTTAAATCGTCACCACTTCTGCCTAAATCATAGACCCATTTCACCTTAAAATTATAAAAATTTTAAATTATTTTGATAAATTCACCTCCTATACCTCTATATAAATAACGTGGCAATGATACTTATTAGTGTAAAACATTCAAAGTATTCTAAAAACGAACAAAAAAAGCAAAAAGTAAAACCTTCTAAGTCGAACCTCATTTTTTGCTCGTGTTGGAGCCGAACCTTGCTTTGCACCCAGAAAGGAGTTGAACTCTGCCATGCAATCGAACCGGATCCGCATGTGATTTACCACCCTGATTGTGAGCCAAACCCTGCTTTACATTACACCCAGAAAAGAGTTGGACCCTGCTTTGCACGCACCCAAAAAAGAGTCGAACTCTGCTTCTCTCCCAAATCGAATCAGAATGTGATTTTCCACCCTAATCATGAGTCGGACCTTGCTTTGCATCCAAATTCCATCTAAACTTGAATTTAAACCTTGATCGTCTACTTTGTACTAGGACAACATCCAAACATGAGTTTTCACCCAAACCATCTACTTTACACCTAGACGACATTCAGACTTGAACATCCGCCCGAACCGATTGCTTTGCAATCAGACGATATTTGGACCTGAAATTCCACCCGGACCATAAGCTTTGCACCTAGATGACATCCGAACCTGAATTTCCATCCGACCCATCTACTTTGCACTCGGACAACATTCGGACATCGTTTTCCACCTAGATGACATCTAGACCTGATTTTCCACATAAACAGAAATTCCACTTTCTTTTCCCTCTAATAGGAGTTGGACCTGCTTTTACACGTGGATTAATTTCAAACCTTATTTTCCACCTGAACGGGTAACCAAACCCTATTTTGAACTCGGACCAAGTTTTTCACCTGGATTCTATTCGAATTATGCGTAGATAGTGAAAATACAGGTGCAAAATTTCACCTCTTTTATTCTTTCTAGAGAATGATCTCAAGGAGTTGTAGTAGTAACATTTGTTTTTTTGTTAAAAAATTATTGGTTTTTAATTTGCTATTTTCCTCTGTTTTTCTTTATTCCATATGTGAGTATTTTTATGCATATTTCAGGCAGTTGTCTTTCTCTTAGAAAACTATGATTCTCTATTTCTCTTAAGACACCACGATTCTCTATTTCTCTTAAGACACCACGATTCTCTATTTCTCTTGTTTTTTAGAGAATATGAGATCTCATTTATTGTAAATATGTTAATGCTTTGTTTGTCATGTTTCCCTTGTTTTTTTTCGTTCCACATGTGAGTGTTTTGACGCATTTTTCATCTAGCTGACCTTCTCTTAAGAGACTGTGATTCTCTATTTCTCTTAAAACACTACAATTCTCTATTTTTTGTCATAAAATTCAAAATTTGATTTTACTGTTTTTATGTCATTTAATACAAATAAGTGAATGCCATATTTCCTATTTTTTCCATTGTTTTTCTCTATTCCATTAGTGAGTGTTTTCATTGATTTTTAGCTAATAAACTTCTAAAAACACTCTGTTCAAAGGCCATTTAGTACCATAATTCGGTATTTTTCAGCATTTGAATCTTTATATATATTTTGTATCTACATGCCCTTATTATTTTTTTTAAATTATAGATTCTTAAAACATTATAGCATTCCAATAAGTAATTGAAATAAAACACCAATTAAATAGGCATCTTGGAACATACGCCACCTGAGTTAACTTGTTCTCGTCAAAAACGTGGTACTTTTTCACAAAAATGTATCTGTCTAAATAGTATTCCCATTTCCATTCACATTAGTCCAACCACCTCCCCCATCAGCCTATAAAAGTTAAAGTCTATGCATGTGCGCAACCCAAAATCCGGATCCCTCTTCAGATTTCATATTAACGTTTTTGACAGATAAATTATTATCTATCAGTGTATCAGAGTTAATTCTTCTTGAACCTTTAAAACATTATAAAACTTTGGGTGAACACTTAGGTTAACGTCAATTGCAGGTGACTCTGCATGTGTATGTGCAAATGTGAATGAAGTTGGAGGTGACCTATCAATTTTTATATGTGAATGGAGTTGCAGATGACCTATCGATTTTTGTCTATATGTACCCGACAAAATGATGGTTGTGGACATTTTCTACATAATAAAAATCGTGAAGTCCACACATATTCTCTATTCATATCATATCAGTCGGATAATGGCTGCCTCAGCTACAAATAACACTTTCACTTTCAGATTGCACTTCCATTTTCACAGGCGCTGTTCACGTCGTACAGGAGATACATCTTTTCGTCACGCTGGAAGAGAAGACTTAAAAGTCATGTCAGCTTATATCGATTATAGAGCCACGCTTGTCACATTTCTTAAATATTTAGTGGAAATATATGGGCTATCTTACTATAAATAAAAAGTGCATAGTTGCATAAATTAAAAAAAAAACTTTATAATCTTGTGACAAGTTAATAAGATCTGATCTTCCAGGGATGTACAGTTAGTTCACAAGTAATTCTCGAACTTACCGATAAACCTGTCTTTTCTAAACTAAAACTATAGGTAAAATACAAAATTTTAAAATCGAAACTATTTTATTAGTTTGCCAATAGTTTGGAATTTTTTTAATAAAAAGTAAAGAGTTTAAGTTTTTGATATATCAATTCAGGTCGCTGTAAATAAGAAACGACAAGGACGATGTTGCAGCTGCCGTGAAATGGCCTTCAACTACGGAGATGTACGATTGCATGTGACTCTGCATTTGTATGTGAATGAAGTTGCCATGTGACCTATCGACTTTTATGTCTGTATCCAACAAAACGATGGTTGTGGACCTTTTCTACAAATTTAAAATAAATTTAGTCCACACATATTCTCTTTTCATGTCATATCAATCAAATAATAGCTGCCCCAGCTACAAATCCATCTTTCATTTTCAAATTTTCAGCCAACTTCCACAGAGCACGGTACGCGTGTACCTGAAGGTGCACTTCCATTTTCACCGGCATTGTTCACGTCCTAAGCGCCTTGGTGATAGGAGATACACCTTTTTATGAACTTATCTCTCAAATAAGAGTCAAATCTCTATCAATGCAGTTTCTCACAGAGAGAAGAGAAGATTTAAAAGTCATGTTCGCTTATGTCAATTATAGAGGGCATTCCACGCTTGTCACATTTCTTGCCAGAGCAGGAAAGGAGACCAAAAAAGCATAGTTATATATCATAGTTTCAAGACAATCCGGAAAATATATTGTAAGGATAGATTTTTTTTTACACATGGAATCTTGAACTTTCTTTTCATCTTTAATTATTGGAAAGTTGTCACAGACATTTAAATTATTGGAAGTGTTTTTATCTGATAAATATGATTTAGAGTGAGGGAGATCCTGATGGCTCCGGGTTGGTACCACACTCTAATGCACAGTCAATCGATTATGTCAGACTACTAACTTTGTCCCCCAACAAGGCTTTGCCCCCAAACCTGGGTTTCTTCCTTCTTGGTAAGCCCCTGGAACTTACCAATCCACCCAGCCCTTGTGACTATATTGTAAGCATAGTTATATATCATAGTTTTAAAACTAATAACTTGCAAACAAAAAAAATTAGTAGTTTAATTTTAGAGATTTTATAACCACTCAAATAACATAACTAAAAAAAACAAAGAAATTATTCAATAAACACAAAAAAATATTTTAAACAATAATTGGAGAGTCAAAAAAATTGATTTTATATATTCATTACAAACAGTATAATTATAGTTTGAATCAGTAAATAAGCCCAAATACAACATAAAAATGCAACATTTTAAAATTAAAAAATAATTTTAGATTACTTTTTGTTTTCTCTTTCTTTCCCTTGCACTTGATGGTTGGCTTTGGCCAGGGTTAAGCATAGTGGCGAATCTTCATAAATTTGCGAATATTTGCAAATTGGCGATTTTGGAGATCCTAGAAATCAACCCATTCGCTTAAAATATTCGAGTGCAAAAAAAAAAAATCTATAGGGGTCGGTTCGCCACACGTTGATAATAATATTACAAGTATTTTTTTAAATCGCCAAAACTACAGCCTAAATCATGGACCCATTTCACCTTAAAATTATAATTTTTTTTAATTATCCTGCTAAATTTGCCTCTTATACCTCTATATACATAACGCGACAACAATACTTATTAGTGTAAAATATTCAAAGTATTTGAAAAACGAACAGCAGCAGTGAAAAATAAAATCTTCTAAGCCAAACCTCATTATCCACCTGTGCTAGAGTCGGATCTTGCTTTGCACCCAAAAAGGAGTTGGACCCTTCCATGCAACCAGATTAGATATGCATGTGATTTACCACCCTGATCGTGATATGGACCCTGCTTTGCACCTGGAAAGGATCCAAACCTTGCTTTACTCCCAAACTGGATCCAAACGTGATTTTCCACCCTAATCGTGAGTTGGACCCTGATTTGCACCCAAATGACATATGAACCTAAATTTAAACTCAGACCATCTGCTTTGCCCTAGGATGACATCTGGACATAAGTTTCCACCCAAACCATTTGCTTTGCACCCGGACAACATTCAGACCTGAACATCCACCCGGATTGACTGCTTTACAATTGGACGACATTGAGACCTGAATTTCCACCCAAATCATAAGCTTTGCACTCGGACGACATCCAGACCTAAATTTCCATCAAACTTGTTTGCTTTGCACTTGGACAACATCCGAACTTAGTTTCCACCTAGATGACATCCAGACCTGATTTTCCACACAAATAAAATTCCATCTGCTTTCTCCTCTAATAGGTGTCGGACCTGCTTTTGCACTCATATTGGTTTTGGACTTTATTTTTTACTTGAACGGGTAACCAAACCCTATTTTGAACTTGAACTAAGTTTTGCACACAGACTCTATCCATATTATGCATTGATAGTGAAAAATACATATGCAAAATTTCACCTCTTTTATTCTTTTTGGAGAATGAGCTCAAGGAGTTGTTGTAGTAACATCTATTTTTCTGTTAAAAAATTATTGATTTATATTTTGTTTTTTTCCCTTGTTTTCTTTTATTCCACATATGAGTATTTTTATGCATATTTTAGTTAGTTGTCTTTCTATTACAATACTATGATTCTTTGTTTCTCTTAAGACACCAATATTATCTGTTTCTCTTGTTTTTAGATAATATGAGACATCATTTATTATAAATATGTCAATGCTTTGTTTGCCATGTTTCCCTTGTTTTTATTCATTCCACATGTGAGTGTTTTGACGCATTTTTTATCTAGTTGACCTTCTCTTAAGAGACTGTGATTCTTTATTTATCTTAAGACATTATGATTCTCAATTTTTTTGTCATAAAATCCAAAATTTTATTTTATTATTTTTATGTCATTTATTACAAATAGGTGAATGCTATATTTCTCATTTTCCCCTGTTTTTCTTTGTTCCATTAGTGGGTGTTTTAATTGATTTTTCAGCTAGGAGACCTCTAAAAACAATATGTTCCAAGGTCATTTAGTGCCATAATATGGTATTTTCCAACATTTGAATCTCTAAATATAATTCGTATCTACATACTTTTTTTTTAAATTATAGAAATTCTTATACATGATAACAAATTTGAATTTATTTATTAATTTTGTATGTCATTTAAATTAATACAACTGCAGACAATTATTTATCTTCAGAAAATAGAGTAGTGCATTACACAGAAAAATCACGATAAAACCTGAATAAAAATTGGTATGTAGTTTCTACCAGCCAACCCTTTTTTTATTTTAATTACAATATTATCTTGAGGCCTTATAGTATTAAGATCTTTTCAACATTTTATTAATTTTCTAGTATGAAAAAAAATTATTTACCAATAAAACAACACCTACTAGTGATGGAAAGAAGGGAGGCAAATATTCTGCTGAAAAGAGTATCCTAAAATATTTTAACCATATATCAAAATCCAACGAGCCATCGACATTAGTAAAAATTAAAGGTACAAATAATTTTTACCTATAAAAATTATTTATTTGTATTCTATTAATTTTTAGTTAATAATGCTTTCTTCCTTAAAAATTTAAGTTTCAATATATGGCTTTGGTCATATTGCATGTTGTTTTGAATCTTTTTTCTATTTGTAAAAATATGTTCTCTTACATCCAAAAATGATAAAAAATATCATTGTAATGCAGAATATATGGTTGGCCCTGATATGCCTCCACTTGAAAATATTCCTCATGAAAAGATGCATTAAGAAGAAAATTCTTTAAACAATAACATCCAACAAACACTTGATATTTCTCAAAATGACATGCAACTTGAAAAAAAAAACGATAAATCAAATAATATACAAACTTTTAGGGAATCTTCATGCCAAAAAACTAAACATAGAAGGTTAAATAGGTGGACTATTGGAAGGTCATTTAAAGTTGAATGGTCATCAACATACCCTTTTATAGAGCCATTCCAACTAGAGAACATCAATGACACTCCAATAAAATATAAATGCATAATTTGTAGTTAGAAATTGGGAAAGGAGCATAAGATGCAAATGAAGTTAGATACAATGCAAAAATATTGTGGAAAAGTTTATTCAACAATTAATGAAAGTGATAGAACAATTAGGAAAATAGTTAGGTGAAAAGATGCATTAGAATGCATGCATGTTAGATATTTAAAATAATATGAAAATAAATTAAAGTTATGACAATCTCTTGTTGAGAAAGGCAGAACAATTCAAGCCTAATTTCAGAAATTCACAAGATCACTTTAGCTTCAAAAAGCTTGTAGTTTGTTGTTGTACATAGTATTTTGAAAAAGGGTAGACCAATATCTTATTTTATTGATTATAAGCACCTATTTTAGCTAGTCAATGTTCAAAACCTTCCTAGTTCACATTGGTCTGATCGAAGTGGTTGGAAAATGGTAAAATGTCTATCATTGGTTGAATAGGAGGACCTGAGGGAGAAAGTAAAACTCACCAAATTTATTTCACTTTCAATAGATGAGGTGATGGTTGTTGACAACACATCTTGGATTTGCATTCATGTCTATGCATTGTAAAATCATGTAAGACAACCTAGTTTGCTTGCATTACATAACATGGTGGAAAATTTTAATGTGAAAAATCTCTATGATTTTGTTGTAAGTAGTTTAAAATATATTACGGGAATAAATTATATTGAAATAGCCACAAAGTTAATATGCATTGGGGCTTACGGTGCTACTACAAGGCAAGGACACAGGAGTGGTCTATGTGTTCAACTTCAGATATCAATTACCATGTATTTGATACTCATTCATTGCATGGCTCATAAAATGAATCTTGCATATAAAATTGTGAGCACTTATAATAATGTTGCAAGAGAGGAGGATCTTGTTTGCAAGATACATTCTTATTTTTTGTGCAATCCAAAGAGGTTTTCTGGGTTTCAATAGTTTGCACTAGGGGTTATAGAAGGGAGAAAATTGTTAAAAGATGTCGATACAAGGTGGATTTAATTGTACCAACCTACATACAAAGTTTTCACATAATATAAATATTTAACGATGTTGATAAAGCAAAATAATTGCTATATCGTTTGTCCAACTTAGAAACACTTCTGACATTATGTTGTATTATTCCAATGTTGCAAGAAATTAATAGATTGATTAAACATGCATAAGAAAGATCCATATATATTGTCAATTTCATTAGGATAACAAAAAAAAAATGTATGCATATTGATAGGATATGTGTATTCGAAGGAAATTGTACAGATCCTTTGTTTGATAGTTGAAAAATACTAACTAATGTGAATGATCCAGAAAGCTTTTTGAAGTTTGACATCAACGATCATGTATGTATTAGTGTTCATGGAAGGATGATACCTCTATTATTTTGAAAGGTAATTAAATATAGTTACAGATGATGTTGAACAAATTCTCATAACATGAAATAGATTTGAAGTAGTTTTACAAAATACTAATATTAAATTGATTAAAATAGCAGATTCATTAACAAAAGAAATAAGAGATCGGTTTCAAAGAGACGAGTTGCTTGAGACCATGGGTGTGGTAAACCCCATGTTTTGGGATCCTTGTAATAACTACAAATCTATACATGAATTTTTTATTAAATATATAAGCACACTTTCTAAACGTTTTTGTAAAAGAGTGTAAGTCAATGGTATTTAAATCAAAGGTATTCTAAAAAAAACTTTTAAAACAATAATAATCACATTTTGAAATGACAATGGTTGAAAAAACGTCACTTTTGAGTAACTATCACGAGTTTGGTTTCATTACACATTTGTGGAAAAAATTGGATCTAAGTAGTTTCTTACAAGATGTAATGAGTGAATATTTTTATTTATATGAATTATGTCAAACAATGATTTTGGGATTTGTAGAATATGAGAGGGTTTTTAGTGCACCATCTTTTGTGAAATCTAAACACCATAATAGGCTAGATAAAAATTTGGATAATTGTTTGAGAATTTGTATCATCATATAAGCTAGACAAATTTCCCTATGACAGAGCATTAGCATATTGGAAATCACTAGTAAATAGAAGGGGTGTCACTAATATACACGATAATGAGTATATTCATGGTGGTAGTGATCAGATTATGGAGACACAAATCTTTACTATGCTTAACAATGATTCTGGACAAGCTGATAAGGTTTTGTTTCAGATACCTGAATTGTAATTTTTTTAAGATTTCACAACATTGATAAATTTGACTTTCTTTGTTATCAATTTCATTGATAAATTTGATTTTACTTGTTATCACAATGCTTATTAGTGATGGTTCTAGACAAATTGATAAGTGTTTGTTTCAGATATCTGAATTGTAATTTTTTAAATATTTCACAACATTGATAAATTTGGCAGTATTTGTTAACAATTTTAATAATAAATTTGATTTTACTTGTTACCACAACATTTCTTCAACTACCTGAATTTTAATTTTATCATTTATATCAAAGCGATCCTTTTCAAATTATATGTTTTATATAGTAGTCTACGTAGTGTCTTAACCGTGTTCATTATTAAAACCTTATGTTTTATGTTATAGTATTGTTAATGTATTGATATTTATATATTGGCACAAGTGAGCTATATCATAGTAATATTTCATTTATTATTTGAAATTATGATAGTTGAATCGTTCTAAATTTAAATGCAACACAAGAATATAAATAGAAACCACCATTGAATGATAGAAGACACAAACTAATAAGTGTTTTTCATTATTTTCAATAAAAATATACATTGTCCAAATTGTTGACAACAATACAATAAAATTTGTTGTTAACTATGAAATAGTCTACAATATCTTAAGTTTCAAATGGGGGCTTAGAGGGAAATTCGATTGCTCCTTCTGTATATGGATCACCTTGAGATTCATATGCTCTTGAATATTTAGGTTCCTTTTCCTTTTCTCCTATGCCAACAACTTGCTCTGACACTGACAATGCTCTAGCTCTCATGAGGCCTTCCTTTGCCTTATTTATGCTCCTCACCAACACTCCTTCTTCTCGGGTTGGATCCTCTTGCACTAAATAAATGTTTTCTTCATGCTTCTTAAGAAAGATATATGGATCCATTTTGTGCTCATAATATTTCTTAAGTAATTTTTGTCTCTCATATTGGCTTGTAATATCTACTTCATTGTTATTGCTACTTGCAGTGATTTATTTGCCACTTGGATATTAACATTCATGATTACAACTTGTTTCTTTAAATTATTAAAATTTGATTACAAGAATTAAAATCAAACATTAGTTAGTTGAGATTTATATGAAAAAATATAACCATAAAATTTACTAAAACTAAAATCTCACCTCAGTCGCATCCCTTGAAGCCTCTGCGACTACAACTTTATTTTTATCAACAACCCATTGATTATAACATGCTTGGGCTTCAACATTTAGGTTCTCCAATCTATTCAACATAATGTTTAAAATTTTATTATTATATAAAACATAAGCATTTACGGAGCCTAATTCAACTTGGTGTAACAAATCACCAAGCTTGTCTGGTTCGTTTTGAACCAAAGAAAATATTTTTTACCTTTTAGAAAAAAAATATATATCAAGCATTTAACTCCTTTATAAGGACATTTACCCAAAATTTTCAATTCTTAAGCATGAGATTCCGAAAGAAAGAAATACTGAGATGTAATAAAAATAGAACTAGTTTGATACATGAAATAACACGAATATAATCCCATCAAAAGTAGGAGCACAGCCCTTTTTATTCATGTGGTTCCAACTCGGTTACAATAGCATGATTTCCATTACAAAAAGTGCACAGTGATCTTCTTCCGCATGCCCACATTTGAATCGGGCGAGCCAGTGTTGCCGTCGCTTATGCTGATGAATCCTTGTCGGCTGCTGTTCTTCCTGCATTCAAAGAAACAATCAACTGTTTAGTAGCACCTGCAACAAGAGGACATAACGTTTGTCTTTAGAAGCAATGAGAAATGCATGCAAAATATTGATTAACTCATCACCAAAAGGCTGCTGCCAGCAACAGTCGGTGAATCTGCTCTTCGTTACCTGCAAGTTAGTATTTTCATTGCATCGTGAACATATATATTTAATGACTGTCTTTTGGAAAATACATTCGAACGCTGTTAACTGCAATACATATTTGAACGTAAAACGTAAACTATTCAAACAACATGAGCGTGATGTAAATACGCGATAACAGAATAATCTAGAATGAACAAAAAGCATGCGGGGCACCCGAGCGGGCCGCCCATGCTAAAACTTAATTTCGAAGCCAATCCACTAGGGACGGGCTCGAAATCTCAGAAAGAGAATTATCGTCGGATGGATGTTGCTGTGATCCAACGTCGGGTCTGAAGGTCAGATTCGCGCTTCTGAAAACCACCCACCAACCTCTCTTTCGCAAGAGATTATGGATGTAGAAGAATGAATTCGGAAAGGAGTGCAATCGGGTCTTCGAATGAACAGCACTTCGTTGCGTTTAAGAAAAATGCTCCTTTTTTCCTCCCCTTTGGGTGGAAAAATCCACCATTTTATAGACCCAGGGGGTCTCCTTGAATGTCGTGCATAAGCGCCACGCGTTGGTCAAAGGTGCCATGTGGCGGTCGTGTCTCCTCGAAAGAGGAAAGTCTCCCACGACTCGGGCTTACGTTAATGCCACTGTGATAGTCCTTCAACGGTCCATGCAACTGACTGTGGTGTCACTGCCAGTTGTCTAAAGCCCACCTTAAATCGTTTTAATGGCACTTTGAATGTTGATTTCTACCTTGATGTTTGCCTTTGATTGGCGGAATGTCGCCTTTGGATGCTTGCCTTGATGTCTGCCTTTAAATGCTTTAATGATGCCTAGCGCAAATGCCGAAGTGTCGCGATATCGCGACACTTCAGCCAAGGCCTTTCCTTGAGTTTCGAAGTGTCGCGATATCGCGACACTTCGGCCAAGGCCTTGCCTTGGGCGTCGAAGTGTCGCGATATCGCGACACTTCGGCCAAGGCGCCTGGGCGTACGATCGCGCCATGGCGCCGAGTGTCGCGATATCGCGACACTTCGGCCAAGGCCAGGCCTTGGGCGCCGAAGTGTCACGATATCATGACACCCGAAGTGTCACGATATCGCGACACTTCGGCCAAGGCAAAGCCTTGGGCGCCGAAGTGTCGCGAAATCGTGACACTTCGGCCAAGGCAAAGCCTTGGGCGCCGAAGTGTCACGATATCGCGACACTTCGGCCAAGGCAAGGCCTTGGGCGCCGAAGTGTCGCGATATCGCGGCGTCGCGATATCGCGGCGTCGCGATATCGCGACACTTCAGGCAAAGCTTTGCTTTGGGCGCCGAAGTGTCACGATATCGCGACACTTCGGCCGAGGCCCTTCTTTTGATTAAGACTTTGTCTTGATGAAGGCTTTGTTTTGATGAAGGCTTTGTTTTGATAAAGGCTTGCTTTTGACTTTGATTGAGACTTTGTTTTGATCAAGGCTTTGTTTACTTTTTGACCTTCTGAACTGCTATGTAAGTGGCTAGGACCACTGTTTGACCTCTGAGGGCTGCCCTGAAAGCTGTGTATGTCAATGCGATCAGTGTTTGTAGTCACTTAATCGGATTGGTGTTGTTTTGGTGTCTATAGATGCCCCTTTTTGGGAAGCGCTACGGGTGATGCAATGCTGAGCAAAAATAGATGACCAAAGCACTAATGATTAGGGTTTCTTGGTAACCTAACCAACTTTTGATGCCCCAAGTATGGAAAGGGCATGCATTCTTGAATCCTTGCTTCGACGAGCTAAGGAATTTGATTTCAAGTGTTAACCTATTTTGGTGAGGTGTGACTTGAGCTTGGACATTGATCAGTCATGATTAGGCAAAGGGCGTAACCTTTTGTCCACAGGGGGAACCTTGTGTTCATGCTTCGGGAATGCCAAGTGTTTGATCAATTTAATGATTGCTTGTTTACGCCTCAGGCGGGAGCGTGATTGTCTTTGTCAATGATTCTTTGAATGCATGCCATTGCCTTGATTGGGTGTGTGCTTGTTGATTGGTGACTAAGTGTGACTACCCCCTCAAGCGACGAATCGATGAGGGAATGACCTTCATGAGAAAAGCGACGAGTCGCTTGACCCAAGATGACTTAGGTTAGGGTGCCTTTAGATGTTTTACCATTTAAGCACGTGCAATTTCCCGACATTTGGACCTATTTTTGGTGGGTGTTAACCCTTTTGGTGATGCCATAATGGGGTGAAATCATCAAAAACCCGTCTTCCCGTGGAGCGGTCCAGCTATGGTAGCCTTCTTGGGGAAGTGGGAAAGTGACAATTTGAGCCCCGACATCGATTTTTTATGCCAAGAGGTTAAGTGCAAGAGCACTTGTGTCCGGCAATGCTTATTGCTTATGTTTTTGTGTTGCATTTTTGTGATGTTTTTGTTGTTTTGATTTTCTTTCTTTGTGTATATGTCATGATTTTATGTTATGCATAATGATTGATGTTGATGGATGCATGCTACTTTATATTGATGGATGCATATGGTATGATAAATGCGATTGTTGTATGTTGATTTATTTTGATGGATGCATAATGAATGCAAATGTTTTTGATTTATATGTGATATGCAGAAATGAAATGGATGGATGGACTTTGTGATGTTTGGCTATGGCACCATAGACTTTTTGGAGTTACTAGCCATGACTGTACTTTATCTTACAAGACTTTTGAACAAGGTATGAATCGGACTTGTTTTTGACCAAGTTATTTCACATCCCTGTGTGTGCAATTGAGTTCATTTATGTGGTATTTGTCGGGATACCGCCGAGTGCCGGATGGGCTTTCAACCGAACCTGTCATCGAGGATCACCTAATTAGCTCCACTAACTCCTTTGTTGTATTTAGTTAGATTAATCTGCGGTGTTATCCAGGATACCATAAGCTAGCTCATCCTTATGCAAACATTGGTCTGCACACATGCAAAGCGAATGTGACAGACATATCGTCATGCGGGTAGGATACCACCATTGCCAGATAGGCTATCAACCAAACCTGTAATGAGGATCACCTAGATGGTTTTTCGAATGCTGAGAATTCCAGGGATTCAAGTTCAGGATATTTGTTGGCTTAATGGTTGAGAAAGTTGCTCGTCTATATAGTGATGAAGATCATCTGTTTTCTATTAATTCTTTTTGAGCAAGGATTTTGAATAGTGGTGATAACCACTGTTATTTGATTTTGTGTTTTGGGTATTTTGAATTTGAGCTTGTGAATGGCTTTGATCCTTGTGGCCTTGGGGATGACTACCCATCCTGGTTAGGGGCGGATAGTACGAATCCTTACGACGTTGGGGACCAAGGGGATGATGGGGATTATGGAGTAAGGGCATTGATCTTTTAGGCCTTGGGGATGACTACCCATCCTGGTTAGGGGCGGATAGTACGAATCCTTACAACTTGGAGACCAAAGGTGAATGGAAAGTGTTAGGATGATGATTTGTTGGAATTTTGTTTGTGAATGGTGTTGATCCCTTTAGGTCTTGGGGATGACTACCCATCCTTAGCAAGGACATGTAGTACAAATCCTTACAACTTTGGGAATCAACTATGATTGGGATTTGGTAGTGGTGAAAACCATTGTATATGGAGGTGAATGGATAGGGAAGAGCTTGTCCTTTTGTCAATTCTCAGCATTCTAGAACCATTCGCACGGGGGGATGAGCAAGATAACCGTTTCGCTTATGGTGACCTGGATTACTGTGCAGGTTTCATCTTTCATTCACACAACTTGGGAATTTTTATGTGTTTTAATTTGTGTTGGGATGTTACGTAACAAGGTGTATTTCAAGTGTAACTCTACCTTCGTAAAATCTGTTTGACTTGATACATTACATGGCTAAAGAGCAAAATGATGACTGAATCACGAAAACTCTTGATACATTAAAAGACCACTGACTCTAGTGTGGTAAAAGCAATGCATGGTGTTTTTTTTTTTTTTTGTAAAATGGAACAGTGTGGAACAAGATGGACTAATAGAACCATGACAGCCTATGGTGCCTTTGACCTGTATGACCACAAATATGCAATGTATGGATGCAATGCTTTAATGCAGCTATGTATTTTTGTATTTTTGATGGATTGATTTTGGTGAATATGAAGATGAGGTGCGAGAAGAGCTCTCTATTGATGAATTTGAGTATGCCTAGAAATGAGATGCAAATTTTTGTTGTTTTTGATGATTTTTGTTGTTTTTGAAATTTCTTGATTTTTGACCAAGCGATTATGGAAATCCTTGGAGCATTTTGGAATTGACCAAGCAATTTTAGAGATCCTTGGAGCATTTTTGGGATTACCAACATTGAATGGATTTTGGGATTGACCAAGCGATTGTGGAAATCCTTGGAGCATTTTGGGATTGACCAAGCGATTTTGATAATCCTTGGAGCATTTTGGGATTGACCAAGCGATTGCAAGAATCCTTGGAGCCTTTGGGGTGACCAAGCGATTGCGATAATCCTTGGAGCATTTTGGGGTGACCAAGTGATTGCGATAATCCTTGGAGCATTTTGGGGTGACCAAGTGATTGCGATAATCCTTGGAGCATTTTGGGGTGACCAAGTGATTGCGATAATCCTTGGAGCATTTGGGGTGACCAAGTGATTGCGATAATCCTTGGAGCATTTGGGGTGACCAAGTGATTGCGATAATCCTTGGAGCATTTTGGGGTGACCAAGTGATTGCGATAATCCTTGGAGCATTTTGGGGTGACCAAGTGATTGCGATAATCCTTGGAGCATTTTGGGGTGACCAAGTGATTGCGATAATCCTTGGAGCATTTTGGGGTGACCAAGTGATTGCGATAATCCTTGGAGCATTTTGGGGTGACCAAGTGATTGCGATAATCCTTGGAGCATTTTGGGGTTGACCAAGTGATTGCGATAATCCTTGGAGCATTTGGGGTTGACCAAGTGATTGCGATAATCCTTGGAGCATTTTGGGGTGACCAAGTGATTGCGATAATCCTTGGAGCATTTTGGGGTGACCAAGTGATTGCGATAATCCTTGGAGCATTTTGGGGTGACCAAGTGATTGCGATAATCCTTGGAGCATTTTGGGGTGACCAAGTGATTGCGATAATCCTTGGAGCTTTTGGATTTACCAAGTGATTGCGATAATCCTTGGAGCATTTTGGGGTGACCAAGTGATTACGATAATCCTTGGAGCTTTTGGTGTTTTGACCAAGTGATTATGATAATCCTTGGAGCATTTGGGGATTGACCAAGTGATTGCGATAATCCTTGGAGCATTTTGGGGTGACCAAGTGATTACGATAATCCTTGGAGCATTTTGGGGTGACCAAGTGATTATGATAATCCTTGGAGTTTGGAGTGACCAAGTGATTGCGATAATCCTTGGAGCATTTGGGGTGACCAAGTGATTGCGATAATCCTTGGAGCTTTTGGTGTGACCAAGTGATTGTGATAATCCTTGGAGCATTTTGGGGTGACCAAGTGATTGCGATAATCCTTGGAGCATTTTTGGGAGTGACCAAGTGATTGCGATAATCCTTGGAGCTTTTGGGGATTGACCAAGCGATTGCGATAATCCTTGGAGCATTTGGGGTGACCAAGTGATTGCGATAATCCTTGGAGCTTTTGGGGTGACCAAGTGATTGCGATAATCCTTGGAGCTTTTGGGTTGACCAAGTGATTGTGATAATCCTTGGAGCATTTTGGGGTGACCAAGTGATTGCGATAATCCTTGGAGCTTTTGGGATTGACCAAGCGATTTTAGGAATCCTTGGAGCATTTTTGGGATATGGCTCTCTTAGATATGAAATGGTCGCAAATGACTGATATTCAAGGGTTCTGTTTCCTTGATACCATCAAGAGAAGCTAGCCGGTACGTCCCGGGTCCTATTTTGCTATCAATGACATATGGACCTAACCAATTTGCCGCGAACTTGTCCCTTAGGTGGGACGGCAAATTAGAGTTCTGTTGGTTTTCCTTCAAAACCAAATCACCAACCCGAAAGTCCCTTAGGTGAACTTTCATGTTGTAAGCTTTCTTAAGCCGCTCTTGATAGATACGTAAGTGCTCGAGAGCATTAACGCGTCGTTCGTCAAGCAACGTAAGTTGGTCTAACCGGGCCTGCCATGCAGTGTCATCATCGATGAACTCCTGCATTGATATGCGCAAGGAAGGAATTTCCAACTCGAGAGGCATTACTGCCTCTGAGCCATACACGAGCGAAAACGGAGTTGCCCCAGTTGGCGTCCGAATGCTAGTGCGATAAGCCCAAAGGGCAAGTGGGATTTGGATGTGCCAATCCTTATGATCTGTCTGTGACCGTCTTTTTAAGGATGGCAACTAGCATTTTGTTTGACGCCTCTGCTTGCCCATTTGCTTGTGGATAATAGGGTGTCAAAAAACTATGCTGAATTTTGTACTTTGTGGTCAAAGCATGCACGTCTTTGTTCTTGAATGATGGCCCATTATCCGAGATTATTTTGGATGGAATACCAAAACGACATATGATGTTATGCAAAATGAACTCCACAATGCGGGGTCCTGTCGTAGAGGTCAGCGGAATTGCTTCCACCCACTTGGTAAAATACTCTGTGGCCGTTATGATAAACGTGTGACGGCATGACGATGCAGGGGAGATCTTTCCAATTAGATCGAAGCCCCACTACAAAAATGGCCAAGCAGACTGGACTGTCTGCAGGGCCTAGGAAGGTACGTGCATCAAATTGGCATGATGTTGACACTTCACGCACTTCTTGACATATGCGCAACAATCTCGCTCTAAATATGGCCAATAATATCCCATGCGAAGAATGCGCTTTGCAATGGCCATACCACTAAAGTGGCCACCACATGTACCATCGTGCGCTTGGGCGATCGCCCAAGTGGACTCTTGCTGGTCCAAGCAACGAAGAAGAATTCCGTCATAGCTACGACGATACAAAATGTCTCCTATCAAGACATACTTAGCCGCTTTCTACTTGAATGTTCGTTTTGCGACATGCGTCAATCCAAGGGGAAGATTACCTAACTTGAGGTAGTCTCTAATGGGTAAATACCGATCCTGTTGATCGAAAACCTCGACAGTATGAACAGCCAATCCCTTTTGAAGTTCTTCCCTAACAAACGCTGAATGGGATAGAACTTGCAAGAATAGCGTTGTGTTGCTATTAATGGGAGTAGGGGAAAACAAGGACCCCCAGTTGGCACGTTTCAGACGATCTCGGATTCGAAAGAACTTATCCGAGGATGGTTCGATCCGGATCATGTGGATTCCTGGCGTCAAGTCCGAGCTTGCACGCTCCATCACGGATTGCGATAAGGTTTTGACTTGAATGGTTGTCATATCACCGGAAAGGTCTTGCGGAATTAGTGACCCCAAGGAGGCCATTGTGTCCGCAAAATGATTCGATGATCGAGGGAGTGCCTCGATGTCATACCACTCAAGTTTTGCCAAGAATTTGTCCACAAGGGCTTTATAAGCCTGCAAAACTGGGCATTTGCATTTATATACCCCTTTGACTTGATTGACTATTAACAGCGAATCACCAAAGATGTTCAGTCGTTTGATGTTCATGGCGATTGTTGTCTGAAGACCTAGGAGCAAGGCTTCATATTCCGCATTATTGTTGGTGCACTGGAAGTTTAATTTAAATGACAGGGGCATTGGAGCACCCTGCGGTGTGAAGAATACAATTCCCGCGCCACCACCTTGCTCACATTTAGAACCATCGAAGAATAGGGTTATGTCGGCTTGTGACTCAGGCTCATCAGAATCTGGCGATTCTGATACATGGAAGACCCCATCATCGGGTAGTTCTATGACTAGAGGCTGATCGTCTTCAAGAGGAGCCTCTGCTAGTTGATCGGCTATGACTTGTCCTTTGATAGATTTTTGTCCTATGAACTCAATGTCAAACTTCGTCAACAACATGATCCATTTCGCCGTGCGACTACTATGATAAGTACGACTCATCATGTATCGCAATGGATTCTCCTTAGACACAACATACGTAGTGTTGCTCAACATGTAGTGGCATAGCTTTTTGGTAGCAAACACCACTTGCTAAGCGAGTTTCTCAACGTATGCATAGTTAAGTTCGTAACTGACCAGGGTGTGGCTAAGATAGTAAGTAGCCTGTTCTTTGTGAAGTTCATTCTTCTGGGCCAGCATGGCGCCCAGTGCCACCTCAGTAGCTGAGATGTATAAGTAGAACGGCACTCCTGGTCTAGGTGGTGCCAACACTGGCGACGAAGCCAAGTATTGTTTGATTTCGTCAAAGGCTGACTGGCACTCGTCATCCCAATGAAATGTAACCCCCTTGTGCAATAATTTGTTCATGGGTCGGCATTTGTCAGATAATTGCGCTATGAAGCGTTTAATCGATGCGACCTTTCCTTGCAGACTTCTGAGTTGCTTGATAGTGGTTGGGGGAGCCATTTCAAGGATTGCCTTGACTTTCTTTGGGTCCACTTCGATGCCTCGCTTTGAGACTATAAAACCCAAGAGTTTTCCAGATGTGACGCCGAATACGCACTTCTTGGGATTCAATATGACCTTATGCTCTATGAGGCGATCGAGAATCTTGCTTAAGTCACCGAGATGATCTGAGCGCAAAAGAGACTTGGCTAACAAATCATCCATGTAATCTTCCAATGTTTTATGCATGTAATCGTGGAAGATGTACGTCATGGCACGTTGGTAGGTAGCGCCAGCATTTTTAAGACCAAAAGGCATGACCTTATAACAAAATGTCCCCCAAGGCGTTGTGAACGCCGTTTTTAGTTGGTCTTCAGGATTGATACGAATTTGATTGTATCCTGAGAAACCATCCATTAGGGAGAGCATTTCGTGACCTGTTGTAGCATCTACCAACGCGTCGATGCTGGGCAAGGGAAAATCATCCTTAGGACTCGCTTTGTTTAGATCTCAAAAATCAGTGCATATGCGAATCCTCCCGTCGGGCTTCTTGACGGGAACCATGTTGGACAACCATGGCGGATAATCCACGCAGATGACAAACTGTGCATCCAACAACTTTTGCAATTCGTCTTTGACCATCAAGGCCACTGTTGGGTGCATCTTTCGTAGTTTTTGCTTTACGGGCTTGATTGTCGG
The DNA here is from genome assembly GCA_028583015.1 of Wollemia nobilis. Classification (NCBI taxonomy): domain Eukaryota; kingdom Viridiplantae; phylum Streptophyta; class Pinopsida; order Araucariales; family Araucariaceae; genus Wollemia; species Wollemia nobilis. Next base: position 15,110,787 of record JAQPPZ010004166.1, read on the forward strand.
ATCAAGCGTTAAATTATGCGTGACTAGCTGCGGGTCTAGTCCCGGCATGTCTTTGTATGACCATGCAAAAACCTCCTTCTTCGCTTTGAGAAGGGCAATGTAGTCGGCTTGCTCTTCAGGGGATAAGCTTACCCCTAGCTTGATAATCTGTGGATTCATTGGGTCTAAGCCGATGTCTACGTCAGTCGTCTCCTCGACTGACATGTGGGATCCTTCCTCCAACTGATGTGGAGTCGGGATCAAATGGATATCATTGGCTGAGTTTAAATCTGCGTTTGGAACCTCGGGTCCCTCTTCAGCCTGAAAAATATCTTGAGTTGTCCTTGGGGTAAAATGAGGCATTTCACCGAAAGGCCGATACTACGATGGTGATAAAGGTGAATTGACGCGATCCCAGTCGATGGCATCTATGTCTAGATGCAATGACCGTGTTGGATCGACCGGATTGCGGATGGGTGCGGTCAAGTCAATGGAGATCATGTGGATGGAATGAATTTGGTCTCCATTACCGTAGGTGTGATGACTTAACCATTGTGGATGCTCCCTATGCTCTGGATCTGGTTCTGTAGGGACGGGTATGAACGGATCGGCCCTATGTGTTGATAGGAGGACAGGGTCTGCTCTCGGCACTGTTGTCATGATAGGGTCTCGGGGTGGACGGTGCTCATCGTGAATTTGGAGCCATGGATCCAACACCTGGTCCCACCTCGCTGGGTCTACCCACCATTCATGCCCTAACCTTATGCCCATCTGTCCCATCAGGTCTTCATGAGTTAAAGGGCGATTATGCCGTCGCGCATGACGAAGATAAATCATCTCAGTCTCATCTTTTGAATCACTTTCGGAGACCCAAAAATGTTCATTCTCTTCAGCAACTATTACTTGCGACGTTGAGGGTTCTCCTTGTTCTAGTAAGTTAATCTGGTCCCATGGCGGTTGTTCCACTCTTGGTGGAGGGACCTGATTCTCTTGACACTGTATTGATTCAACTGGAACCTCTAAGGGGAATAGCTTCAAAAAGATGTCCGGACACCGTTGATGTTCTCTTTGGGGATTAATGTCCGAACTTTCACCTCTCTCTAGCAAAGGAGAGGGATTACTGTTGTTGCCAAGGGTGTTTGTTGACCATGGGAGGTAATCTCCCAATGTGTATTTTGTATTTGGGTTGGCATAAAGATCTGGTGCCAATCCCCCCTTGTTGCCTATTTCTAGGCCTTGCATATTTTCTACCAAGATGTCTAAGGGCAGGGGGTGGTTGAACCCTACTCCTGACTTATCATATGGCATCTGATATCTTGGTTGGCAAAGGACACGCATCCCTTGCTCATATCTTCCTAGCCCGTATCCATGCCAATTGCATTGGCCGAGATATCTTAGAGCGAAGTCCGGGTTTGACAGATAGTTGATGTTTTCAGCAAAAGGTTCTTCGTCTTCTTCCTTTTGCTTGCATGGTTCAAGACCATGATCAAGGCCCCCATACACAAAATTTGTCTGGTTTGGTGGGTAGCCTAGAGGAACAACTGTCCCTATGGGAAGGGGAGGTCTCCCCATGTCCTGTACTGACTCTAATGCGGGCGTTGCCACAACATTCTGCACTAAATACTCCCCCAGGCCCGTATTGGCCATTTCAACAGTGATTGTTGATGCTTGGGAGGGAGGGAACGGTAGTCCTTCCTGAGTCCATTCCATGTTTAGTGGGTTAGGAGTCTCAGCTTCCGCTATGCTAGGTTTTTCTTCTGTTGATACCGTTGATATTGTTGGCAACCCTTTTTCTAGGGGCTGAGCCTCTTCCATGATTTGTTTTCCCTTGTCCTTCTGTTTAGCCATGACGGGTGGCGTTGGTAATGAAGGAGCAGATGATGAAGACTCACCTGGCTGGGATTTTGATGATTTGGTCACCAGTGGTGCCTGCGGTATTGGACCCTGTTTAGATGGATTTAGCTGGAAATCCAAATGCGTTGAAGGGAGGGTCGATTGAGGCATTAATTGTACCGCATTGCAATACTTGAAGGGCTCTAAGTCCATCGGGACTACATGTATTTCTCCTTCAAAAGCATATTTTAGGCATCGGTGAGCGATCGAAGGGACACACTTCATGTCCCTGATCCAAGGCCGCCCTAGCAGTATATTGTAAGCCATCTCGCCTTCCAACACATGGCACAATGTAGGTATTGTCTTTTGTCCTACCTGGATAGGCAGAACAACTGTGCCGATTGTCGAGCATATTGCATCGTTGAAAGCTCGCAGTGTGTATGTGGAGGCTGTGATATGAGAGGCTGGCAGCTTCAAATGTTTTAAGGCTGCAGTGGTAATGATGTTACTGGACGAGCCAGTATCTACCAACACTCTCTTGTACGGGATCCCGTTGACCCGCGCGATAACGTGCAGGGGTGGATCTGCCATGTCATTCGATATTGTTTTGACTTCATCTTCTCTGAAGGTAATGACAGGCTCCGTACATCGTTTCACATGTCCCACGAAGTTGTTGAAAGAATTTGCTTCGTGAGGCTGTAATTCGATGGCTTTTAAAATTTCCATAAGAGCTTCCCTATGAGGTGCTGACTGTTGAATAAGCTCGTAAATGGAAAGCCTAGCCGATGTGGTCCGCAAACTCTGCGTGAGTTTGGTCCTTATCGTGACCTCGGGTCTAGGCGGAGGCGATTGCATAGGGCGTTGTTGAGGCTGCGATGTTGTTGGAACTTCCCTTGTAGCTACCTCGGGGGCAACTGCTGGGTACTTTTTGTTCCTGGTCACTATGCTGATCATTCCCACAAATCCTTGCATGGGAAGATTCTGTCGCACCTCGTTAACCTGGAGAGGTTTTGCCTGTGCCTCGTGGGCAGGCAAAGGGTCCTTGAATACCCCCATTTGTTGATTGTTTGGCGCTATGGGGTTGTCCATGGCCAATGTTTTATTGTCGATCAAATCTTGGATTAATCCTTTGAATTTCTAGCATCCATTTAAGTCATGTCCCCTGCGCCTATGGAATCTACAATACAATTCCTCTCTGTATCCCTTAGGCTTGGGAGCGTTAGGGTCTATAGTTTGGATTTATGGTAGGGTGACTAAATTTGCCACTGACAAGCGGTCAAATAGGGAGTCCCTGGACTCCGTATAAGGGGTGAATTGTCGCCTAGGGCGACGCTGCTGATTCTGCTCCTGTCTTGTATTTTCTCTTTCATAACTAGGAGGCACTGCCTGGTAATTAGCCTTTTGGGGCTGCATTTCTTGCACAGGCTTGGGGACATTTATCGCAACTTGGTTAACCACAGCGGGTTGTGATTGCGTAGTCCCGGTCTTAGTGGTTTTACTCCACTCTTTCTTTTTAGGCTTGGCGATTGCGCCTTCGCCTATTTTGATCTCTTCTATAACTTTGGCTTGCGCCAAAGCTTCTTCTAAGCTAGCGTATTGCTGCAGCTGCAATAGCCCAGAGATCGATTTCAAGCAACTTTTTGCGAACATCTGTGTGAGATCAGACATAGGGGGATGGTAGGGTAGCTTAGAAAGCAAAGCCCTCCATCGATTCCCGTATGCTGCCATTGTTTCTTCCTCATATTGCCTGAGGCTGGCCAGATCACTCAATGATGCCTTCTTCCTTGTGTTGAAAGCAAAGCGTTCAAGAAACGCATCTACTAATTGATCTAGGTTGTTTATGCTATGTTTTGGTAATTGTGTGAACCAATCCGAGGCAGGGCCTGCGAATGTGGTTATGAATGTCCTAAGCAACAATGCGTCATTATCTTGGATGTCGAAGCATTGGCTTAGGAATCTTGTGACATGTTCTTGTGCGTCCTCTTCACCTTTAAAGACTGCCAATTGAGGCAACTTGAAATGTTCGGGGTAAAGAGGTGTGGGCACTGAGGGATGCACTGGATGACTGCGGAGTTGACGTAATGTGGGTTTTTGATGCCCAGCAACTTTTGTCTCTACGGACTCCAAACGCTCTAATAGCGCTTTGTATGCATCTGAAGATTTTATTTCTTCCTCTTTTGTTTGCTCCCGTTGTGAGTTATGGGAGACTGGAGGCCTATGGAGGGGTGGCCGAGTGGCAGCCCTCCCGCCTTGATGAGGCATTTTGGCCCATTCTATTTCTGGCTCATACTCCTCATAAACTTCTTGAGGAGTCTCTGGGCGAGACCTATGACCCTGATTGAGTCCCTGCTGAGGGTACCCATCATTGTTTCGGGGAGTGGCCTCCCTCTCGGGTCTATAAGGTCTCGGAGGCAAAGCTTGACGAGGTCGCGGAGACCTGTCCTGCACCAACGGGTTGTGCCTCTCATATTGTTCGGCTCTTTGGGTGCGAGGGGTTGGCACCCTCTCAGGTAGTTTATATCGCAACTCATCCGCTTCGCGTTGCATGCGCTCTTTATTCAGGCGGTATAAGTACTCTAACTCCTGATGACCTTGCTCAAGCTGCTTGATTCGGGCTTGGCGAGCGGCATGTCTGGCGACTATCGGGTCAATTTGGTCTACCCTATTTTGCTCAGGAGGTTTGAATGTTTCTCCTATGTGTTTGCCTCGATTTTGATGATCTAAAATTTCAATGGGTCGCTTCCCTCTGTCGAGGTAGGCGGCATGTACTTGAGGCTCTGGTCTCGAAGGGTGACCATGATATCTAGCAGGTGCGGAAATGCAAGGTTCCCGCGTTGTATGTTGTTCTCGAGGAATGCGATGGTCTTCCTCGTACTCCCTTTCATGGGTTTGAAAGGGGCGGGCGGAGTGAGCTCGCCCTGTGTGAAGAGCCCTGCGCTCTGGATTTTGTCTTTCTATTCTAATGGGAGGCAAAGAAGAGGTACCATATTCACGTTGTCTCTCCTCATGGATACTATGCCTCTCTAGCGCTTCATCGCGCTGCGGCCACTCAGATCTAGCCTCAAAAGGCAGTTGTCTACTTACATTAAGATCTACATGTAAAGCGTCTTCCCGAAAGGGGCTGTGTTCAATGGGCATACCCCACAGAGGGGGATCCCAATAATTCTTTCTTGATGTGGTCTGACGTGGACCTTCTTGTGGGCCAGACCGCCAAGGCGGTATGACCAAGTCTTCTGGACTAAAGCGAAGGCGACTTGTGCCTGCTTCTTGTGTACCTTCCGGAGCTTCTGCCCTTGATTGGGCTTGGCTACGGGTGTACACCATTGTGGTGCTTCTCTACTATCTAAGCAGATTTTTATCTCGTTTATGATGATTTTTCTTTTTGTCTACACTAAGCAGAAATGAACACACACATACACAAACCGTGATTATCTCTTTTAAGGGTTTAAATAGTGTGTCCTAAACTGGTTTAGTGCATTTTGATGTTTTGTTTTGTTTTTGCAAGTTTTGAAGAACGTTTAAATGCATAATGTAGGCTCATATAACTCCCAAAATGGTCGCCCCTTCAATATACCAACCGAGCCAATATACCAACCTCTCTATATACCCGCCCTTACGAGAGGGAGACTATAGGTACGTGAGAGCAGATGGTACGTGGTACGTAGGTGGTACGGAAGGGGGATTGTCCTGTTAATGGCACCTACCATAGAAGACTTATCCTCGCGTGCATGGGAATCACCCCAGCGACACTCGGTCAGCTTTCGTCAGGATTTACGCCTAACAACAGTGACAATCGGGGTAATGGATGCAAATCAAGCCAAGGTGGTGATGAAATCCACCGATGGTCTTGATCAAGGGCTGGGGTTTTACGACCAGCTCCTTGGTTTAATTTTACCACGTGAAGTGTGTGTGGTTCTTTTTATTTAAAAAAAATGAAACAAGCAGCAAAAAAGAAAACTTTCCCTAAAGAAAAGGAAGCTAAAAAAGAATTTTTTTTTTTTTTTTTTAACTAAATAAAGCAAGAAAATTTATGGAAAATTTCTCTACCTTTTAAACAATAAAAAAAATTCATTTTCCTTGATTTTTTTTTTTTTTTATCTTAATGAAATTTTAAACATAAACGAATGAAAGTAAACATAAACAAAAAATATATTTTTTTTTTAGATTAAGCTTTCCCTAAGAAGGTAAAATTAACAAGAAGCAGGAACAGAAAAATGAACAAGAAACAACGGGAACAGTTTTAAAACCCTTACCTTTCTCTGCCCAAACTTGTTGTTTCTGACCTTCGGCTAAAAAAAAAGGGTACCTGCTAAGCACAAAACACAACAAATCTGATTAGTTTCTGTGATTTAAAAATCAGGGAACGGTCCCACCGTGATCGCCATTGAAAGCATGAGATTTCGAAAGAAAGAAATACTGAGATGTAATAAAAACAGAACTAGTTTGATACATGAAATAACACGAATATAATCCCATCAAAAGTAGGAGCACAACCCTTTTTATTCATGTGGTTCCAACTCGGTTACAATAGCATTTTTTCCATTACAAAAAGTGCATAGTGATCTTCTTTCGCATGCCCACATTTGAATCGGGCGAGCCAGTGTTGCCGCCGCTTATGCTGATGAATCCTTGCCGGCTGCTGTTCTTCCTGCATTCAAAGAAACAATCAACTGTTTAGTAGCACCTGCAACAAGAGGACAAAACGTTTGTCTTTAGAAGCAATGAGAAATGCATGCAAAAGATTGATTAACTCATCACCAAAATGCTGCTGCCAGCAACAGTCGATGAATCTGCTCTCCGTTACCTGCAAGTTAGTATTTTCATTGCATCGCGACATATATATTTAATGACTGTCTTTTGGAAAATACATTCGAACGTTGTTAACTGCAATACATATTTGAACGTAAAACGTAAACTATTCAAACAGCATGAGCGTGATGTAAATACGCGATAACAGAATAATCTAGAATGAACAAAAAGCATGCGGGGCACCCGAGCGGGCCGCCCACGCTAAAACTTAATTTCGAAGCCAATCCACCAGGGACGGGCTCGAAATCTCAGAAAGAGAATTATCGTCGGATGGATGTTGCTGTGATCCAACGTCGGGTCTGAAGGTCAGATTTGCGCTTCGAAAACCACCCACCAACCTCTCTTTCGCAAGAGATTCTGGATGCAGAAGAATGAATTCGGAAAGGAGTGCAATCGGGTCTTCGAATGAACAGCACTTCGTTGCGTTTAAGAAAAATGCTCCTTTTTCCCTCCTTTTTGGGTGGAAAAATCCACCATTTTATAGACCCAGGGGGTCTCCTTGAATGTCGTGCATAAGCGCCACGCGTTGGTCAAAGGTGCCATGTGGCGGTCGTGTCTCCTCGAAAGAGGAAAGTCTCCCACGACTCGGGCTTCCGTTAATGCCACTGTGACAGTCCTTCAACGGTCCACGCAACTGACTGTGGTGTCACTGCCAGTTGTCTAAAGCCCACCTTAAATCGTTTTAATGGCACTTTGAATGCCTTGATTTCTGCCTTGATGTTTGCCTTTGATTGGCGGAATGTCGCCTTTGGATGCTTGCCTTGATGTCTGCCTTTAAATGCTTTAATGACGCCTAGCGCAAATGCCGAAGTGTCACGATATCGCGACACTTCGGCCAAGGCCTTTCCTTGAGTTTCGAAGTGTCGCGATATCGCGACACTTCGGCCAAGGCCTTGCCTTGGGCGCCGAAGTGTCGCGATATCGCGACGTCGCGATATCGCGACACTTCGGCCAAGGCAAGGCCTTGGGCGCCGAAGTGTCGCGATACGACACCCGAAGTGTCGAGATTTCGTGACACTTCGGCCAAGGCAAAGCCTTGGGCGCCAAAGTGTCGCGATATCGTGACACTTCGGCCAAGGCAAGGCCTTGGGCATCGAAGTGTCGCGATATCGCGACGTCGGGATATCGCGATGTCGCGATATCGCGACACTTCAGGCAAAGCTTTGCTTTGGGCGTCGAAGTGTCGCGATATCGCGACTGTCGCGATATCGCGACACTTCGGTCGAGGCCCTTCTTTTGATTAAGACTTTGTCTTGATGAAGGCTTTGTTTTGATGAAGACTTTGTTTTGATAAAGGCTTGCTTTTGACTTTGATTGAGACTTTGTTTTGATCAAGGCTTTGTTTACTTTTCGACCTTTTGAACTGCTATGTAAGTGGCTAGGACCACTGTTTGACCTCTGAGGGCTGCCCTGAAAGTTGTGTATGTCAATGCGATCAGTGTTTGTAGTCACTTAATCGGATTGGTGCTGTTTTGGTGTCTACACATTTCCTTTACATTGTGAAGCAAATTGTCTTTGATCAGTGCTTCACAATTACCAGACACCAATTTTTTTTTAAATAATTTTTTTGTCCTCAATTTGAGTACTAGGGTCGCTTCTAGAAGGTGACAATGTGGTTTGTGGAGATTTAGGTGATTGTGGTGGTGTCTATTGTGCTTGAAGCACATCTACCATTTTAAATCCTTCAATGTTCCCCTATAAAATATAATCATCTTCTAAAGGAGGATTATCTAAACCTAAGCTTGAAATTTCTTGAATGAATAACCTGTTAAAAATTCTATATATGGAAATGTACCCTAAGAAGTTGTCTATGATGGTGCCTCTCATGATATCGTACCAAAAATTTATTTTCCACCCATTCGATCTCTCATTAATTGTTGTCATGCTAGAGGTGGTGGTGGTAGCATCATTTATTGCTTTATTTGAGAATGTAGCGAGGAGGCACCTAAATAATAAGAGCTTGTTAAAATAAAATAAAATTAGTTAAAATTAAAATATATTATTTAAAAAAATACACTTACCTAATGTTGATATCTATTGATGCCCTCCATCCTGTGAAGGTAACTTGGTGCGGTTGCGAGGGGGGTGGGGCATAACATTGAAAACATAAAAAAAAAATATATTATAATTGAACTAAGAAGTAATGGAAATGAATCAAGAAACTCGAAACAGTAAACTTACCTTTCATTGGTATGGCCTCACTAGATTCACATTGCATGACATGTTGATGGGAAACTCTAGAAGGATTTGCCCTTGGATATTTATGAGGTATGTGCAGTGGTGATACTTCAGACCCTATGTCTTATGAATCTCCAATAGCCTTTGGCATGTGAATCCCAATAGAAACATCCTATTTTATTCAGGTGCTGGTTGTCTTACTCTAAATTTAGGTGCAAATAAAAATTTAAAATATGAAAACATGCTAAATATAAAATAATTTTTTATGGTGAAAATAGAATAATTATCTTCAACTCCTAGCATGTCATACCAATGGCTTGTAGGGTTGCGTGCACTACAGTTGGTACACTAGTATCCTACAAATTATGAAAACATTCATAATAAAGAGAAAATATAATTTACCATGGCCATTGTGACCCCATTTTTTTTTGAATTGCATTGATATTTGTTCTGATGCGATTAGAAATGCATGTGCACCAGTCAAATTTGTTGTGGTTAAGACAACGAACTACAAAGGCCAATGCCTAGAATGGAATATTTGTTCTTCCATGTAGAAATAGCCTTGCTTGAAAGAATTCAAGAATTATCCTAAAATCTGAGTTTGTCATAGAGGTATTCATTAACCCTCTTTTTGACTTGGCCGCAGAAGCTGAAAAAAAACAAATTAGATGATAAATTGCAAATTTTAAATTGTGAACTTTAAGAGATAGAGTTACGAGAGTTATACCTGACAACAATTCAAAAGAGAGATTAACCTTGGTCTCCAGGTAATCCTTATCATCGGTAGAGATCACAAAATTCAATGAAACATGAGCGAAACCCTTGTGGGGAAGATCTATCAATCTCTGGATGTCAAAGGGTTTGATGGTGAAGTACATTTTTCTATTTTGTATTATTGGAGTGATGGTCACAAAATAATTGTTGTATCTATCAATGATACGATAGAGAACATATTTATTTATTCTAAAATAGTGTATGGAAATCAGAGGTTGTAAACTTGATGCAAATTTAGTTTTTGAATGCAATTTTTAGATAGGCTATGAAAGTGGTGGTTATTGCTACCAGTTTTAGAAGTAGGGTAAATTTAGCTCTATAAAGGCATAGCATGATGGTCAATTGAGGATGAAAGGGTTCACTCTATAAAGGTGCAATGTAATGGTCGCTTAAGGATGGAAGGGTTCAGTCTAATCTTGTGTAAAAGGAAAAATCTTGAAAAGAACTATCGATATCTTTTTATAGACACAATTGATAGGGATGGAGACATAGTAGCATTTTACTCAACATGCATATGGGTTGATTGACCGTGTGACACATGGCTACATAAAACCTAGTGCATCCAACCTGAATTTGAATATTTTTTACAATCAGTTTACGATCGGACTTGGTTTTGCAAGTAATCTACGATCGAACCTAGTTTTGTACTGGTCCACAATATGGCCTTGATTTGTAATTGATTTTCAACCATATTCAATTTTACAATCAAACTATGACCAAACATGGTTTTGCAATCGAACTACGATCGAATATGGTTTTGCAACTGATCTACGATCGAACCTGAATTTGCAACCAGGATAGGGCTAAACCTTAATTTACAATCAATCTACAATCAAACTGGTCTATGTTCAGATCAAGTTTTGTAATCGAACTATAGTTGAATCTAGTTTTACAATAAATCTAAGTTTGGACCTGGTTTTGTAATCGATCTACAATCAAATTCGTCTTTGCAATCAATCTATGGTTGGACCTAGTTTTACAATCGAATTACGATCGAACCTAGTTTTACAACCGATGTACGATCGAACTTGGTTTTGCTATTGATATACAATCAAACCTGGTTTTGCAACTGATCTATGGTCAGGCCTTAATTTGCAACAGGTCTAGAACCAAACCTTATTTTATAACTAGGATATAGTTAGAACTGGTTTTGCAACTGATCTATGGCCAAACCTAGTTTTACAATCAATTTTTGTTTGGACCTAGTTTTGCAACGAGTGTAAGGTCGGACCTAGTTTTGCAACTGATATAATACTAGATCTTGTTTTGTAACTGATCTATGATTGAAATTGGTTTTGCAACCAGTATTAACCTGGACCTTGTTTTTCAATCAAATCGAAATCTGAACAAAAAATTCACCATATTTTTATATTTTTTGGTAAAAAATAAAGGTAATTCACCATGCCTCCTACATGAATTTGGACAAGATTCACCTACATTTTGAAACTGATTTACATTTTATTTATAATTCCTTTTTGGGTCCGACCCCTTATGCATAACCCTAGCCTTGGCTCTAAATTAGAGGGTGAATTTGAGGCTACTCAAGAGGAGTATCATCATGGTACATCTATTTCAATTCTGTTAAATGTTTTAATTTCTTCTCAAGTGCCTCAATTTCCATTACAGTAAACTTAGGATCCATAAAACTCTCAATAATCCAATCACATAGTGAATCTAACTCATCCAATTGAATTTTACCATAAGATTCACTAGCTTCCACTTGTCTTATGTGAAGTTGCACAAACACAAGGTCATTGAGGCACTCTTGGCTCAACCTATTACACTTCTTGGTATTTATAGCCCCAAAAAGATACCAATTGTGCTCAAGCCCAAAAGTGATACAAGGTTGACTCAAGATGCAGACAACCATCCTCTGTAAAGTAGGTGTTTTTAAGTCATAGTCCTCCCACCATAAATCTAAATAAATAAGTATATATATATATAATTTGTATAGTATTAATTTACATTCGTAAACTACAAGAACATTAACTCCATTTTTTTAAAATGTTAAACTTATAAGTTTAAATGCAGTTGCTGGTCGTAAGCTTCACCTTGCTTCTTTAGCAAAGGATAACATAAACAAGCTCCATCCTACAACCTTATATAATTGTAACTTAGCAAGGATAAGGCAATGTTTATCAAGAATATTTATCATGCTCTCTGCACAAGTATAAAATCCTTCCTAGACCTATTCATTACTACAAAGGCTACTAGTGTATAAAAATTTAGGGTTTAAGAGACACCCCACAACATGAGTTGGTTGACAGAATTGTATTGTCCATCTCATATGAATAATGTGACAAATTGCTTAAAACTTGCATTGGTTTCCATAGTAATAATGCTTAATGGTATCTTTGGCTCTATCCATTGCCTCATATAGATAGCCCATGGATAATTTTTAACCATCTACAAGGTGAAGAACCCTGACCAAGGGTTCTTTCACCTACAATTAAAAAATAAATATTGAAATTTTAGGAAAAGTAATACTCAAGTATAAAATAATATTTTAAGATTTAACTTTGAACTCAACAAGAAAAGTGCAGTTACCTTGAGAATTTCCTGAATGCTCTCCCAAAATGAAATATCATATACTTAGCTCCATATCTACTACCCCTCCTATTTTGCATGAAACAGTGAGGTGTACCATTCCTTTCTCACAAACATTTGCTTCAAAGTGGGTGATTTAATAGAAAGCTCTACAAGGAAATGAAATTAAAAGTAAATCGAGTGATCCTAGGGCGAAGAATGACCATCCCATCATTATACTCTCATAAAACTAAACACCCATGTGTGATTATAGATAAACCATATAATGCTATTAACATTTTCTACCACAATCTTCACCCATGAATCATGATATTTGTCAATATCCTCAAGCATGAGGTCAATGCAATTGGCAGCATGTGGTCTCTAGAAAATAGAGAGGTACTTATCTTTGAGAAGTCTACTTGTAGATACATATACTGATGCATCATTAAATTGGAAATATTTAGTTATATTGAGTTGGCATTGATGTCAAAGGTAGAATATTCTTCAAGGATGAAATGTTGATGTCAAAGGTAGAAATATCTTCAAGGATAAAATATTGATGTCAAAGGCAGAAATATCTTTAAGGTTGAAATTATGAGTTATCATTGAAGTGAAAGGCAGATATCTTAAAAAGTAATTTAAAGTTGTCAAAGCAAAAGTGATCTAGTATGCTTTAATATTTAAATAAGTATTCAAATATTAAATAAGGAGGTATATATTTAAATCAAAGTATTTAAATATAGTGTAAAAGTTTAAATATTTAAATGTTTCAAAGTTCAAATGATGGGCGACCTCCTTAAAAACAACATGTAAAACTATTATGGGTTGACCATGCAAAAAGTTAAAAATTCAAATATTCAAAATTTTGGACCGAATTCATTGGGTGCATCAAAAAGAATATAAATGAAAGACCCTAATTTCCCTTTGGTGTATGCTATGAAAATCAAATAACATCGATCGAGTGTGGAGTGGCAGCGAGAAGGAGGGAGGAGAAGAGAAAAGGTTTTGGAGACATAGGAACGAAAGAAAAATATTAAATATCGGTTCGTACCACATCTATATTTACTGACCGGTTAGACCAGTCGGTAGCTTGGCTCGCGCTAAGGCGCTATGTTGCAAGAGGTCAAGAGGTCAAATCTGGTCGACACGGTTTTGTTGAAGAATGAAGGGAGAGTTACAAAGGATTTAAATATCCTTTTTACATTTTTTATTCCATCCGCTGGGGTAGCCTAGACGATTGCCTAGCTTGTGTGGAAGCGCTGTTATGCAGGAGGTTAAGGGATCGAATCCCTTCGACACCGCTTTATTTCTTGAAGGTTAGAAAAGTGAGCGTCAAAGGAAATAAATATAATTTTGTGCTGGTTAATTTCTTGTGTTGTGATAGTGTAGCTGGTTACTAGCCCAGTATAGGGCGCTTCATTTCTAGAGGTCAAAGGATCAAATCCCATCTACGACTATGCAAGGTATTTATAATTTTGTTTTATTAAATTTGATAAAGGGAGATATAAGGCATAGTATTGGGATTTTATTTTTGCAAATGATATAAAAAGGAAAATATAAGGTGTTATGTTGTGATTTGATTTTTGCAAATTGTAAAAGGGGAGTTATAAGGTATAGTATTGTGATTTAATTTTTGCAAATAATATAAGGGGAGTTATAAGGTATAGTATTGTAATTTAATTTTTGTAAATGATATAAGAGGAGATATAAGGTATACTATTGTGATTAAATTTTTGCCACTCATATGATTTTTGCAAATGATAAAGAGGAAATGTTGTGATTTGATTTTTGCAAATGATAAATAGGAAATGTTGTGATTTGATTTTTGCAAATGATAAATAGGAAATGTTGTGATTTAATTTTTTTAAATTATAAAAGGGGAAATGTTGTGATTTGATTTTTTAAATATATAAAGGGAGATGTTATTAGAATAAAGCTTTATATTGTAAGTTTTAAAAGGGAGATATAAGGAGTTAATTTTTAAGCCTTATTGTGTATGTGTTTGGAAGAAGTGACAACGTTTAAAGTGGTTGATTTGATATTCAAATAAAAAAGGAAAAAAGAGAATTATTTTCCAAATTTGAAAAGCACATGCAAGAGGAAGATCATCATCACTAAGGCAGATTTGGAGGGCACGGGTTTAGAACAAGTTAAGGTTAAAAAAATATTAAGTGCACATATTCACCCAAGCATTCAATTTCCAACGAAAGAAAATGTAGCAAATTCAAATAAGGAAAGGTGCACATGATACAGGAAGAAGAGCAAGGTATGAGCATCTCCAAGTGAACACACAAGTAAGTTATCCAATGCTAGACTTTAGATACCTTTAAAATGTAATAAATATGAGATATGTGGAAGCGACAGACTTAATGAATGTGAAGACCATATTGACCATTTGAAGCTTATTACATTAGTGCATATCATTTTCTATATGTTCATGAAGATAAAATAATTATGGGTAGAATGTGTCTGAATTGCTTTTAGTTGATAAAAGCAAAGGTGAAGAAATTGATGTCATTATTGATCAAGTTTGGTAAACATATTTGTGCATTGATTATGATTGAATTTAGGATTAAATATGCAAGGGTTATAGATCAGATTTAGAGCAGATTTGAGCAGGCCTTGTGAGCATGTTTTGGAGTAGATTTGAGCAGGTTTTGTGAGCATATTTTAGAGAATATTTGAGAAATTTTTGTAAGTAAATTTGAGCATATTTTGGAGCAAATTTGAGTAGGTTTTATGAGCAGATTTTGGATCATATTTAAGAAGGTTTTATGAGCATATTTGAGCAAGTTTTGTGAGAAGTTTTTGAAGCATATTTGAGAAGGGTTTTGTAAGCATATTATGGAGTAGGTCTGAGCAAGGGGATTAGTGTCTCATGTAGATTGGTGTCCATGAACCAACATAGGGGATTGGTGTCTCCTATGGGTTGGTGCCCATGAACCAGTAGAGGGAATTGGTGTCTCCTATGGATTGGTGTCCACAAACTAGTAGAGGGAATTAGTGTCTCCTGTAGATTGGTGTCTCATGTGGATTGGTGGCCACAAAATTGAGAGGGGATTGGTATCTCCTATGGATTAGTGTCCATGAACTTGATCAAGGGGATTGGTGTCTCTTATGGATTGGTGTCCACGAACATTGTAATAAGAGATTATGGGTTAGTACCCACAAAATTTGTTGAGAAATTTATAAGCAATATTTGTCCATGGATGTAGCCCATATTGGTTGAACCACATTAAATTTGTGTCTCTTATGTATGTGGTGATTTGTGCATTGTTTCATTATTATAATTGATAATATTTGAAGTTATTACTTTGGAAAGAAAATTAAAAGTTCTATCTTATAATTTTCATCCCCTCTCTCAGTATAAGCTTGCATTCTTCATATTCATCACTACTTGGACAACATTATTCACTCCTATTTCTACCAAAACCTCCTCCAACAAATTGAATAATAATTATGCATTATTTACCTCTCGCAAAGCATCAAACAACATAAAAATATCATGGATCCACCTAAATCCACCATGAAGTTCAAGAGCGTGTAGTTTATTACATCCATCCATCTATAAAAAATTGTAGTCCTTTTGTCTCAATGTAATCCTTTGCTCTTCGACAAGAGCATGTGTGATGATGACATACTCTTCCAACAATGGTCCACTTAAATCATGGACTTAAGGTGTCTTAAATTATTTGTTAGACTCACTCAATGCCCTCACTATGACTTCCCAATAGGGGCTAATCACATAGTGTAAAATTAGAAAATTTGGATTGAAATTTGAATTTGAAATAAAAAATTTGGGATTTATCAAAATAGGGAAATGAAATGAAATTGATTGATGGAGAAAAATATTATTAAAAATTGAATTTGAATGAAATTGAGAATTTGAAGAAAAGAAGAATTGAAAGATTGAATCTTAAACTTTGGAAGTAATAAGGAAGTCTACATCAAAGGAAATTCAAAATGAATGCATCAATAAGATCATACAAGTTTAAAGGATTAAATTTTATGAAAATAAATTTTCAAAAACAAATATATTGTCAAATACATAAGGCAAGATATAGCAAACCGTGTGAAATCCATTCAAATCTAAAAATGATATATGATGATAATTCATGGTATATTAATTATGGAGCAAGAAACCACATGATAGGAACTTTATATTGGTTTGATTCATTACAAGTGAAAACAAACATATCAATAAAAATGATTGATAATAAAGTTTATCAAGTACAAGGATCTAAAAATGTAACACTTAGTTTACCATTTTCTCAGTGTAACTTATAAAATATATTTTATGTTCCTAGGATAACCAATAATCTTTTCTTCATATACCAATTTTTTGACCAAGAGATAAAATAAGATTGAGGTCATTGGTTCCCACAAGAGTGGGATATTTGCATTATATGTGATAGAAATTTCACAAAAATTTCTAAATTAGCTTTTCCCATAGGATCAAAATCAAAATAAATATTATATTGAATATAAATATCTTATGGAAAAGAAACAAAGAATAGAATAATGAAATAAGAACAACATTAATATCATAATCAGTGAAACAAGAACAACATTAGTAGCAAAATCAGAGGATTAAGACTAGATAAAGATAGAAGTCAAGGATTGAAGGCTAAAAGCCTTCACATCAAATAATGTAATATAGGGAAAATTGATGATATTATATTATTTGATACCATTAAATACTATTGTAAGTATTTAAATTAGAAGTATATTTAATAAATGTATCAATAATAGATATCAAGTTGTAAAAGTGTTTATATATCATGTAAATTATGAATTATAGTTGTCAAATATACAATTATCATTTTTGCAAGTGAAAACTCATAAGTGTAAAAGTAAAGAGCCATGTTTACATTGATGATGTCATGGGCATCTTAAAACATATGTCCAAATAAGTTCACTCGTTTTGGTCAAAACACGGTACTCTTTTCACAAAAATGTATCTGTCTAAATAGGATTCCCATTTCCATTCACATTAGTCCAACCACCTCCCCATCATCCTATAAAAGTTAAATTCTATGCATGTGCGCATCCCTCTTTAGATTTCATATTAACGTTTTTGACAGATAAATTATTATCCATCAGTGTATTGAGTTAATTCTTATTGTACATTTAAAATATTATAAAACTTGGGTGAACACTTAGGTTAACGTCAATTGCAGGTGACTCTGCATGTGTATGTGAATGATATCAATTTTTACTTCAAGAAAAAATTAAATAGTTTTTTAAGGTTCTTGAAGTTTTTCAAATTTAACTAGGGAGCGAAAAGATTGTCTACATCAAAGGATTTGAAAGTTTTTAATTTGCAAATTTCATATTTGAATTATTATTTGAGTTATTTTTTAACTTAGGGAATCATAAGGTTTTCTACTTCAAAGGAATCAAATTCCAAACTTCATATTTGAGTTATTATTTGAACTTAGGAGACATAAGGATTTCAAATTAAAGATACAATATGAATAAATGGCTAAGAAGAGCTTTTAAATATAGGAGATAATATCAAAATGCAAAACCATAATTTATGAAAGGAAAAGTTCAAAAACAAAACTTATATCAAAGGTAATTTTTTGAATACAATGGGCAAGATCACAAAAGAGTTCTTCAAAACTCTTATCAAAGATGTAAGATAATATCACTTGAGTCTAATCAAAATATTCAAATGGAAAAATATGTTTGGTATATAGACTCAGGAGCTAGTCATCATATGACTGGAAACTTACATTGGTTTGAGTCTTTAGAAGTTAGGGATAATATCTCTATAAAGATTGTAAATGATAACAAATATCAAGTTCAAGGAACTAGTAGTACTACCTAGCATACATTTTTTCAGATTTTGTGTTAGAGAATGTTTTATATGTTCCTAGACTATCAACCAATCTTATTTTAGTTACTCAATTGGTTGAAAAAGGAAGATCATTTGAATTCAAATATATAAATGAACATAGCAAATGCATCATCAAGAATTAAAACAAAATTGAAGCTACACGTTCAATCAAGAATGGAATATATACCTTAGATTCAATTGGTTTTTCTCAAGATATTATTGAATATCTATCTCAAGATGAAGTTAATGATAAATTGCCTGAGTGTTCAGAAATACACGATATAGGGAATTGGATCCAGCATAGTCCAATGTTTTCCTACAAACATAAGCATTAGATGAACCCAAGGTTTAAGATGATGAAGTAGATTCAAGAGAAGTATAGGTTTGTGAACAATGCAAGGTCGCTTGAATATTAAAGATAAACATGAAGATCAAGATTGAAGACTAAAGTCCTCAATAACCAAATAATGTAATACAGGGAGATGATGTATATTACATTATTTGGTACATGCTAATGTACCTTCATTGTACCTTCATCATACATTTATAAATAGTAGATTAGAGTTGAGTCTATAGTTTAGAGTGTGAATTATATTTCTCATTTTATGTAAGTGTAAATGTGCAAGAAATGCACAAGTATCATGTGAGTTAATCTGCAAGTAAAAGTTGAGTCTATATGCACAAGTATCTTACATGTAAGAATGTAAATATATAATGTAAAGATGTGCACAAGTGTCTTAGGTTAGAGTATGCAAGTTATAGAAGTGTAAGAGTCATGTTTAGATGTGCATACATAATAAAGTCAAGTGTTTATCAAGTATGCAAGGTGTTAAATAAAAAAACTAAGAATTACAAGACTCAGCATATAAAAAAATAGTGAAATATCCAAAGAGTCATTCTACTTTTTTTTTTTAAATAACACAAAGTACAAAAAGTGATATAACAAAGGACCATACTCCATGAGACATAACAACAAAAGACCTCCCTCCTTTAATTCGAATTAAAATAACCAAAATGAAACATCAATAAAATATTTAATTTCATGAGCATCTTAAAACATATGCCCACCTGAGTCAACGCGTTCTTGTCAAAAACGTGGTACTTCTTCACAAAAATGTATCTGTCTAAATAATATTCCCATTTCCATTCACAGAAGTCCAACCACGTCCCCATCAGCTTATAAAGGTTAAAGTCTATGCATGTGCGCACCCCAAAATCCGGATCCCTCTAAACATTGAGTTAATTCTTCTTGTACAATTTAAAACATTATAAAACTTAGGTTAAGGTCAAGGCTTAAACTCACATAAATTTTATTTATAAAAAAATCACTTAGATGACATGTATTCACGTTCTAAGTTCTAAATTTGGATATTTGAAAATATTTGAGAAGAGAACACAAAACCAAAACACGGAAAAGAAAAAATAAAACCAAAGGCATTAATGTTCTCTTTTGCTTATTGTACTTAATATCAATAAAATAAAACCAAAGGCATTAATGTTCTCTTTTGCTTGTGATAATAAAATAAAATTTATTATCACAGATAACTGTAAATAATATCAACAGAAAAAATAGAGAACACGAGGAAAATGTTGCAGCTGTCGTGAAATGACCTTCAACTGCGGAGACGTAATGATTGCAGATGACTCTGCATGTGCATGTGAATGAAGTTGTAGGTGAGCTATCAATATAAATTCTTATATGTGAATGAAGTTGCAGATGAGCTATCGAGTTTTGTCTGTATGTATCCGACAAAACGATGGTTGTGGACCTTTTCTACATAATTAAAATCATGATGTCCACACAAATTCTCTATTCATATCATATCAGTCGGATAATGGCTGCCTCAGATACAAATAACACTTTCACTTTCAGATTTCAGCCATCTTCCACAGTGCACGGTACGCTTGTGTCTGAAAATGCACTTCTATTTTCACCGGCACTGATCACGTCGTACACGCCTTGGGGATAGGAGAGACATCTTTTCGTCATGCTGGAAGAGAAGACTTAAAAGTCATGTCAGCTTATCTCAATTATAGAGAACAGGCATGCATGCATTCCCACGCTTGTCACATTTATTGCCAATAAACATCTTTAATCAAAACCAGAAGAAAAAAATTGTTGCAAAAGTGATGTCAATGGACTAGATCTATAATATTTAGAAGATTATCGTTGATCAAGATCAATAGAAGTTGTAAGACATTATTTAGTTTCTCCTCATGTTTGGAGGACACATCATTTTAAGAAAAGGAATTTAGTGGTACCTAAGGTTTCTTATATGATAGTTGACGTGGGTCAGACATAATGGGATGAATAAGATAGTGTAATAATGAGTTGGATAAAAGTTTAGCAGTCAATTAAGGTTAGGGTTATATTTTCCTTTTAAGTAGGATACATAAAGAACGGTTGTTATTATAATTATCATTTATATTTTTTTTATCATTTTTTATTGGTGTAAGAAATTTCATATTTTTTAAGTGATTATGAAATTTTATCCTCTTTAAATGGTGGTCCTATGTGTTAAGAGATCTTATAAAATTAGTCTTTCCTTAAAGAGTATTATTGATTTTATTGATGTTGTTTTTAGTTAAGGAATCCATTGATAAAAATATATATTTTAGAGTGTTGTAACAACTTTTAATCCATACACACTCATCTTGGTCAAAACCAAAATTTCTACAATTATCATATAAAGAACTCCATCAAAAACTATCATAATAGATGTTTATACTCAATTTAACAATTATTTCTAGTTTTTCATGTACTTTTAACAACCATTCATAATATTTCATGTATTAAAAAGAATGCATAGTCTTTCATGCAATGATTATACCATCAAGAATTTTCTTGTGAAGATAACTAAATTGTTCCTCAAATAATTTTCTATCTTTTTACCATTTAAAAAAAAAAAAAAAATTTGGTAAATAAAAGTCTTCATTAATTACCGGGTTTTGCAGGTTAACCCAAAACCTATTACAATATCCAGTCTTTTGCTGATATTGTAGATCCGAGTCATCCTTAAAACTTTCTTACCAGAAATTGTGTTGAATCCCCTACAACACCTTACTAACAAAGCACACCCATACCTAAACATAGCTGTAAACATTACTTACATTGACAAAAATTGAAGTTTGGAACTTTGCACTTGTGAAACCTGTTGCTTTCCCACTTCCTATTCTCTGTCGAAATCTTCCAAGGCTTACACCCTGTTACCTTCATTTCTAATTTGGTATGATTTAGAGGGAAACCCCATAGTTATTACCAGCTCCATGGGGAAAGAACACCCATTCATCTTTCTCCTTAACGGGTAGGTTTCTTTTCATGACTAATAATGTTTTCCACTTCACGTGGCACACCTTGTGTCCATGTCACCAAACTACCAACATCAACACCTATGTTGGCTAATTTGTTAGTTGACCTGTTGGCCTCACGGTACACGTGACAAGCCCTCCTGTTTTGTCTTGCCGCAAAAAGGATCCTCACTTCATGGATGACTCCCTCGATTCTCCATGGAGGTTTTTTGCCATTGGTTAACAGGTTGATGATGTTCATGGAATCACCTTCAATCATCAAGTTACCTTGAGTTGCTTGGGCTACTTGCAACCCTCTCCAAAGGACTCTAGCTTCTACTTCGTTATTAGTTATGATTCCCAATGGTTCAGCAAAGGCCTTCACCAGATTTCCTTGATTATCCCTGATTATTCCTCCAGCTCCAGCTCTTCTCGGGTTCTCCTTGGCTGCACCATCAAAATTTAGTTTAAACCAACCCTAGGGGGTGGTTCCCAAGAAATCCCATTTTTGGGATTGGGCAAAGGAATGGAAGGTTTGTCCTCAATACCTAAGGCCCGAGCTAATTATTTTTCTTAGGGAATAATTGAGTGGTTCTCATCCACTAAGGTGCTAAGGTTTTCTTTCGTAAAGACAATAATCCTATTGAGGATGGTTTTTGGGTTGTGAATGGTATCCTTAAAGGCTCTATGGTTCCTTTCTAGCCAAATCTACCAGAGAAAATGATGCCAACAAATTTTCCATAGGTACTTAAGTTTTAGGCTAACAAAGGGTTGATGCCATTGATGGAACACTTCGGATATAAGAGCAGGCTTAACCCACGAGATCCTAAAGGCTTGGAAAATTTCATCCAGGATGGACTCCGCTATCGGACACTCCAGAAACAAGTGTTGGGTTGTCTCCCATCCTGCCCTGCACATGTAGCAACGGTTAGCAATAACCATACCTTTGGATAACATATTTTCCATAGTGAGGATTTTTCCTTGAATCACCAGCCATGAAAAAAATGATATTTTAGGAATTAAGCCTTTGATCCAAACCAAACTCGGTTGAAATTGTTGACCTTCCACATTGAGAAGCAAATTATAGGCAGACTTAATTGTGAAGTCACCACTTTCAGTCTCATCCCAAACAATGTGATCTTCATCCTCTCCAGAGGGAATAATTTGTTGAGTTAAAATGTTATAAAGCTCTTTAGACTCCGCTTCAAAACCCTGTACTCTGATGTGTTTCCACCTGTTGATATTTATATCCTGCCACATATAATTTGCAACCTTCTTCCCAATATGTTGCTCCATATGCTCTTGAATCCTAGCCAAATGAGGATTCTGGGATAACTCCTAAGCTCTCACCCACCGATCCTTCCAAAAGTCTATTGTTTGCCCATTTCCTAGAATCCATCTAAGACCTTTCTTGACAAGATCCCTGCTCGTGAGGATTTCCTTCCAAAAATAAGATCCCCTACTTTCTAAGTTGTCATTAAGGAAGTTCACACCTTGGAGGTATTTCCTCCTAACTATGACAGTCCATTCATTATCGACCTTAGTCAATAACCGCCACACTTGTTTGGCTAACAGAGTTGTATTGAGATGAGCAACTCTCATCAATCCTAACCCCCCATCAGCTTTAGGTTTGCAAACCTTGTTCCAACCTACTAAATGGATCATTTTCTTATCCTTAGTCCCTGACCAGAGAAATTTTTTTTGAAGTTGCTCAATTTTGTGATACACCTTGTTGGGAGCTCTAAAGACTGATAGGAAGTAGACGGGTATACTCTGAAGCGAAGCCATAGTTAAAACTGCTTTGCCTACTTGAGATAACAGATGTTCTTTCCAACCTACTAGCTTTTTTTTTATCCTCTCCAGAACTATGTTCCACATTGATCCTTTAGGTTTTCCCGTAAATAAGGGAAGACCTAAATAGGAGGTGGGAAGGGATGCAATCTGACATTCCATGATCCTTGCTATGTTTTTTTGCCTAGGAATGGGGGTATTGATGAAATAAAGTTTGCTCTTATCAAAATTTACTTTTTGTCTAGCCGCTTCTTCATACATTATGAGAATATATTTAATCCTTCTTGCCTCAATCACAGAATCCAAAGTCAGTAGCAATGTATCATCAACAAATTACTGATGTGTCACTGGAGAAGTTAGCGACGTGGCCTTGATACCTGATATGAATACAAAAACCGCTACTACCTTAATGGTTCTTCCCAAGGCCTCAACTACAATGATGAACAACATAGGACTTATGGGATCTCCTTGTCTTAGACCACATTTACTTTGAAAAAAACCTGCAGTAGACCCATTAACCAAAATTGAAAAACAAGGCTTAGAAATACACTCTCTTATTAACTTGACCCATTTCATGTTGAAGCCAAATTTTAATAAAACTGCCTCTAGGAATTCCCAATTTATCCTGTCATAAGCTTTGTTCATGTCTAACTTTAAATCCATGACTGCTTTTTGGTCTTGAGCGGTTGTATGAAGAGCCTCATGAATAGTAATAACTCCATCTAAGATTGATCTTCCTTGTACAAAACTTCATTGACTTGGATCAATGATAACCGGTAGAACTTTCTTCAAACGGTTGGCTAAAACTTTGGACATAATTTTATAGGATATATTACACAGGCTAACCGGCCTAAAGTCAGCCATAGTCTTGGGGTTGGGGCCTTTACGGATCAAAGCAATGAAAGTTGAATTGAAACCCCTTGGAATATTATATGAACTTTGGAACTCCTTGATTGCAGCAATAACTTTTGCTCCAACAATATCCCAAAAAAAATGGAAAAATCGTGGTGAAAACCCATCCGGCCCAGGAGCTTTGTCAGGACCCATGTTAAACAAAGACTCCTTGATCTCTTCGTCTGAAAAAGCTGTTGTAAGAGACTCGTTAATCATTTCATCAATGAGTTGTGAAATGAATTGAAGGAGAGAGTCCTTTGCTTGGGCATTACAGGCCCATTCTTCACCCAATAATGAACTAAAAAAATTAACAGCCTCGTCCCTGATCTCCTGAATGTTTTGAGTTGAGGATCCATCCACCTTAATTAAATTTCTAATATTATTGTTGCTTCTATTGCTCAATGTGGTAACATGGAAATTTTTTGAATTAGATTCCCCTTCCTTTAGCCATAATGCCCTTGATTTCTGCCTCCAATACATCTCTTCACAAGCTAAAATATTATAAAACTCACAAAGGGTTTCCTTCTCTTCGATCCTTGTTGCCTCATCATAGGTTCCATTTTGGATTTTGCTTTCTATTATTCTCAATTTTTCCCCCACTGCTCTCTTATTCTCAAAAATATTTCCAAATACTTCTTTATTCCATATTCTAAGGTTGTTTTTCACCATCTTAAGTTTTTGAGATAGTTTGAAGGAAGCACTTCCTTGGATAGGTTACTGCCACCATTCCTCTATTCGTTTCTTGAAGTCCGGATGTTTAACCCACATTGACAAAAATCTGAATGGCTTTTTAAAGGAGTTAGCTTGAAATGCCTCCCATAGAATAAGATTATGGTCTGAAGTGCATTTAGGAAGGGCTTGTAACGCTGAATCACCAAAAATTGTTGTAGCTTCCTTGGATAAAAAAAACTTGTCCAACCTTTCTTGAATTAGCTGACTTCCTATCCTCTTGTTACTCCATGTAAATTTGGCTCCTTTTAGTCTTACATCCATCAATTCATTTGTGTTAATGAATTCATTGAAGTCCTCCATGCTCCTTGAGGGTAACCCAGATCCCCCCTTCTTATTAGATGGGTAAAGGGGGGTATTGAAATCTCCCCCAATCACCCAAGAAATGTCTTTAAAATCTTGGCTCAATTGCCCCAAAAACTCCCACAGTTCAGACCGCCCTTGGACAGAGGTGGGGGCATAAAAATTTGACATAATCCAATTCTTATTAGTATCAAAATCATGAAATAATACGCTTAAGACTCTTTCATTTGCCTGAATAATACTTCCTTATATTTTAATAGGATACCATAAGATCATGAGGCCCCCAAATGCTCCTCTCGCCTATTGAAATACCACTTCCCTTTGCTTCCAAATCCTTCTAGCTATAAGTGTTGATTGTGCCACATCTGTTTTGGTTTCTTGAAGAAAAATAATAGTAGGATTCCAATCCTTCCTTATAGACTTCACCATCCTTTGTTTTGGTGGGCCGTTTAGGCCTCTCACATTCCATGAGAGAACCTTCATTTAGACTGTTTGATATTTTTTTCCCCGCCCCCTTTCCCTGATCCAAAGGGGGTTTGTCAATTTTGCTATTATCCTGGCCAGGAATAGCTTGCTGTAACAATGTTCTTTGATTTTTGTTTGCAATTTCTTCATTGATTCTCATTCTATAGTGCTCTGCTACATATATTCTCCCTTTCTTTCTTTCACTTCCATAATCTATCGGAGGCTTGGTAGTGCTTCTAGTATGTTTTGGATTGAAATTAGGGGGAATATACTGTGATAGTCTAGGGCTTGAACCTTCTTCCTCATTTTGGGGGTTTTCAATTCCCTCTTCATCCTCAGCCTTGTTTTGGTTCAGCTCTCCTATCTGGTTCCTAAACAGGGGGCTTTCCTTCAAGGAACATTTTACCGTTGGGCTCATCTGATAAGGGATAATTTGCTCCACTACCGGATTAGGAGCTACATTCCTGGCTCTTGTTTCCACAACTTCAACTCTTGACTCTATTTTTTCCATGTTTAAACTGAAATGACCTGGCAATTTTTCTTCATTTTGAGCATAGATTTTGGGGCTTTTTTTCATAGCTGTGGATGGTCCCAATTTGGATGGGGAGTCTATGGTTTCAAGAAACTTGACACTGATGGTATCATCCTTACTATTTTATTTTTCAACTTCTAGATTTGCTAGGATATCAAACATGTTCAAGTTGGGATCTTTATTACATACCTTATGATTTTTGCCTCCCTCATTATGTTGCTTTCATTTCTCCTGGATTTTTGCCAGTTCTGTGTTGGCTTGGTTAGCCTGGTTATTCTTAACTTGTTTGTATCCTTCCAAGTTAATACGTGGTCCTTGAAACTTTGGGATCCCTCTCCCATTAGCTTTCCCCAAAAAACCTTCGCTCATGGCTTCCTTGTTTGCAGTTATTGTCAGACATTGGGCTTGAAGGTGGCCCTGGGTTTTGCACACGCTACAAAATATCGGCTTGTTCTCATACTCCACAGGTTGAATCCTTAGAAACTCTCCATATGCTAGTTCCACTTGAGAAGGTAGATCAAAATCCAAGTTTGCATTTACACAGATCCTGGAATGTATCAGTCTAGTCCTTACCTGAGTTGAATAGTCTATTGCCATGAGCTCTCCTATCATCTTTGCTATGCCACTAAGCCAGTACTCATTAACAAACTGGGCTGGGAGTTTTGGTAAGTGGACCCAAATGGGTGCTATATTAATGTTCTACTTCTCAGGGTTGAAATCCTCCCCCCACTTCCTTAGAAAGAGGCTATGCCTTCCTAGAAACTAGGGTCCTCCTGTCAAGATGCGCTCTGCATCATATTTGTTGTTGAGTCTTATCATAAAAAAACCTCTTGACATGGCTACGATTTCTAAGCTTCCTAAAGTTTTCCACTTTGCCACGGCCCATGAGCGAATAGTCTCAATGTCCGACCTTCCTCCCAAAAACTTGCCAACTAAGGATGATGCCTCCATATCCAAGAATCTTTCCATAATATCCATTGGCACAATTAACCTGTTATTTTTGTGTAGACACCAAAACAGCACCAATCCGATTATGTGACAACAAGCGCTGATCGCATTGACACACACAGCCCCTAGGGCAGCCCCTAGAGGTTAAACAGTGGTCCTAACCACTCCCAAAAGTAGTTTGGAAGGTCAAAGGTCAATTTGGCACCTTTTTGGCACTTTGCTCCCTACTCATCCCACCCTGGGATGATTACAAACTGGTATTCGTCCCACCCAGGGATGATTATCAGCATTCGCCCCAGGGTGAGGCGAATAGAAGGTTTGACTGGCAAAAAGTCAAACCTCGACAGGTCCGCCAGTTAACTGCAGCTTCAGGCCATGCAATTGCGAGGAACGACTTCAAATCAAGGAGAGAGACTTCAGTCATGCATGTCTTTGATTTTGGAGGCCTCATGCAAGGAGACTCTAAATCAGGGAATAATATTTTCTCCCAAAATAGGACATGCAACTCAAGTGGCGCCCTCGCATGCGCATTCAAACAGAGAGACCCTAGGTCTATAAATTGGTGAGTCTTCTCACCCAAAAGATATGAGAGAAGGAGCATTTTGAGCAATGAAGTGCTGCCATTTTACATCCACACACACACCTTTTGATTTGTGCCTTTCACATCCTTGATCTCTTTTGGAAGGGAGGTCATAGGGTGGTTATTGGAAGCGCAAATCCGGAGCCCAAACCCAAACATTTGGCCACAATATCCCACAAAATTTGTTGACAACACCCCATAAGAGGTTTTGGACCCATCCCAAGTGGATTGGTGCCAAAACAGAGTCCCAAACGATGGGCGTCCTGCCCTCGGCGCCCCCCAAACTATCGTAGTCCTAATCGCCCCACCCCGGAGTGATTAGAAATATGTGGTAGATTTCCTTTTTTTTATTTTTGCATCTGATTCTATGCTGCTTAGATAGGTTGTCATTTAAATTTCACATCATTTTGAGCATTTTTGATCATGTTTTTATCATTTCCCGCCTTTACTAACATGCAGGTAGCATCATCAAATTCCGGGTGATAGAGGCCAAATTGGGAAAATATGACCTTCTGGGTCTTCCCAAAATACCCCCAATTAGCTAACCCCAACTTTGTAGGTGATTTGGAGCTTCCCGGATGTGACATTTGGGACTGTGCTTTTTGACACTTTGTTGCAGGTCTATTCGTCCCGCCCCGGAGCGAATACAAATATGTGGTGAATTTTCTGACTGTTCCATTTGCAGTGTCTTCCTTGTGATGTTTTTATGCCCCTATCAAGTTTTTAGTTCATTTGGATCTATTTCAGTTATCGTTTTATTTATATTTTGCATGTGCTAGTTGAAGGCGTGGGGATTGCATGTTTTATTTTATCTACAGGTGCTACTGACTATTTTATGTTTCCTTGAACGTAGGATCTGGACATTAGAGGAGCAGAAAGGAGTCAAGACTCATCAACGCAAGTGGCGGTGACTTTTTGGTCCACCCATTTTACATGTGGGCACGCGGAAGAAGGAATAGCATCCATGGGTGTGACAAGAACACATTTAACGCTCCTAGCCCCTAAAAAGGGAGGAGACATATTGTAACCGAGTTCTGAAACATATTAATAAAAAGGGTTGTCTTCCATATTGGCTTTTTATTTGGTTTTGATTCGTTTATGCCTCTTTCCTTTCATGCACTTTCAATTCATAGGATTTAGCGTTATCTTTTGTTTCATTTGCATCGCATCTTGGCATTTTCCTTTTTGTTTCCGTATCCTCGTGCTTTCAGTGGTGATCACGGTGGGACCTCTGTCCCTTGATTTTAAGATTAAATTTTTGATCAAAAGTTGCTTGTTTTTGCTTGCAGGTACCAAGTTTTCAAACGTTGGACTGCTGTTCGTTCCAGTCTGTGATGAGTACAGAGCTGGAATTCATCTTACCCAGGGACGAATGGGCATTCGCCCCACCCTGTGATGAATACAGTTCTGTTATTCATTTCACCCAGGGATGAATAGCTCTCTGTGCAATTTTAGGGCAGAAATTCAGAGGCATCCGATTTGGGCAGAGAAGAGGTAGGGGTCCTAAACACCTTCTGTCAATTTTTGCTTTCTGTTTTCTATTTTCTGGTTATTTGCTTGCATAGGAGAGTTTGAATGCTTGTTTTCTTCATTTATGCAAATTAAAAAGAACCCCACACACCACGTGGTAATTTAAAACAACAAGGAGTTGGTCGTAAAACCCCAACCCTTGAGCAAGACCAACGGTGGATTTCATCACCACCTTGGCTTGAGATATTGCATACATAACCCCGATCGTGACTGTTGCTAGACGTAAATCCTGATGAAAGCTGACCAAGTGTAGCTGGGGTGATTCCCAGTGCATGAGGATAAGTCTTCTATGGTAGGTGTCATAAACAGAGTGATTCCCCTTCCGTACCGCCTATGTTCCACGTACCATCTGCTCTCACGTACCAATAGTTTCCCTCACGTAAGGGCGGGTATATAGAGAGGTTGGTATATCGAGCCTGGCAATGGTATATCGAAGGGGCGACCATTTTTGGGAGTCATAAGAGCCATCATATTGCATTTAAACGTTCTTTACAAAAGCTTTCAAAACAAAAATCAAAACACACTAAACCAGATTTAGGGCACACTTTTAATCTTTAAACGAGATAATCATTGCTTTGATTGTGTGTTTCCCTTCTATTTAGTGTAGCATAAAAATCATAAAAAGAGATAAAAATCTACGCATCTTGTAGGAAAACATCACCATGGTGTACACCCGTAGCCGAGCCCAATCACGGGCAGGAGTTGTAGAGAGTGCACAAAGGGGGACAAGTCACCTCCGATATAGTCCTGAGGACTTGGTCATCCCGCCTTGGCGGCCCGACACACAAGATAGTCCACATCATGCCATTACAGAATAGGACTATAGAGGCACCTCTTTGAGGGGCACCCCCACTCAAGCATAGATCCTTTCAAGAGGAGGACCTACACGTGGCACTCAACATAGACAGGAGGCCTCCCTTAGATGCTCGTTATGAGTGGCCTAGTGATGAAGTGCTAGAGCAACATAGGGTCCATAAGGAGGGGCCACATGATTTCGTCATCCCTCCTTTACCCCTTATTACTATTAGAAACACTAGACAAAATCCAGAGCACAAGGCTCTCCAGATAGGGCAAGCCAATTCTCCCCGCACCTTTCACACATACGAAAGGGAGTACGAGGAAGACCACTACATTCCTCAAGAGCAATACACAGCATGGGAGCGATGCACCTCCGCACCTGCTATGTATCAGGATCACCCAATGAGGCCAGAGCCTCGGGTGAATGCCGCTAACCTCGATAGAGGAAAGCAACCCATAGGGGTCTCGGATCACCACGACCGAGATAGACATGTAGGAGAGGCATCTAGGCTTCCTAAACATGAGACGATGGAACAAATTGACTTGGCATTTTCCAGACATGCCGCCCGCCAAGCGCAAATCATGCAGCTCAGGCAAGATCAACAATAGTTAGAGCATCTGTACCACCTTAACAAAGAGTGCATTCAACGTCAGACAACCGAATTGCTTCATAACACTATGCCTGAGAAGGTCCCAACCCCTCGCACGCATAAAGTAGAAGTGTATGAGAGGCGCAACCCCTTGGTGCGAGACAGGTCCCTACGACCTTACCAAGTGTTGCCTCCGAGACCTCCTAGACCTGAGCGGGAGGCCACTCCCAGGAACAATGATGGGCACCCTCCATGGGGACCCACCCATGGTTATAGGTCTCACCCAGGCACTCCTCAAGAAGCCTATGAGGAGTATGAGCAAGAAGAAGAGCGGGCCGAAATGCCCTACCAAGGCGGAAGGGCTGCTATCCAGCCACCCCTCCATAGGCCTCAAGTTCCCCACAACCCACAATGGGAGCAAACCAAGGAGGAAGAGATCAAATCCTTCGATGCATATAAAGCGCTGCTAGAGCGCTTAGAGTCTATGGAGACCAAGACTTCTGGGCCCCAAAAGCCCACTTTACGCCAACTCCATAGTCACCCTGTGCATCCGTCAGTGTCGGCACCTCCATACCCTGAACACTTTAAACTACCCCAGTTGGCACTCTTTAGAGGAGAGGAGGATGCCCAAGAGCACGTGACTAGATTCCTGAGCCAATGCTTTGGCATTCAGGACAATGATGCTTTGTTGCTAAGAACATTTATAACCACATTCGTAGGCCCTGCCTCGGATTGGTTCACTCAATTGCCAAAACATAGCATCAGTAACTTGGATCAGCTAGTGGACGCGTTCCTCGAACGCTTCACCTTCAACACCAAGAAAAAGGCATCACTAAGCGACCTAGCTAGCCTCAAGCAGTATGAGGAAGAAACCATGGTGGCATATGGGAACCGATGGAGGACGTTGCTTTCAAAGCTGCCCTACCTCCCTCCCATGTCCGACCTGACCCAAATGTTCTCAAAGAGCTATTTGAGATCGATCTCCATGCTATTGTAGCTGCAACAATATGCCACTTTAGAGGAAGCTCTAGCGCAAGCCAGAATCATTGAGGAGATCAAGATACAGGATGGCGAGATTGCCAAGCCAAAGAAGAAAGAATGGTCTAAGAACACCAAAATAGGGACCACGCAACAGAAACCCATTGTGGTCAATCAAGTTGCTATAAACGTCCCTAAGCCTGCACAAGCAACACAGCCCCAAAAGGCTAACTATCAGGCGATGCCTCCTAACAATTATGACAGAGAAAATTAGAGGCAAGAACAAAATTAGCAACGTCACCCTAGGCGACAATTCACACCTTACACAGAGTCCAGGGACTCCCTGTTTGACCGCTTGTCAGTGACAAACTTGATCAACCTGCCCGAGATTCAAACCATAGACCCCAATGCGCCAAAGCCTAAGGGGTACAGGGAGGACTTATACTGTAGGTTCCACAGATGGAAGGGACATGACCTTAATGCATGTTGGAAGTTTAAAGGCTTGGTGCAAGACCTAATCGACAACAAGACGTTGGCGGTGGACAACCCCGTAGCGCCAAACAACCAACAGATGGGAGTCTTCAGAGACCCCCTGCCTGCCCATGATGCATAGGCAAAACCCCTTCAAGTCAATGAGGTGACACAGAATTGCCCCATGCAGGGGTATGTAGGGATGATAAGCATAGTGACTAGGAACAAGAGGTACCCAAGAGCTGCCCCTGCGATAGCCACAAGAGAGGTTCCATCGATGTCACAACCTCAACAACACCCTACGCAACCTCCCCCGCCTAGACCAATGGCCATGATTCAGACTAGACTTACCCAAAGTCTAAGGACCACGTCGGCTAGGCTCTCCATATACGAGCTCATTCAACAATCAGCACCCCATCGAGAGGCTCTAATGGAGATATTAAAAGCCATCGAGCTGCAACCCCATGAAGCAAACTCTTTCAACAACTTTGTGGGACATGTAAAACAATGTACAGAACCAGTCATCACCTTTAGAGAAGATGAATTGAAATCGGTGATTGGTGATGTGGCGGATCCACCCCTGCACGTCATTGCATGGGTCAACGGGATTCCGTATAAGAGGGTGTTGGTGGACACTGGCTCATCCAATAATATAATTACAACAACAGCATTGAAACATCTAAAGTTGTCGGCATCTCACATCATGGCCTCCACCTATACTCTTCGAGCATTCAATGATGCGATATGCTCGATGGTTGGCACAATTGTCCTACCCATCCAAGTGGGACAAAAGACTATTCATACATTGTGCCACATCTTGGAAGGTGAGATGGCCTATAATATCTTGTTGGGGTGGCCTTGGATCAGGGACATGAAGTGTGTCCCTTCAATAGCTCATCAGTGCCTAAAGTATACATTTGAAGGACAGGTGCATGTAGTCCCGGCAGACTTAGAGCCCTTCAAGTACTGCAATACGATGCAATTCATGCCGCAATCGACCCTTCCATCAACACATTTGGATTTTTAGTTGAATCCATCTAAACAGGGTCCGATTCCGCATGCATCCCCATTGACAAGTCCATCAAATCCCCAATCGGGTCCATCTTCCTCATCTGGTCCTTCAACAACGATGCCACCTACGATGGCCACACCGAAGGACAAGGGAAAGAAACCCCTAGAAGAGGAACCACCCCTAGTCTCAACCATCTCTACCGAAGAGATGCCTAGCAGAATGGAAGTCGAGATGCCTAGTTCACCCTACATGGAGTGGACTCTGGAAGAACTCCCATTCGCTCCCCCTCAACCACCAACGATCACCATTGAGATGGCCAACACGGGCCTGGGGGAGTATATAGTGTGGAACATTGTAGCAACACCCGCACTTGAGTCCATGCAGGACATGGGGAGACCTCGCCTCCCCATCGGCACTGTGGTTCCTCTAGGCTACCCACCCAATCAGACAAACTTTGTTTATGGGGGCCTGGATAATGGCATTGAACCTTACATGCAAGAAGATGAAGATGAAGAACCCTTTGCTGAGGACGTCAACTATTTGTCCAACCCAGACTTCGCATTGAGATATCTTGGCCAATGCAATTGGCATGGATATGGGTTGGGCAGGTATGAGCAAGGAGTGCGTGTTCTTTGCCAACCAAGATATCAAATGTCGTATGACAAGTCAGGAGTAGGGTTCAACCACCCCTTGCCCCTGGACATCTTGGTAGAGAACATGCAAGGCCTAGGGATAGGCAACAAGGATGGGTTGGCATTAGATCCATATGCCAATCCTAACACAACATATACATTGGGGGATTATCACCCATTGCTAACAACCAACCTTGTTGACCTTAACAACCCTTTCCCTTCGATCAAAAAGGGAGAAAGTTCGAGGACTCACCTACAAGAGGGATATAGACAAGACCAAGAAGGGTCTTCAGAAGATGAGTCAGAGTACGAGGTAGCACCTTGGGATCCTTTCGAATCTGATAGCAATCATTCACAAGTGACCCCCATAGATGATTATCAGGAGAGCTTCCTGACAATGTTCCCTTTGAATGCTCCAATTGAGCATATGCCACCTCAAGAGAATCAGGTCCCCCCGCAAAGAGCGGAACAACCCCGATGGGACCACATTAATTTGCTCGAGCAAGATGAGCCTCATATGTCGCAAATAGCTGTTGGAGCCAACGAAGGCCTTTGGATCTCCGACAGTGATTATGAAGATGAAACTGAGATGGCCTATCTCAATCATATGCGACAACAACAATATCCCTTGGACATAGATGACATGTTTGAACAATTACACATAGGGCCAAGGCATAGGTGGCACCTCAACCAGGCATAGTTATAGCAATTACTGCACCCGCCACTCTAGGTATACAGAGAACATCTTCCACCTGGAGACCCTATAGAGCCATCAGTGCCTAGGGCGGACCCTGTCCTCTTATCCGCACATAGGGCCGATCCATTTGTGCCAGTACCCACAGAGCCAGATCCAGAGCACAAAGATCATCTAGGATGTCCGAGCAACCACACCCATGGTAATGGAGACCAAAATCATTTCATCAACATGATCTCCATTGATTTAACCACCCCCATCCATAATCCAACCGACCCAACATGGTCATTGCATCTAGACCTAGATGCTATAGACTAGGATCGCGCTGACACATCGCCATCCCCATCGAGTACTGGCCTTGTGGTGGGATGTTCCATTTCACCCCAGACAGACTCAGATGTCTTCCATTGCTAAAGAGGAACTCCACGTTCCAACGATGATCTAAATTCAGCAAATGATATCCACTTGATCCCAACTCCACACCAATTGGAGGATGGGTCCCACATGTCAATCGAGGAGACGCCGAGACATCGGCTCGAGATCCACTAAATTTGCAAATCATCAAGCTGGGGTAAGTCTATCCCCTGAAGCGCAAGCCGACTACATTGCCCTTCTCAAAAGAAGGAGGTTTTTGCATGGTCCTACAAAGACATGCCCAAAAGCTCCAAGGATTCCCACAATCGCTTGGTCAACCCCAAAATGCCCCAAAGGTATCCATAAACCCTTTGGTCAAACCAAAAGCTCCAAGGATTCCCACAATCGCTTGGTCAACCCCCAAAATGCCCCAAAGGTATCCATAAACCCTTTGGTCAAACCAAAAGCTCCAAGGATTCCCACAATCGCTTGGTCAACCCCCAAAATGCCCCAAAGGTATCCATAAACCCTTTGGTCAAACCAAAAGCTCCAAGGATTCCCACAATCGCTTGGTCAACCCCAAAAATGCCCCAAAGGTGTCCATAAACCCTTTGGTCAAACCAAAAGCTCCAAGGATTCCCACAATCGCTTGGTCAACCCCAAAAATGCCCCAAAGGTATCCATAAACCCTTTGGTCAAACCAAAAGCTCCAAGGGTACCCATAACCGCTTGGTCAAAATAAATATTCAAAAACAAACAAAAACAATAAAATCATCAAAAATAACAAAAAAAATTGCATCTCAATTCCATGCATACTCGTAAAAATCAAAATACAAAAATATAAGTTGCATTAGGCATCGCATCCATACATTGCATATTTGCTGGTCATACATGTCACAAGCACCATAGATTGTAATTGCTAGGCAATTCCTTCATTTTCCACATTCCATCCATTTTATAAATACATACATCCAGAATAACACCATCCCCATTTTTAGCATAGTCGATTGTCTCCTAATGTATGTAGGGTTTTCGTCATTCAGCTGTCTTTAAATTTCTAGCCAAAAACTGTACAAAGTTAAACGGATTTTACAAGGGAAAGTTTTACTTGGATCACGCCTCGTTATGTAACATCCCTACACAAGTTAAAACACATAAAATAATTCCCAAGTTGTGTGAACGCAAGAGACACCTACAAAGCAGTCTAGGATACCATAGGTGAAAGATTAGCCTGTTCATCCCCCTGTGCGAATGGTTCAAGAGTGCTGAGAATTGAAAAAAGGACAAGCTCTTCCCCATCAATTCCCCCTAATAAATAGTGGTTTTCACCACTACCAAAAATCCCAATCACCGTTGGTCCCCAAAGTTGTAAGGATTCATACTACACGTCCCTGACAAGGATGGGTAGTCATCCCCAAGGCCTAAAAGGATCAATGCCATTCAAAAGCAAAATCCCAACAAGCCATCATCACGACCATCTCCAATCACCTTTGGTCTCCAAAGTCGTAAGGATTCGTACTACACACCCCTGACAAGGATGGGTAGTCATCCCCAAGGCCTAAAATATCAATGCCCTTACTTCATAATATCCCTAATCCCCTTTGGTTCCCAAAGTCGTAAGGATTCGTACTACACGTCCCTGAACAGGATGGGTAGTCATCCCCAAGGCCAAAAGGATCAAGGTCATTCATAAGCCAAAAACCTACAAGCTCAACCTTACGAAGCTCAAAATGCAAAATCAAATAACAGTGGTTATCACCACTATTCAAAATCCTTGCTCAAAAAGAAAAACAAAAGAGAAAAATAAACAGTGATTTTCATCACTATGTATACGAGCAAGTATCCTAACACGTTGAGCAAATAAAAGATCCTGAACTTGAATCCCTGGAATTCTCAGCATTCGAAAAACCATCTAGGTGATCCTCATTACGGGTTTGGTGGACAACCTACCTGGCAATGGCGGTATCCTAAACGCATGACGATATGTCTATCACATTAGCTTTGCATGTGAGCAGACCAATGTTTGCATGTGGATGAGCTAGCTTATGGTACCTTAGATTGTCCCATGGATTAATCTTACTAAATACAACAACGGAGTTAGTGGAGCTAATTAGGTGATCCTCAGTACAGGTTTGGTTGACAACCTATCTAGCACTGGCGGTATCCTGAAAAATACCACATAAACGAACTCAATTGCACACACAGGGATGTGAAATAACTTGGTCAAACTCAAGTCTGATTTATACCTTGTTCAAAAGTCTTGCGAGATAAATGTATAGTCTTGGCTAGTTAGTTAAAATATCTGAATCTCAGAAAAGCTTAACTACATTTTAAAACAACTAGTACATTTCATTACGTACATCACCATCAGATAATATGAAAAATACAAAAACAAAGTTCTCACATGCAAAGTCATTCCACAAAGCCATCACATAAGTACAGAAAGCCAGTAAATCTTGTACAGTCTATGGTGCCATCGACAAGTTATCAACAACTCATTTCATTCATTCCATATGCATACATCATATAATTAGAAACATCGCATTCATAATACCACATGCATACATCATCATAAATAACTGTGCATAAACATAAAAACAAACCATGACAATAATAACAAAAATTGCACAAAAATGCACCAAAACATAGCAATAAAATTGTCCAATGAAAGTGCTTTTGCACTTGACATTCTGGGCATGCAAAACAGATGTCGAGGTCACAAATCCTCACTATCCTACTCCCTAAGAAGGCTACCATAGCCGGACCGCTCCACGGGAGGATGGATTTTTGAGAATTTCATCCCCAAACGCGTCACAAAAGGGTCAAAACCCAACCAAAAATAGCAATAACATTGCCGAACGAAGGCGCCTTTGCGCCTGACATTCTTGGCATCCAAAATAGACGTTGGGGTCACAAATTCTCACTATCCTACTCCCTAAGAAGGCTACCATAGCTGGACCGCTCCAAGGGAGGACGGATTTTTGACAATTTTAGCTCCAAAATGCGTCACAAAATGGGTTAAAACCCACCAAAAATAGGTCAGAATGTTCGAAAACTGCTTAAGCATTCAATGGTAAACAACTGAAGGCACCCTTACATAAGTCATCTTGGGTCAAGTGACTCGTCACTTTTCTCATGTTGGTCATTCCCTCATCGATTCGTCGCTTGAGGGGGTAGTCACACTTAGTCACCAATCAACAAAAACACACCCAATCAAGGAAATAACATGCATTCAAAGGATCATTGACAAAGACAATCATGCTCCTGCTTGGGGCAGCAAACAAGCAATAATCACAAGCTGATCAAACACTTGGCATTCGTGAATCATGAACTCAAGGTTCCCATAGACAAAAGGTTGCGCCCTTTGCCTATTCATGACTGATCAATGTCCAAGCTCAAGTAACACCTCACCAAAAAAGGTTAACACTTGAATTAAGCTCCTTAGCTCGTCAGAAGCAAGGATTCAAGAATGCGTGCCCTTTCCATACTTGGGGCATCAAGAGTTGGTTAGGTTACTGAGAAACCCTAATCATTAGTGCTTTGGTTATCTATTTTTGCTCGGCGTTATGCCTTGCACAATGCTTCCCAAAAAGGGGCATCTGTAGACACCAAAATAGCACCAATCCGATTATGTGACAACAAGCGCTGATCGCATTGACACACACAACCCCTAGGGCAGCCCCCAGAGGTTAAACAGTGGTCCTAACCACTCCCAAAAGTAGTTTGGAAGGTCAAAGGTCAATTTGGCACCTTTTTGGCACTTTGCTCCCTACTCGTCCCACCCTGGGATGATTACAAACTGGTATTCGTCCCACCCAGGGACGATTATCAGCATTCGCCCTAGGGTGAGGTGAATAGAAGGTTTGACTGGAAAAAAGTCAAACCTCGACAGGTCCGCCAGTTAACTGCAGCTTTAGGCCATGCAATTGTGAGGAATGACTTCAAATCAAGGAGAGAGACTTCAGTCATGCATGTCTTTGATTTTTGGAGGCCTCATGCAAGGAGACTCTAAATCAGGGAATAATATTTTTCCCAAAATAGGACATGCAACTCCAGTGGCGCCCTCGCATGCGCATTCAAACAGAGAGACCCTAGGTCTATAAATTGGTGAGTCTTCTCACCCAAAAGATATACAGAGAGGGGTAGCATTTTGAGCAATGAAGTGCTGCCATTTTACATCCACACACATACCTTTTGATTTGTGCCTTTCACATCCTTGATCTCTTTTGGAAGGGAGGTCATAGGGTGGTTATTGGAAGTGCAAATCCGGAGCCCAAACCCGAACATTTGGCCACAATATCCCACAAAATTTTCCGACAACACCCCATAAGAGGTTTTGGACCCATCCCAAGTGGATTGGTGCCGAAACAGAGTCCCAAACGGCGGGCGTCCTGCCCCGGCGCCCCCCAAACTGTCGCAGTCCTAATCGCCCCACCCCGGAGTGATTAGAAATATGTGGTAGATTTCCTTTTTTTTATTTTTGCATCTGATTCTAGGTTGTTTACATAGGTTGTCATTTAAATTTCACATCATTTTGAGAATTTTTGATCATGTTTTTATCATTTCCCGCCTTTACTAACATGCAGGTAGCATCATCAAATTCCTGGTGATAGAGGCCAAATTGGGAAAATATGACCTTCTGGGTCTTCCCAAAATACCCCCAATTAGCTAACCCCAACTTTGCAGGTGATTTGGAGCTTCCCGGATGTGACATTTGGGATTGTGCTTTTTGACACTTTGTTGTAGGTCTATTCGTCCCCCCCCGGAGCGAATACAAATATGTGGTGAATTTTTTGACTGTTCCATTTGCAGTGTCTTCCTTGTGATGTTTTGATGCCCCTATCAAGTTTTTAGTTCATTTGGATCTATTTCAGTTATCGTTTTATTTATATTTTGCATGTGCTAGTTGAAGGCGTGGGGATTGCATGTTTTATTCTATCTACGAGGTGCTATCGACTATTTTTTTTTCCTTGAACATAGTATCTGGACATTAGAGGAGCAGGAAGGAGTCAAGACTCATCAACGCAAGCGGTGGTGACGTTTTGGTCCGCCCATTTTACATGTGGGCACGCGGAAGAAGGAATAGCATCCATGGATGTGACAAGAAACACATTTAACGCTCCTAGCCCCCAAAAGGGGAGGAGACGGGTTGTAACCGAGCTTTAAAGCATATCAATAAAAAGGGCTGTCTTCCATATTGGCTTTTTATTTTGTTTCGATTCGTTCATGCCTCTTTCCTTTCATGCACTTTCAATTCATAGGATTTAGCGTTATCTTTTGTTTCATTTGCATCGCATCTGGGATTTTCCTTTTTGTTTTCGTATCCTCGTGCTTTCAGTTTGGTATTAGGGGTGGTAGTTCACTGACTAGCTCCTTCTTTTTCCCTTTTAGCATTTCCAAAAAGGTTGGGCCCTTGTTGCAAAAATTTATCACATAAATTATATATATATATATATATATATATATATATATATATATATATATCATTTCTCATTTCTAAATATTTAAAATGGTAATGATATAAATAAACATTATTGAGATTCTTTAATCATAATATTAATTGAAAGTGCAATTAATGGTTTTTAAAGAATTATTTAAGAAAATGCAAATATTTTGATGATTTTCTTTATGTATCTTTTTCACATGATTACTTATTTAGTTCATTGAATTGTTAGTATGTGATCTAAAATTCATAATTTCGACTAAGCAAAAGTCAAAAGTTTGAGTTAAGGAATATTATGAAAGAGTGAAATAAAAAATAATAAAATATAACAAACAATAATAGAAAAATATATACACAAATAGCATAATGACTTTATTGCTCAAATAACAGAGTACAATGCAAGCAACCTCTAAGAAATATGTAAGGCTATAACATTAAACCCTTTAATCACGTTTTTATAGCTTGTGGTGCATCATTATTTATATAAGAGTCAGTGTGTTGGAAATCCTATTTATTGAATACAAAAGGTCACCTATATAAAAATGTGGTGGTTCATGTTGTATGAGTGAGGCAATCACCCATATAGAAATGTGGTGATTCACTTTCCATAAGTTACAAAGTGAATACTAAATGAAAATTGCATACATATGATTTATCCTTTTATGGTTTTTCTTCTACTAGTGTGTCAACATAGCTATTGATGCATTTTGGCAACGAAAATCTAAAAAGAAAAAAATGTTATTTTGAATAAGTATTTTGTTTTGCATTTTTTTGGGCTTTTGAAGCATTTTTCTACAAAGTTCATGATAACTCTTCTATGATTGAGTTTCTTGTTAAAAATGTTGTTCTATATTTAACTTTTCCAACACTTATTGAATAGATCAAAATGGAGAGCACAAAGTTATGCCCCTAATAGTGTAGTTAGGATTAGGAAAATAATTTTTTTGAGCATTTTAAAGTATTAAACCATAACATAAAAGGGTCACAAGCCTAGATCATTCATCCTCCTTGAAAAGTAATGGTCCCCATTACATCAAATTTTATAATCAAATGTGAAAATTGTTTCTTTATCTGGTTTTTGTTGAGCTATTTCCCTTAGTGACTAAGTTGTCCTGCCTTGACTGTAAATTTTCCTAACCCTAGATAATTGTTGCCCTATATTTCTAAATAAAATTAGATCTATGATGAATTTATTTTAAACATACAACAATCACACAGATGGCTGGAAAAATAAATAGAATGAACAATGAAAAATATACTACAAAACCTGCATATTTTATATAATGGAGGAGGTTACAGTTACGGCAGGATAGCCTTCTCTCTTGCTATAATTTTTGGCCAGAAAATTACTCTTCACCTCTGCACAATAGCCTTACATTTCTCCTTCAGTAATATGCTTACCTTATTTTCTTTCTATGTGTAAAACACTCTTGACTTTCTCATTTTATCCTTGAAAAGGTAACCCTGATCTCTCTAACCCTAATATTAGATCTCAGCTCATCTTGAGATGTATGGTTAAAAATAGAAAATCACTTAAGCGAATTACAAAATAGAATCACTTAAGTGAATTTCAAAATTGAAAATAACTTAAGTGAATCACAAAATAGAATCACTTATGTGAATTTCAAAATAGAAAATCATGTAAGTGAATTTCAAAATATAATTCAAAATATCTCAAACCACTTCTAGCATGTTCATACTAAATCATGTGCAAGAAGTTACTGTCCAAGATACATTCATCAACACTCCCTCTTAGCGAGGAAGGAACTATGCACCAATCCAAGTTTATATCTGAATGCTTCAAACTTCCATTTCATTAAGGTATTGGTCAGAATATCAGCTACCTGCTAATTTGAGGGAATATACTAGAGCTTTACGACTCCCTTCTAAATCCTATATCATATGAAGTGATATTTGATGTTTATGTATTTAGACTTGTCATGAAATACTGAATTCTTAGAGAGTTTGATACAACTCTGATTATCACAGTATATCATCATGACATCCAGCTCCTAATCAATCAATACTATAAGCAACTTGTAAAGTCAGATGGCCTTACAACAAGTAATAGTGGATAGTATGTATTCAACCTCTATTGAGATAAGTGCCATAAAAGTCAGCTTCCTGCTAAACTAGGATATCACGCTCAATCCTAAGCTAAAGCAACACCTTGAGGTGCTCTTCCTATTTGCTACACTACCTACCCAATATGAGTCTGTATACCCCTGCAACATCACTTCACCATCTCTAAGATATTTCTGACCATACTCCATTGTGTCCCTCAAGTATCTAAGCACGCGTTTTGCTTCTACCCAATGCTCATGCATTGGCTCCACCATTAACTAACTCAAGGTGTTCATCGCAAAACATATATTTGGTTGAGTGTTGATCAAATACATCAAGGATCCTATCAATTGTCTATACAACATAGGGTCCACCAATTCTGAATCTGAATCTGTCATCTTCTTCAAATTAGTGATCATAGGTGTAGCCATAGGTTTGAAATATTCCATTTGAAACCTCTTTAGAATCTTAACTACATACTTACCCTACCCAAGGAATATCTTCCCTAGTCTCTGCAAAACCTCCAAGACCAAGAAGTAATTCATCATGTCAATGTCCTTCATCTCAAACTCATTTTCCATATCTATTTTGTACCATGCAATGAGTTTCTCTGCACCTGTAATAAATATGTCATCTATATATAGCATCAAAATGAGTAGATTAGTTCCAATAAATATGTAATATAGATTGGGATCTGCATCACTTTTGGTAAAGCCCACACTTTGCAAGTATTCATCTATCTTGGAATACCATGCTTTTGGTGCATGTTTGAGTCCATATAAGTTTTTCTTTAGCCGAAAAACATGGGACTCCTTCCCATTTACCTCAAAGCCCTGAGGCTACTCTATGTACAATTTTTCCTCAATGATATCTTTAAGGAAAATTATCTTCACATCCATTTTATGAATTCGCCATCTCATAGATGAATTTAAAGATATAATTTCTCTAATGGAAGTGTATCTGGTGACTGTATCAAAAGTCTCCTCATAGTCCACTCCCTCTTTCTAGGAGAACCCTCTCACCATAAACCTTACCTTGAACTTCTCAATGCTACCATATGCATCATGCTTAATTTTTTAGAGCTACCTAAAACTCACAACTGACTTCCCTTTCGATCTTGGTACTATATCCCAAACATCATTATTCATGATGGAGGTGTACTCGTCCACCATGGCATCCCACAAAACCTGCTAGTATATTGCCTTCTAAAATCTATAAATCTCTAAATTTATGGTGTTACTCATCAATGCCATGTAGTTTAAAAACTTCTTTGGAGGTTTGCTCTCCCTAATCATGTTGCTAGGAGCTTCAACATACTCATGAGCATACCTCAATGTCTGTGGAAGCCATCGAGGTCTCCTGATAGAATTGAAAGAGTCTAATGTCTCCAACTCCTCACTTGAAGGTTTTT
Source organism: Wollemia nobilis (assembly GCA_028583015.1). Classification (NCBI taxonomy): domain Eukaryota; kingdom Viridiplantae; phylum Streptophyta; class Pinopsida; order Araucariales; family Araucariaceae; genus Wollemia; species Wollemia nobilis. Next base: position 15,154,238 of record JAQPPZ010004166.1, read on the forward strand.
GTCCTAAACTATAAACCATTGGTGTCTTTGGTGACCTTGGATCAACCTTTATAGCTTCCTGCTCCTCATTATCTATCACTATAATAGGCTCATGGGACTTTCTGGATGCAACATCCTCCTCAAACTTTACATCCCTCCTCATTACTATCTTCCTCTTCTTTGTAATATAAACCTTGTAAGCTTTTGAAGTCTCACTGTAGCCTACAAATAAATCCTTCCTACTGGAGGGATCCAACTTGGCCCTCTTATCTACACAAATATGGATATAAACTAGACATCCAAATATGCAAAAAAGAATCATCTATAGTTTCACACTAGTGAATTCCTCCTCTGGTGTCTTGTCCTCCAACATACAAATATACTAGATATAATACCTATGCTCGCTATTTAGGAAAATAACCTTGGTATGCTTGCCAAGCATGCACCCTCTACATACTCCCTATTACTCAATTCTAAACTCTAGAAGACCTATGACTATATACCTTAGAATAAGCAACACTCTATGATGCAGGTGCCCCATCCTCTTGTTCCACAACTCACACAAGTTGTTACTACTATGAACTAGGGCTTGAATATGTTCACACTACAACCTATATAGACTCCCTTCTTTAACCCGTATCACTTGTGTTATTTTTGGGCTAGATGTTTTTGGTCTAATAAGGTCATAATGGTTCTTGAAATCCATTGCATAACCCTTATCATCCATAATCAGAACTAAAAATAAGTTATTCCTAAGACCTAGAACAAACAAAACATATCAAATTTTAAAGAGTTATTCATTGAACTTGAAAATAAATGATACCAATTCCTTCAACTGGATATTTGGTATCATCACCAAGCTCAACCTGAATTCCTAAGTCCTACTCTTGTAGACTGATAAAATACTATCAAGCTAATATCATGTGTCAAGATGCCCCACTATCCATATACCAAGCATCTCTTGAAATCATGTTGGTAGAAAGGTAAGATATAAACAAGAAATACTTATCGAATTTGGTAGCAAACTCACTCATCTAAGTTTTTATAGATGTTGCTACCTATGATTGTTTCTGCTTCCCTTCATATTTCTTGTTTGAAAATTGTGATGCATAATGGTTGTGCTTATCTTACTCAAGTTATTTTTCCCTAACTATGAGGTTGACTCCTCACTCTTTACCTTACCCTTGTTGGGTCCTTTACATTTGCCCTTCTTCGTTTACCCAAAGAGAGCTAGGTTATCATCACCACATTTATTGTTGATCTTTGAATCCATTCGAGTCTCCTCCTAGATGAAATCATCTGATAGTTTCTCAAAGGTCGAAAGGTGCTCATGAGAACAGATGCATTTAAAAAATAGTCCCTAAGAAGTTGAGAAACTATTCAGTGCCACATTCACCAACTTTGTGTCTTCAATCTTCTCCCCATTTGTTGCTAGTTGATCATGAATCTCCATGATCTTCATCAAGTAACTGGTAACGATGTTAGATCTGTTTATCTCCATAGATCTAAGTTTATTCTACAATATCATCTTTATGTTTATGTTCACGCTCTGGTAGAGGTTAACCAGGGCATCAAATATCTCCTTTGTCATGGTCTTCCCAGATTTATGAGGAATTAGGTGATCCTTCACTGCATCCAATATTATCCACTTGGCCTTCACTTCTTTCTGTATCAATTGTTGTATATTTATAGGCAGAGTCACAACATCCTTGACAATATCCCAAAGATCATTCTATTCCAATAATAATATTACCCTAAAACATTGGAGGCACCTTCCAATCTATCCTCAAATATGAGGCTAGTTATTGCCATCTCTGAGATCTATTATACAAACTTTCAGATCTGATATGAATGAATCAAAAAGCTATCCTATAAATAAACTTAGTCCTTCAAGCAAAAATATGAAACCATCTAACTACTTTTTTTAATGTCCAACAATGATCTACTGCTATAAATCCTTGAGGATATCAATCATAGAACCTAGCTCTGGTACCATGTAAATTTTCCTAACCCTAGATAACTATTGCCCTATATTTCTAAATAAAATAAAATATGAGATGAATTTATTTTAAACATACAACAATCACATATATGGATAGAAAAATAAACAAAATGAATAGTATAAAATATACTATAGAACCTACATATTTTATATAATGGAGAAGGTTACAGTTATAACAGGACAACTTGCTCTCTTTCTATAATTTCTGACCAACAAATCACTCTTCACCTCTGCACAATAGCCTTACAGTTCTCCTTCAACAATTTGTTCACCTTCTTTTCTTTTTGTGTGTAAAATACTCTTGACCTTATTTTATCCTTGAAAAGGTAACCACAATCTCTTTAACCTGTTAGAATTATTGAGTTGTCATTGATGTCAAAGGCCAACTTGGTTAATAGCAAACAGTGGATGAATTATTCAAGGCAAATATATTTTCTTCAAGGGTGATGTAATATTAAAGGTTGAGATATTTAAATTAGAGATTTAAATATTTATAAAGTGTGTAAAGGGCAAAGGTTGAAATATTTAAATTAAAGATTCAAATATTTCTAATGTGTGCAATGGGCAAAGGTTGAAATATTTAAAAATTAAAAGTTTTAATATTAGATTTATTATATTAATGAAATGCATATATGGACCGACTTCTAGGGTGCCAAAGCAAGCTAGTGAAAATATTTGTATAAATACAAAGCCAAAAAATATTTCAAAAAGACAATTTTATATCATGTGTCCTTGATATCTGGAGTAGTGGGTGAGACATTACAACGATGAAAGGTATGGAGCATGGTGAATGAAAATAAAATATGATAGTTTTGAGTTAGGCATATTGGAGCATGACCACGACACCATTGAAGAATATTGTTGTTATTTTCATTGGTGCAAAGGGGAAGTGACACTGTAGATGAAGGTTTAACATTCAAAGATTGCATTGGAGGTAGACACACCAGGTAGTCTTTGCTACGCACACCAAAGAGGAAGGTAGACTAGCCATTGGGATCCACTGAGCATCTGTTGGAGAAGATCAGTTTTGAAACATAAGAAATTGAAGTGCCACATATCTAAAGCCTACATAAATTCTAATATTGGATTTGGTAGTTGGAGATAGTCACTGTGGATACCCAAGCTAAAAAACAAGAGTAATTAAAAGCACCAATCCAACAAAGTTATATTCAACAACGTTTAAGGAAATATAGCATAGTCTAGGTGAGAGATACAACAAAGTAAGACCACGTAAAAAGGCATTTTATTTAGGATTAAAAGAGGTAGTAAGAGTCTATCATTGACCAATGTTATCGAAGATCATTGTTGAAATATCAACACCATTAAGAGAAAGTGGTGTTTAGAAGCAATGTCATTGATAATAGATATCGTGAAGATCATCAAGAAACCTATGTAACGTTGAAACATTGGAAGCCAAGCATAGGAGATTGAGCACCGATATAGTGAGTTCATTTGGTCATATCATTTGGATTACAGTGAAGGGATTATAACTCTGCATCTACAAAGAAGACGTCAATGCCTATGAGTTATTACAAGAAGATTAAGCAAACTGTTGATGCAACCAGGGAAACATTAGCAAGGATAAGGAGGTTTTACAAGCGTTAACATAGTTTAGGACAACCAATATAAATAAGACCAAGAACGAGCATAAAAATAATGGAATGAAATCCATCCACACACACACACATATAGCGCTTATAAAGGTCCATGCCAGCGAGCAAGGAATACATACAACACAAATACATTGTTGGGTAAACATGGTTTGAAGGCTAGTTAACCACGCCAAAAACAATCTTCACTCACTCCTATATTCATGCATGATAGAGTTACAAAAGTGGAAGGTGCATTCATCAATAGCCGTAGGTAAAATACATTTGTTGTACAAGTTCATTGCAGCTGTCGACGCAGACAATGGGTACACAGTGTATTTTGAAGCTACATTTGTTGGAGGGTAAAAGGTGTTAACAACACTACCACGAGGAAGAATGAAAAAAGTATAAGAGAATTATTTTGTGAAATTTAAGTTCTTTTTATTAAAGTGATAAAGGTGTCACATAATGCAAGGATAGAGTGAGAGGATTAGTGCACATCTTCACCCAAACATCCAATTGAAAAATAAGGACAATTCAACCATCTACAAGAAGGAAAGGTGCACAAGATAGTGAAGGAAGAGCAAGAAAGACAACCCTCACAATTAGCATCCATTCCATACAACTTGCTAATCAGAATCAACATTTACAAGGTGAGTGACATTCATTACTATATTGCAAGTTTGATATCCAAGTGCATTAGTAAGTTGAAGAAAGCAAACTCAAGAAAATGGAAGAATGAATGTTACTATATTGCAAGTTTGATATCCAAGTACATTAGTAAGTTGAAGAAAGCAAACTCAAGAAAATGGAAGAATTTAAAGAGTAAAATCAAGGTACAATAAGAAGTATAATATCTTCATGAGAATAGATTAGAGTGCAGATTCAAGAAGATCTTGTAATAGAATTATGTGCAGTCATGTATGCCATTATTGATCATATTTTGGAGCAAATCTGAGCAGAGTTGTTGATCAAGATTTTGGAGTAGACCTGAGTAGAGTTTTTAATCAGATTTGTGAGTAGAAGGTTGGTGCCTTCAGACCTGAGGTTGGTGCCTCAAGGATATTGGTGTCTCTTGTAGGTTGGTGCCTATGCTATTGTAAAAGGATATTGGTGTCTCCTATAGGTTGGTGCCCATAAAATTGTAACAAGGAGATTGGTGTCTCCTATGGGTTGGTGCCCACAAACTTGCACAAGGAGATTGGTGTCTCCTGTGGGTTGGTGCCCATGAACTTGTACAAGGGGATTGGTGTCTCCTGTGGGTTGGTGCCCATAAATTTTATTGAAGAAATATAAGCAATATTTTGTCATGGTTTTCTCCCGAAAGGGTGTTTCCACGTAAAACTCTTGTCTCTTATGTGTGTGGATTTTGTGCATTGATTTATTATTGCATTCATATTATTGTAGTTATTGTTTGGAAAGAAAATTTTTATCTTATACTATTCACCCCCTCTCAGTATAAGCATGTGTTTCTTCAATTGGTATTAGAGTAGGTTCCTTCATGAAAGCCTAACCGCTTGAAGGAAGATCTTACAAGAACACACATGGCTTACCAAGAAGGTTTTTCATCAAGTAGGGCTCCATTATTTGATGGGACTAACTATGCTTTCTGGAGCGTGAGGATGCGAACCTATTTGATGGCACATGGCTACGATATATGGCAATCTATTATGGATGGGTTCAAACCACCTACAACCCCTCCCACGGATCAAAATGGCAAGAAACCATTTGAAAATAATGCCAAGGCAATGAATGCAATATTAAGTGGGTTATGTGAATCAGAGTTTGTGAAAGTCATGCAATGCACCTCAACAAAAGAATTATGGGACAAGTTACAAAGAACATATGAAGGAGACGACAAGGTTAAAATGGCAAAACTTCAAACCCACAGGAGGAAGTTCGAAGACTTAAAGATGAAATATGAGGAAGATATTACCAAATATCTACTCCACATTGATGAAATTGTCAACACCATTCATGGACTTGGAGAAAGTATTGATGACTCTAAGATTATTCAAAAAATCTTAAGGTCACTTCCCATGAGGTTTGATGCAAAGGTCTCGGTAATTGAAGAAATGAAGGATCTTAAAACCTTAAGCATGGATGAGCTACATGGAATTCTTACAGCCTATGAGATGAGGACTGAAAAATATCAAACATCCAAATGGGAGGCCACATTTAAAGCTTCAAAGAAGACAAAGAATAAAGAACCAGAGTCAAGTGAAGAATCGAGCAATGGAGAAGAAGCTAACTTTGTGCGAAGAAATAAGAAGGGACCAAGAAAATACAAAGGTAAGCATACTATGAAATATTTTAATTGTGGTAACATTGGTCACTATGCAGCTCAGTGCCCACAAGCTGGAAGTAGTAGCAGTGAAGAAGAAGAGGAATACAAGAAAAAGAAGGAAAGAAAATTTTATCATGAAAAGAAAAAGAGGCACGGTCAAAGCAAGCATGAGAAGAAGATCTTTCAAAGGCACAAGAAGAGTCTTTATGTTGAGGAAGCAAGCAGTTCTTCCAATAGCAGTGATGAAAGTCTCTCCGATAGTGAAAGAGAAGAAATCCTATTTTTGGCCATGGAGGTGAAAGAAGATGCTCCTATTGTTGAAAAACAAGAAGAGGAGAAAGATCCAGAAAATGAAGAGGAAGCCATAGTTGACATAGAAGAGGAACTTGTTTTTTCTCTTGAAGAGTTGAAGAGGCTTAGAAAGAAGAACTCAAGATTGAAGAATCAAGTACAAGAGGATGAGAAGACAAAGGCAAAGCTTTCACAAGATCTCACCGACTTAAAAGTGAAAATTGAAGAGGCAAAGTGAATTGAAGAAGGTATGGTTGAGCAGTTAAAGGCAAAAGAGTTGGAATGTGAAAAACTGGAACATGAGGTTGTCTCTCTAAGGAAGGAAGTGGAAGAATCTAATGATAAGCTACATCAAAATATTAGGTTTGAGAAAAGCACAAAAATATTGGATGATATTATCAAAGCACAGAGATCTTCGGTTATAAATACTGGACTTGGTTTTGAAGAAAGTCAAAAGAAACAAAAGGAGGAGTCAAGCTCAAAAGGAACAGAGGCATCAAAGAAAATAATTAAAGAAGAGCCTAAGACCTATGCTGATGTGTTGAGAAGTGGAAGCATCAAGAAGGAAGAAAACAAAGCATCATCATGGACCAAGGTCCATCATAGAAACAACAATGAGAGAACCATGCGGCCATATCCTCCAAGGCAATCAGATAGGTTTCAATATTTCTTCCGAGGTTATTGCTTTTCATGTCACCAATTTGGTCATAAAGTTATACATTGTAGGGTCCGTGCTAAAAATTATTTTGGCTTCACCAAGAGGAATTTCAATTCATTTGCACCTCTCATGGACTACAACATCATTTGTTACAAATGTAATAATTTTGGGCATAGAGCTAAATGGTGTAGAACGGTGTTCCCTGAACTTCCGAAATCAAGTAAGAAGGAGGATGGTCAAACTGTTCAAAAGGATATGCCCTCCAAAGTTTGGAAAAAGAAAATGGAACAAGAAAAGGAGCATAGTAAGTTGGGAGTAATTTCACTCCCATCTCATCATTGAATGTCTCAGTTAGAGCAGGTAGTAAGGGGGCGTTGTCAAGTGTCTTATCCTTTAGCCTCGAGAAGCCTTTGCCATTGATGTCAAAGGGGGAGAATTTGAATTTTAGTAAGGGGAGAAGTTTAGAATTTCAGTAAGGGGGAGAAACTTGTGATCCTATTGCAATAAAGGATAGTTTCTTTGCAGGGTTGCCATCAATGACAAAGGGGGAGATTGTTAGAATTATTGAGTTGTCATTGATGTCAAAGGTCGACTTGGTTGATAGCAAACGGTGGATGAATTATTCAAGGCAAATATATTTTCTTCAAGGGTGATGTAATATCAAAGGTTGAAATATTTAAATTAGAGATTTAAATATTTCTAATTGCAAAGGGCAAAAGTTGAAATATTTAAATTAAATATTTAAATATTTCTAATGTGTGCAATGGGAAAAGGTTGAAATATTTAAAAATTAAAAATTTTAAATATTAGATTTATTATATTAATGAAATGCATATATGGGCCGACTTCTAGGGTGCCAAAGAAAGCTGGTACAAATATTTGTATAAATACAAAGCCAAAAAACATTTCAAAAAGACAATTTTCTATTGTGTGTCCTTGATATCTAGAGTAGCGGATGAGACGTTAAAATGGTGAAAGGGATGGAGCATGGCAAACTAAAATGAAACATGATATTTTTGAGGTAGGCAAATTTGAGCATGACCATGACACCATTGAAGAAGATTGCTACCATTTTTTTTGGTGTAAAGGGTAAGTGACGTTGTATATGAAGGTTTAAAATTCAAAGATCACATTAGAGGTAGACACACCAGGTAGTCTTTGCTATGCACAATAAATAGAAATGCATACTAGTCGTTGGGATCCATTCAGCGTCTATTGGAGAAGATCAATTTTAAAACATAAGAAATTGAAGTGCCACATATCCGAAGCCTTCATCAATTCTAAGATTGGGTTGGCATAAGGAGATAGTCATTGTGAATGCCAAGCTGAAAAACAAGAGTAATTAAAAGCACCATTCAACAAAGTTATATTCAACAATGTTTGAGGAAATATAGTGTAGTCCAGGTGAGAGATACAACAAAGTAATACCATGTCAAAAGGCATTTTATTTAGGGTCAAAGGAGGCAGTAAGAGTCTATCATCGACCAAAGTTATCGAATAGCATTGTTGAAATATCAACACCATTAAGAGAAAGTGGTGTTTGAAAGCAGCGTCATTGATAATAGATATCATGAAGATCATCAAGCACCTTGTGTAACATTGAAACATTGGAAGTTGAGCATAGGAGATTGGGTGTCGATATAGTGAGTTCATTTAGTCACAATAGTTGGAATACATAGAAGGGATTATCACTTTGCATCCATAAAGAAGACGCCAGTGCCTAGGAGCCATTACAAGAAGATCAAGAAAACTGTTGAAGCATCCAGTGAAACATTAGCAAGGAGAAGGAGGTTTTACAAGAATTAACATAGTTGAGGACAACCAATAAAAAGAAGACCAAGCATGAGCATTGAAATAATGGAGTGAAATCCACCCATACACACACGTCTAGCACTCATAAAAGTCCAAGTCGGTGAGCAGGGAACACATACAACACAAAGGTGTTGTTGGGTAAACATGGTTTGAAGGCTAGTTAACCACACCAAAAACAACCTTCACTCACTCCTATATTCGTGCATGATAGAGTTACAAAAGTGGAAGGTGCATTCATCAATAGTCATAGGTGAAATACATTTTTTGTACAGGTCATTGCAGCTATCGACGCAGAAAACAGGTACATAGTATGTTTTGAAGCCACATTTGTTGGAGGGTAAAAGGTGTTAATAATGCTACCACGAGGAAGAACGAAAAGGTATAAGGAAATTATTTTGTGAAATTTAAGTTCTTTTTATTGAAGTGATAAAGGTATCACATAATGCAAGGATAGAGTGAGAGGATTAGTGCACATCTTCACCCAAGCATCCAATTGAAAAAGAAGGATAATTAAGCCATATACAAGAAGGAAAGATGCACAAGATAGTGAAGGAAGAGCAAGAAAGACAACCCTCACAATTATCATCCATTCCATACAACTTGCTAATTTGAATCAACATTTACAAGGTGAGTAGCATTCATTACTAAGTACATTAGTAAGTTGAAGAAAGCAAACTCAAGAACAGGAAAGAATGAATGACACTATATTGCAAGTTTGATATCCAAGTACATTAGTAATTTGAAGAAAGCAAACTCAAGAAAATGGAAGAATTTAAAGAGTAAAAGCAAGGTACAACAAGAAGTATAATATCTTCATGAGCAGAGATTAGAGTGCAGATTCAAGAAGATCTTATGATAGAATTATGTGCAGTCTTGTATGCCATTATTGATCAAATTTTAGAGCAGACTTGAGCAGATTTCTTGATCAAGATTTTGGAGTAGACATGAGCAGAGTTTTTAATAATATTTGTAAGCAGAAGGTTGATGTCTTCAAACCTAAAGTTGGTTTCTCAAGGATATTGGTGTCTGCTACAGGTTGGTGTCTGCGCTATTGTAAAAGGAGATTGGTGTCTCCCATAGGTTGGTGCCTACGTTATTGTAACTAGGATATTGGTGTCTTCTGTGGGTTGGTACCCATGAACATGCACAAGGATATTGGTGTCTCCTATGGGTTGGTGCCCAGGAAATTGTACAAGGGGATTGGTGTCTCTTGTGGGTTGGTACCCACAAATTTTATTGAAGAAATATAAGCAATATTTTATCGTGGTTTTCTCCCAAAAGTGTGTTTCCACGTAAAAATCTTATCTCTTATGTGTGTGGATTTTGTGCATTGATTTATTTTTGCGTTCATATTATTGTATTTATTGTTTGGAATGAAAATTTATATCTTATAATGTTCACCCCCCTCTTAGTATAAGCGTGTGTTTCTTCATAATCCTAAGATTAGATCTCATATCATCTTGAGATGTATGGTTAAAAATAAAAAATCAGTTAAGTTAATTACAAAATAGAATCACTTAAGTGAATTTCAAAATAGAAAATCACTTAAATGAATTGAGAAATAGAATCACTTTATCAAAATATCTCGAACCACTTCTAGCACGTTCATATTGAAGCCTGTGCAAGAAGTTCATGTCCGAGCTACATTTCTCAACATTGACAACTTTGTATATTTAAATGGTCTACCTTCTACCAATATTAGTCCATGTGTCAACAATATAATCCTTCTTTAATGGTGTTAAATTATTTGGATCAAGTTCTTTAATGTCTAATTGTTTTGCTACTATGAATTGTCAAATAGAGGTGGATGATAGGGGCGAAGTTCAACATTGAAAATTGGATGCAAACCAAGATAATATGGAATATTTAATTCAAATGCATTTTCTCCCACCTTCTTAGATATGGTGTATGGTCCATAGCAAAGAGATTTTGATCTTCCTATGAGGTCTCGCAAAATATAAAATAGAGTACCTTTCATAGATTTTGTGTGTTTATAATTATAATTTAATTTTATTAAAAAATAATAAATATTAATACTAATACAAAACATATATTTTTAATACTCATAGTTATTTAGTTAAAAAATTCAAGAGTAAATTATGAATTGCAAAAGAAAAAATAAGTATTTCAAATAAAAAATAAAAAACTTGTTATTGCAAATAAAATATTAAAAATCTTTATATTTTTATGAATAATATTAAATTTATTTTATATTTTATCAATGTTATATATATATATATATATATATATATATATATAGTATTTAATTTAACTTATATTTTATATATATTAAGGGGATGTCCTCTTACATTTTTAAAATATTTTAAAACTTAATTGTAAATGTGGACACCCAAGATTAAGGCCAAAACTTAAACTCGCATAAATTCTATTTATAAAGAAGTCATGAAAAATCACATAGATTTAAAGGTCTGTGCCTCTATACCCCTCTTATTTCAATAATCTATCTTGATCACTTAAACTAAAACTCTACTTATATATATTAGGTAAGTTCCATTTAGCTTCGTGGGAGCAGGTCTGTCACCATAAGAAGTGTGGTGGTCTGGGCGTAAAAAAAGTCAAGAAAATGAATAAGGCCTTAGTTGCTAAGTTGGGTTGGAAATTCAAGTCTAATGAAGCGATGGAGTGGGTGAAAATCCTCAAGGCAAAATACAATTTTATCAATTTTCTCTTAGACCCACTTACTTCATGAAGAAGGTTCTCCATTATGACAAATATTTTTAAAATCCAAAGTCTTCCTACGCAACAGTAGTAGGTGGATTATTCATCACAAAAATTTCATGGATTTTTGGAATGATTCATGGTTGGGAGAAAACCCCTTTATTCTGACTAGAGATTTCGTATTCTTGAGCCAGCCACTCGTGCCTTGGGTCTTGTTAAAGTTTTTGATTTCACTATTTATAAGAATGGTCATAAATCTTAGTTTCAACTCCCATCGGCAATTGGAGATTTGGATATCCAATAGGCTTGGTCTCTTGTTTCTAAAGAATTAGGATCATTTGGTTTGGTGATAATGAGGGAGGCTACACTATCAAAGTGGTGTATAATTTTCTTGATTCTAACACTCTATATTTGTTTTCGATCGGGAGAATGTGTTCGAAAAGACTAACTCCTAAAGTCACCTTTTTTTTAGCTAGCTTTAATAAGATTCTTTCCATTGAGAATTTGCTTAAGAGAGGTATGCAAATTTTAAATAGATGCTACTTGTGTGAAATTGATTGGGTGTCATCTACTCATTTTTTGCTCTTATGTCCCTTCTTTCGTGATGTTTTTATCTGCATTCTAGATAAGTTGGGGTGCAGTGGGTGTTTCCTAATTCCTTGGAAATGTTTATTCTACAATGGACTTCTCCTTTAATACCCCTCTTCTCAAGTGCTTGTGGAGATTCCTCCTACCACATATTTTTTGGGACATTTGGAAAGAATGAAATTCCAGGGCTTTAAAAAATTGCAAAAGAGATGCTCCTAGAATAAGGTCTTAGAATCCTGTGGAGTATTGAGAATGTTACCAATGCGTTTCTTTATTTGGGGAGAAATTGCCTAAAGAGTCCTCCTGCTGAACTTTGATTGGAATCTAAGTTTGGCTTCTTGAGGTTTGACCTTGGGCCTCCTATGTCGAATTTAAGGAATAATGTGAGATTGTCATCCCCCCATTGGTTGGCTCAAATTGAATTTAAACAGGGCATCAAAAGACAATCCCAGGATTGTTGGAATGGGTGGCATCATTAGGAAAAACATGAGCGAATTTATTGTGACATATTGTGAGCATTTATCTTCCCAAAATTTCCACTTTATGGAGGCCCAATTTGTTTTCCAAGGCATTAAATTCCTAACTTATTTGGGATATTCAAATGCTGATATTGAAGAGGACTCGAAGAATGTGATTAATATTCTTAATTACACTACTGATCTGAGCCAAAATATCGTAAATATGATGTAGGAGTTGATAAGGTACCTCCAAGGTTTAAATCAATTTAGGGTGGCACATATTCTAAGGGAGGGTAATTTGCTTGCTGACTATTTGGCCAATCTTGGAACCAACCTTCCTGGCTTTATAGTGTGAAGAAATAACTTCTCAACGGATCTCCTAAATCTTCTTAATGTAAAACTCTCTTAAAGTCTATTAGAAATCCGATCAATGGCATTTGAGTATGTTACATCGCCTTTATTTTGAAAGTGTTGGCACTTATGGTAATTTGAATTGTTGGAATATCGCACCCTATGATTGCGATGTTCATCTCGTCCATTGGTGGCCTAGCTTCTGCTCAAGGATAATAATTCTCCATCGCATCTATTATGGGCAGTTGGTGTCGTTCACATCCTTCAATAATTGCTCTTGTTCAAATTCAAACTAGAAGAATGACGCCCATTTTGACTTTGTCCTTCATGAAAGTTGTGTTTCAAATACTCATTGGTGAAAATCTAGAGCTATCTCATCGCTGATCTTACCTCTACTTTGCCTTTTTGGGTTTTCGATCCAACCTTCTTATTTTTGGTGCTGGCAATGTTTCTATGCAGTGTTTATGTTTATCTTTTGTGTCCTTTCTTCTAAGTTAGAGTGGTTGTTTTGTATAGTTGTGTTTTATGGTCTTTGATGTAAAAGGTTGAGGGATTCCTTTTAAAATCCTCCTGTAGTAATATTATCAAAAAAAAATTATAAACCTTAAAATATATATAAAATATTTTAAAGTATTAAAAATTTAATATTAAATATTTAGTGTAAATGTATGTGCTATCTTGTTATAGTTAAAAGTGTAAAGTCACACAAAATAAAATAAAAAATAATCTTTATAATGTCTTGCTTTATAATTAGTTAATAAAATATGATCATATTTTATGATTGAAATTTTTTTCTATAATTAAAATTTCATATATGTTTTTGTTTATTTTTAGTTTTTATTTTTTATTTTTGTAAAGAGGAAGTCAACGACTTTTCTTAACTAAAACTTTAGGTAAAATACAAAATTTTAAAATCGAAACTATTTTATTAGTTTGCCAATAGTTTGGAATTTTTTTTAATAAAAAGTAAAGAGTTTAAGGTTTTGATATATCAATTCAGCTCGCTGTAAATAAGAAAATAGATTACACAAGGACGACGTTGCAGCTGCCGTGAAATGGCCATCAACTTTTGTGACTCTGCATTTGTATGTGAATCAAGTTGCAGGTGACCTGTCGACTTTTCTGTCTGTATCCAACAAAACGATGGTTGTGGACCTTTTCTACAGAATTAAAATCAACTTAATCCACACATATTCCCTTTTCATATCATATCAGTCAAATAATAGCTACAAAACCAACTCTCACTTTCAAATTTCGGCCATCTTCCACAGTGCACGGTACGCTTGTACCTCAAAGTGCGCTTGTCCGGCGTTCTTCACGTAGGACAAACATAACCTTCAATCACGGGGTTCGTTCACGGGACTAAGGTTGTCTGTCCGAAAATGATTCAGAATCTTATTTTAAGTAAACACAAAACTTGCTACGAGAAAATGAAGACAATATATTGTAAGCATAGTTATATATCATAGTTTCAAGACAATCCGGACGATATATTGTACAATATATGATAGTTATAAACTTGTGAGAAAATTTTGGGTTAAAATTTTTGGGTGGTGTTAATTTATAAAGGTAGTAGTTTCTTTAAATCTTTTGAGTGCACGTCAGATTCATAATGACAGTTCGAATCCCAAGCGATCAGTGATTTCCTCCTCACATCGATCCGTGATTTTCTCCTCACATTGGGGTCAACAACAATGAATTGAAATAGGCTTGTGCGAAGTAGCCACTATGGTTTGAACCTTGGGGTTGTCAATTACTAAAATAGTGTGGTTGTAACCAACTCTCCTATGTATTTAAAAAAAAAATAACTTGCAAGAAACTCAGTAGTTTAATTTTGGAGATTTTATCAACAACTCAAAAAACTTAACAAAAATTTGGCAAAAAAAAAAATTCAGAGAATATTTTCAATAAACAAAAAAATTATTTTAAGAAATAAGTGGAAAGCCAAAAAGTTGATTTGGTATTATATATTCATTACAAAGAGCATAATTATAGTTTGAATCAACAAATAAGCTCAAATACAACATAAAAATTGAATGTTTTAAAATAAAAAGCAATTTTTAAACTTTTTTGTTTTTCCTTTTTTTCCCTTGCACTTATGATTGGCCTTGGCTCTAAACTTGCGGGTGAATTTGAGGCTACTCAAGAGGAGTATCATCATGGTACATCTCTTTCAATCCTCTTAAATGTTCTACTTCCTCCTCAAGTGTCTCAATATCCACTATAGTAAACTCTGGATTCATAAAACTCTTGACAATCCAATCACATAGTGAATCTAACTCATCCAATTGAATTGCCCCATAGGATTCACTAGCTTACACTTTTCCTTATGTGAATTTGAACAAACACAAGGTCATTGAGGCACTCTTGGATCAACCTATTACGCTTCTTGGTGGTTATAGCCCTAAATAGAGACCAATTATGCTCACACCCAAAAGTGCTACAAGGCTAACTCAAGATGCTGAAAACCATCCTTTGTAAAGTAGGTTTTTTGGAGCCATTGTCCTCCATAAATCTACAAAAAAAGATAGTTTTTAGAGTATTAATTTACATTTGTAAACTACAAGAGTGTTAACTCCATTTTTTTAATGTTAAACTTTAAAATTTTAAATGCAATACTTGGTCATAAGCTTCACCTTGCTTCATTAGCAAAGGAGGACATAAACAAGCTCCCTCCTACAATATTATATATTTATAACTTAGTAGGGATAAGGTGATGTTTGCCAAGACTATCTGTCATGCTCTTTGCACAAGTATAAAACCCTTTCTAGACCTATTCATAATTACAAAGGCTACTAGTGTATAAGAATTTAGGGTTTAAGAAACACCTTGTAGCATGAATTGGCTGACAAAGTTGCATTGTCCATATCTTATCAATAATATGGTAAATTACTTGAAGCTTGTGTTGGATGCCACAGTAATAATGGTTAATGGCCTCTTTGGCTCTATCCATTACCTCATATAGATAGTCCATGGCTAATTTTTCACCATATACAAGGTGAATAACCCTTACCAAGGGTTCTATCACCTGCAATTAAACAATAAATATTGAAAATTTAGGAAAAGTAATACTCAAGTATAAAATAAGATTTTAAAATTTAAATTTGAACTCAACAAACAAATTGCAATTACCTTGAGAATTTTCTAAATTCTCTCATAAAACTGAATTGTCATACACTTAGTTCCATAGCTGCTACCCCTCCTCTTTTGCATGAAACAATGAGGTGTATCATTCCTTACTCATAAATATCTACTTCAAAGTGTGTGATGTTGGTAGAAGGCTCTACAAGGTAATGAAATTAGAGGTAAATTGAGTGATTTCAGGGCAAAGAATATCCATCCCATCATTGTACTACCTCATGAAGCTAACCACCAATGTGTGATTATAGATAAACCATGTAATGCTCTTCGCCTCTTCTACCACAGTCTTCACCCATGAGTCCTGATATTTTTTAAATATCCTCAAGCATGAGGTCAATGCAATGGGCATCATGTGGGCTTTAGAAAATAGAGGGGTACTTCTCTTTTAGAAGTCTACTTGTAGATACATATGCTATTGTATTATTCACCACTACTTGGACAACATTCTTCACTCCTATTTCTAATAGAACCTCCTCCAACAATTTGAATAATAATTGTGCATAATTTACCTCTCGTAAGGCATCAACCAACTTCAAAAAGACCATGGATCCACCTAAAGCCACCATGAAGTTCAAGAGTATGCAATTTCTTACATCTATTCATCCATAAAACATTATAGTCCTTTTACCTCCATGTAATCCTTTGCTCTTCTACAAGAGCATGCGTGATGATGACACACTCTTCCAATAATGGTCCACTTAAATCATGGATCGAATATCCACTTAAATCATGGTTCGAAGGTGTCTTAACTCATTTGTTAGACTCACTCAATGCCCTCACCGCGACTTCATAATAGGGGTTTCTTACACAATGGAAAATGAGAAAATTTGGATTGAAGTTTGAATTTGAAAATAGAGAGAATAATTTGAAATAAAAATTTTGAGAGTTATAAGAAGAGGAAAAATAAATTGAAATTGATTGGTGGAGAAAAATATTATTAAAAATTAAAGTTGATTAAAATTTGAGTATTTGAAGAAAAGAAGAAGAATTGAAAGATTGAATCTTAAACTTTGGGAGTAATAAGGAAGTCTACATCAAAGGAAATTCAAAATGAATGCATCAAGAATATCATACAAGTTTAAAGGATTAAATTTTATGAGAAGAAATTTTGAAACAGGAATATATTGTCAGAGACATGAGGCAAGATATAGCAAACCGTGTGAAATCCATTAAAATATAAAAATGATAGATGATGATAATTAATGGTATATTAATTATGGTGCAAGAAACCACATGATAGAAACTTTATATTGGTTTGATTCGTTACAAGTGAAAACAAAAATATCAATAAAAATGATTTATAATAAAGTTTATCAAGTACAAGGATCTAAAAATGTAACACTTAGTTTACCATATTCTGAGTGTACCTTATAAAGTATACTTTATATCCCTGAGATAACCAATAATATTATCATTGTATCTCAGTTGGTTGACCAAGAGATAAAATAAGATTGAGGTAATTGGTTCCCACAAGATTGAGATATTTGTAATATATGTGATAGAAATATCACAAATATTTCTAAATCATCTCTTGCCATAGGAGCAAAATCACTTAATCATAGGATGAAGACTAGATGAAGATAGAATCCAAATATTGAAGGCTAAAAGCCTTCACATCAAATAATGTAATATAGGAGGGGTTGATAATATTATATTATTTGGTACCATTGAGTACTATTGTAAGTATTTAGATTAGGAGTGTGTTTAATAAATGTATCAATAGTAGGTTTCAAGTTGTGAAGAATGTTTATGTATCATGTGAGTTATGAGTTATAGTTGTCAAGTGTGCAAGTGTCATGTGTGCAAGTGAAGAGTCATAAGTGATAAGTGTCAAGTGTAGAAGTGAAGAGTCATGTGAGACATGTCAAGATTAGTAGTAAAAATTTATCTGATTATGAGAAGTTTTGTCATAATGTAAGAAAGGCATGTGAAAAGTTGCATCTCATGTGAGTTTGAGGATAACAAAATTTGGGATTATTGAAAAGATTTTATGTAAAGCTATATATTGGAGATAAAGCTCCATACTATGTACCTGAATGAGAACAATTTTGTAATAAAGTTTGTATTAAAATATTTTTTATTATTAATAGAGTTGGGTTTTGTGCAATATTAATGTTGTAACTGTGTGAGATTATTTTTACAATGATTTTACAATCTTGGAAACTTGGACCCATGATATCTTTGGGCTCATTTTCTAACAACTTTGTGTCATTATTGTTTTGAATAGGTTGAAAAGTTGAGGGCATATCGAGGCCACCCTTCCCATAAATTGAACTTGGGTCTCTATTAGTAAAGCCCAATATATTTTTCCATTGTGGTGTCCCTACCCAAATAACTTTGTATCATTATACTAGTTTATTTATTGAAAATGATAATAATGTATACATTGACCATCATAAAAAACCTCATACATAAATTATATTATTATGCTAAATATTAGTTTTATTATTAATTTCATGGTTGGATGTATGAATACTTAATAAAATGAATTGAGTCACATGAATATTATTTATTATTTTCCATTAAAATAATATTATAGTGAAAATATTATCATATTATAAAACACATATTTGATTAAATTAAAACAATCTTATAGTGAAAATTTTATCATATTATAAAACACATCTTTGATTAAGTAAATTATTCACCAAATGTTTAACAAAGACATGAACATGAGATATAAACCCATGTTAGCATCCCATGAGAATGTGATTAAAAAGACTATCTAGTGTAAATCTTTTTAAATATGTTTAAGACCTACTTGGATTATGTTTAGTTGGAAAATATTATTTTCAACTTAAAATGCACTACAAGTTATATAAATCTCTACATGTATTTTATTGTCTAGACTTTTTCTTCAAAAATTGATTCAATATAGGTTATGTTATTAACAAAGAATAATACTTCAATTTTCGCATGGATAAATTTTAGTTTAATACATTAATTTTAACATTTAATTGTAGACCTATGATGCTCTATATTTTCTTTTTAAATATTTTTCTTTATGTAACATATCTAATCACTTTATAATTATTTTAAAATAGTTTTATATTTTTATTGGTTTTTTAATACACTTTTAAAAATATATCATTTATTTAATACAATAAACATTAGTTCTTAAATAATAAGATTCAAATTTTAGTTTGAAAATTTTGTATTTCATGCATTTGTATTTTTAAAACTAAACCCTCCTTTGTAGCTACCTTAAAAGGAAAAGGTAAGGTCTCAGATCAACCTTATCCTTGGGCTATGAATTTTTTTCCAAAATTCAATAAGAGACTTTTAGCTAAGGATGGGGTTCTCTCCATTCTAGTTAATGATATTGTTATAAAAAAATTATTCTATAAAAAATCATATTATAGTAATAAAATCTATACTCTCTTTTTCCATTAATTTATTTTATATCTAATTCAAACTACTGAATATGAAACATCATATCATTATTTATTTTCAATATAAAATTCTATCACATAAATATAAATTTGTTAAATTAGCTTCTATAGACTACGGGTGGATAAACACTTGAATAAACAAAGCTCATATGGTGTAATAAATCTTGTTCTTATGTTTAATTATATACTTCTTGTGGCATGCATAAATTTTTTGTTCCATATCATAAGTAATGTGCATTCTAGGAGGAAACGTTCCAATTCCCATCACTTTTGATGACTTGAAATACAATTTTCTATTAAATTTTTTTTATCATATTTTATTTAATATATTTATTCATTTCTTGTATATATATAAGTTTGTAAACTTTTATTTTATGTAGATCATGCTATGAAATTATATTACAAATATATGGAATTTAAAGTTGGAAAGCAAAGTCCAAATCTTGTGAGGAGTGGGAGCTGGGGGAGGAGTAATATCAAGAGATGTTGTAGGTATGGATCTCGAAGTAGGTTTAAAGGTGGGGATACAATATGAGATAGGTTTGGGAAACATCAGAAGTCTTGACAAAGGGCCAAATTTCAAGGGTTAGGTGGATGGGAGTGTAGGCATGCCAGGGGTAGAAGGTAAAAACTAAACCCTCCTTTGTAGCTACCTTAAAAGGAAAAGGTAAGGTCTCAGATCAACCTTAGCCTTGGGCTATGAATTTTTGTCCAAAATTCAATAAGAGACTTTTAGCTAAGGATGGGGTTCTCTCCATTCTAGTTAATGATATTGTTACAAGAGATAACATGTTGGATTTGCAAAGAAACCTAATTTGTGGGAGTGTGATTAGATCTAGCAACTTGAAGAGTTAGATCAAAAGTAAATGGGATTTAAAAGAGGAAGCTTTAGTCAATTTTATGTCAAAGGATTTTTTCTTAGTAACCTTCATCCAAGAGTATTATAATCAGGTCTACATAGGAGGGCCCTAGATTTTGGGTAATGTTGGTCTATCCATGCATTATTGGTTATCGAGGTTTAACCCTCATACAAAAATTATTATAAAAGTCTTGGTGTGGTTATGGTTCTTCAGCTTACCCTTGGAATTTTTGGTATAGGTATTTGAAAATAACAAAAACACTTTGGGGAATTCATTTTGGTGACCTATAAAACTACAAATAAATCCCAGGCTATTTTTGCTCGTATCTATATGAGGATAGAGCTACAAAAAACCCTTATTAGAATAATTAATTTAATTTCATGTCTAGGTAATCACTGTCAAGAGGTTAACTATTAAAATATACCCTTTCAATGTTACATCTACCTTGCATGTGGGTCCTTGGAAAGCTTTTGACTAGCGAAGAAACAACCACCAAAAGAGGACCCTTAGGCACTAATGAAGGAAAAGTCACCATAAGACTTTTTTGCTATGGAGTTGAACCTACAAAAGAAAATGTAACATATAGAACTAGAATTGGAACAAATAAAACAAGAGATTTTAGGAATAGTAGAGAGGAGGAAATAGTTCCAGAGATACAATATCCCATGGATATTCAAATGTTCTCTCATCAAATATTCCTCTTCAAACTTTCTTCAATCCTCTTCCACCAATCTCTCTCATGTTCAATATCTTTTGCAATCCTCTAATATCTCTGCTTCCAAGTTCAACAATCCTTCAAATCCAATATTACCACAATAAACTCAAGTTTTTATCTTTTAATTCTCTCTTTCTCTCCACCCTGTATAAATCTAACTAAAGTGGCTCTGATAACACTGTTAGCAAATGAGCCTATATATATCATAGGCCCAAGTTTACAAGATTGTAAAATCACTTAAAAAATAATCTCACGTAATCACAACACCAATATTGCATAAAATACAACTTTATTAATAACAAAAGATCTCTTAATACAAACTTCATTACAAAATTGTTCTCATTTGGTTACATAGCATGGAGCTTTATCTCCATATATATATATATATATATATATATATATATATATATATATATATATATATATATATATATATAGTTTGTGGAAAACACCCCAAATAGGATGTCACTTTTGGATAAGTCCCAAGGAGACGTAGGTATCTATACCACCAAAAACGGCCATGGCTCACACCTGGCCTGCCCCCTTTAGCACACTCAACGAGAATGCCTAAAAAAACAAAAAAAATAACAAACAAACACAAAAAACACACACAAAAAAAAACAAAGACAACCAAACAAACAAACAAATAAAAAATAAAAACCACAAAATAAACAAAAACAATATAAAAGCATAAAAAAAAAAAAAAACTAAAAAAAACAAACAAATAAATAAATAAAAATAAAAAATAACAACAAAACACAAAACACATAAGAAAATAATAAAAACAATAAAGCACAAAACACAAAACACATAAGAAAATCATAAAAACAACAAAACAACACACAAACACTTAAAAAAAACAAAAACACAAAACCCAAAAAAAACATGAAAAATAACAAAAACACAAAAAAAGAGAGGAAAAAACACAAAAACATAAAAAACACACACACCCCTCGAAAAACTAAAAGAAAAAAGCAAAAAAAAAAAAACAAAACACAACTACAACCTTTATAGGCGAAAATACTTTTAAGGTAAAAGATCCAACAGAGGAAAAATAAGAAATATATGTCTAAGCTAGGGAACTAAAATACCCTAACGGAACCAAAGATAAGCAAAAAAAAAAAAAAATGAACTAGGTACCTCTAGTACTGGAGCCATCCAAAGAAAGGATAAAAAGTAGAGCTTCTCTTATTTGTGAAGCCCACCATCTAGGAGGGTGGTCGTACCAAGTAAGATCACATTTGTCCAATGCCTAATTAGCTAAAGCATTAGCACTCTTGTTTTGTTATCTAACCACATGATTGTAATTCACTTTCAAAAAGCCCATTTGGATTAATTGTATCTTCTTAACAATATTCTCCAATCAACCTTATGATTCTTAGAAGGAGTCTTCAGAAGATTAATCATGATTTGGGAGTCAGATTCAACCAACACCTTTTCCCATTTAA
Source organism: Wollemia nobilis (assembly GCA_028583015.1). Taxonomy (NCBI): domain Eukaryota; kingdom Viridiplantae; phylum Streptophyta; class Pinopsida; order Araucariales; family Araucariaceae; genus Wollemia; species Wollemia nobilis. Next base: position 15,176,488 of record JAQPPZ010004166.1, read on the forward strand.
CCTTAGTAGCCTCTTGAAGGCCTTTGAGGATACCATACCCCTCAACAAGATTATTGAAAAGGATACCAAAATTCTCAACAAAAGTGAAAACCAAGGAGCCATATGAAAGTCTACCAATTCCTCCTACACTAGCTTTTCTAGGGTCCCCATAAAAAGCTCCATCGGTATTTATTTTTTCATAATTCTTAAGAGGAGGCTTCCAATTCCTTGTTCTTTCCATATTGCAATTACTCACATTCCCTTTAAGATAGTTACCCTTAGAACAATTAATATTTAATATTTGCATCACTTGATCCCATCTTGGGTGGGAGTTTTGAGCATGATTAAGAATTTTTTGGACTGATTCAACTAAGTTGGCAATGGTCTTTTTCCAGATATAGTGAATATCCTTTCTTTCTTGATTGAAAATTTGGTTGTTTCTTTCATTCCAGATATTCCAATGTAGAATGGTAGAACCCATCCAAACTAACTGCCTAATGAAATGATCAACACCCTCTTGATTAGGCCAATCCCTCCAAATTTTTTCTAAAGTAGAAAATTTGGACCATTGTAAGCCAAGTAAGATGGTCATTATCCTCCATAGCTCAGAGGCTAAGGCACACTCAATAAAAATATGGCTAAGAGTTTCCACATTCTCTCCACACATTTTGCATCTAAAAGGGCTATGAAAAACACATTTCATAAATTGCTCACTAGTTAGCACCCTACAATGCAATAAAATACAAGTAAAGAACCTCACCTTAGGCCAAATATTTTGAGCCTATAACTAAGAAAATATGTCATAAAATTGGTTGGGATTATTATAGCATTATGTCAAATAACCTTGAGTAACTGAATACTCACCCTTAGTTGTGTTGCTCCATCCAAAAAAATATTTATCATGGGACCAAGAGAGAGATCTCATATGCAAGATGCGTTGTATGGCTTGTCTTTGAATTTTTGGAATTTGAATAGGTTTGTCCTCAATAGGGATTTAATATCTACCAAACTCTAAATTACCAGTATTGTATCAACAATAATTAGCCACCTTTATCCAATTAGCTCGGTGAAGCTCCTCCATCCAAGGCCTCCAATCTAGAAACCGAGTTATCAAAGCTTGGTGACCATCCCAAAAATCTATCCAAAAATTTACCTTCTTGCCATTATGAATGATCCAAAATAACTTTTTCTTAATGAAATCCTCACCAGTATTAAGAACCGCTAAAATGGGAGAACCTTTGGTAGGCAATTGATAGAAAACAAGGTCTTCAGGAATTTTGTTCTCAACATATTTAACATTGAAATTATTGGCCCAAAGGGCATTGGGGTTATGTAAAATCCTCCAATACAATTTAGCAGCTAAAGCTTTGTTGTTATTAATAGCATATTGGAATCCTAACCCCCCTTCATTCTAAGGAAGACATAAAGTATCCCATTTCACCAAGGCCTATTTTCTTTTCTCCTTAGTACCACTATAGAGGAACCTATGATTAATGTGACCCAATTCTCGAAGAACAACCTTTGGGATATTCAACACAGTAGAAACATAAATGGGTATGGCTTGAAGGTTAGATTTTACCAAGGTAATTCTACCCCCAAAAGAAAGCCATCTATTGGTCCACTTTCCAATTTTCTTCTTAACTTTATCCAACAACCAATTCCAGTCTTTATTTTTTTGTCTTTAAGTATTGATAGGGATGCCTAAATAAGTGATCAAAAGGGAGGTATTATTATATATTAATTTATCCAATACCATGGAATCTTGTCTAGTAAAGCAATGAAAGAAAATTACTTTAGACTTGTTTTCATTGATCAATTTCCTAGTATCCTTATAAAAATAGCTAATGATCTACTTAATTTTAGAAACTTCCTTAACTGTAGCTTTACCTAACAGAGCAGAGTCATCAAAAAATTGAATATTCCAATATATAGCTTTACATAAAAACTCTTCAATAATCCTAACTTTTTTTCTCCTCAAAATCATAGGATATGCAACCTTTAATAAGCCTTTCTTACAGTATGACAAATCCTTTCATGGTTACATAACTTCATACTTCTAATCTTGACACATCTCACATGACTCTTCACAACTTGACACCTACTATTGACACAAATATTAAAAACACTCCTAATATAAATATTTACAATAGTACTTGATGGTACCAAATAATGTAATATCATCAACAAAAGTTATATTTAGTAGAAAGATACAAGTTAAATATTTTAAGTTCAAATGTATATTCATTCTAGGAAACAATATTCTACAATGCACTTACATTTTTTAAAGAAGATTAAGAAAATATCCAAGGATTACATAAATTATTTTAAAGGTATTTTAAAATTTTATATCATATTCAAATTTAGAGTGTTTATTTATATCAAAATGTAAAATAAGTTATATAAAATAAAATCACATGACATTAGAATAAAATCAATCAAAATGCTACCAATAAAGAAGTGACCAATGTTTTCATACGAAAACTAAGGGCCTTATATTAACATTTACAAGGAATTTTTTTTTTCTTTGAATTAGTTATACTTTGAAAAATCATCTATGTATAGTGTTGTTTAAAAGAAGAAATATCTAAGAGGAAAAATGAATACTTGGAATGTATAATCAGTTTTGTAACCCAATTAAATTAAAAGAGAAAGTTACATTGAATCTCAATAGTTTACAAGAGATAATAGACATCAACGAAATATACCATGATACTTATATGCCAAAAATATAATTACTTTTTTATTATCAAAATATATTGCAAAAGGAAGAGCCATATTGAGTTTGAGAATCTAGGGAAAGAAGGTTTAATAAAGACAATAGAAATACAAAATATTTTTATATTATAAGTAAAATAAATTTATTTTCTTGTTAAATGAAAAATATTTCAAGTCTATATGGAATAAATATCAAGGAAAAAGAAGATATTAGGAAGTAATAATTAAGTATTTCAAAGAAATTATATCAGATGTTGGGAAATATAAGGAGACTTACGTAAATATCTACAAAATATTCTAGCATTTACCTAATAAAGGTAAAATAGAATCTTGATGAAAAAGATATATGTGGAGGAGCTATAAGAGGGGTTTTTCTCTTTTTATCCTGATAAGGCACCTAACCCTAATGGATTTACTACAATTTTTTCAAAGATATTAAGATCTATTAAAGAGTTATATGTCAACTATGGTTGAAGAGATTAGGAAAAATAAGAATAAACTAAAAAGGGATAGGTCGATTGGTAGTGACTAAGTTCTTGTCGACGATTTGCCCTAGTTCAATTCCCTAGAGGATCAGGGGTCTCATTGACTTCATATTTTCCTAGCAGGCTAGGGATTATAGAGGTTCCCTATGTAAAAAAATAAACAACAACAATAATAATATTATAATAAGTGATATCAACACCATATTTATTGCATTAGTCCTAAGAAAGGTGTAAAATTATTTTGACAATTTTTGTCCTATAGGTATTTGTATTATAACTTATAATATAATTTCAAAAACTATGGAAAATGGATTGAAAAACATTATAGATTATGTTATATTAAATAAAGAAGGTGATTTTGTTCTCTATAAATTTTTTTACTATGATATAATCATTAATCAAGAGACCATAAATTCTCTTCATTCTATGAAAAAACTAGATATGAGATTTTAAATTAGATATGAACCAAGCATGTGATAGAATTTACTAGAGTTTCATAGATGATATTCTTAAAAAACTTAATTTTTATCAAAGCTGGTGTGAATGGATTAGATGTTGTTATATCACTTTAAGATATATTTTGATTAATAGTTTCTATTGGATACTTTGAACTATTCTATAGAGTTTGCAAGGATGACCCACTTTCTCCTTATCTCTTAATCATTTTTACTTAGATATGTTTTTGGTAAGTTAATAGGTATTATATTATACCGAGAAATTATGAGGCTCCCAAATGCATTTTACAATAGCAAAAATCTGAGGAATAACAAGCTTTAACCTTAACCCAAGAGGAAATACACAAAACCCTTAGTATAGCAGGTAGTTATTCACCTATTACATCGGCAGTAAACACTACATCACACAAAGGAAAGGGAACCTTCCTTCACTACTGAAAGGAGAACAACAAAGCCATCACACAACAAAAAAGCCCTCTAGGCACAAACCAGAAAAAACAACATGACCATTTCCAAAATGCCTAGTTTTTTAAAGATGATGAATCCCAGCAGTCTCAAGTCTACTGTCTCGTTATTGGAGCACACCTTGCCTATCTTCAATGTAACGTCTCTGAAAATATTTTGGTGCCAATGATCTTTCCACGCATGTATCTAAAAATATTTTGGTACCAATGATTTTTACTTAGATATTATGCAAAGTCATCTCAAGGGTAAAAATAAAAGGAATTTTCAAAGGTATTTAGGTTGCAACAAACAATCCCTTTGAATTTCATCTCTATTTTACGTGTGATGATTTTCTTGTAGGTCATCCCTCAATCAATGAGGCCATGGATTTGAAATCAATATTGTTATGTTGTGATAATGTAATTGGTTAATACTATAATATCTAGGATCCTTTTCAATAACACAACCCTAGATTTACAATGGATTATTAAGAAAATTTTAGGTTTTAATATTGAAAATTATCATCAATTTATCTAGGTAGTCCTTTTTCTAATAAAGAAAAGAAGATATTTTGGATTTTGGATATAATTAAATCTTATCGAAAGGTAACTTCTTAAATTTTCTTGGAAGGCTACAACTCATAAATACTACATTGCAATCTATTTCTATATATTTGATATCACTTTTAATATTGGCAACAAGTGCAACATCTAAATTTAATAATATTTAATGATATTTTAGCTAGAAAGGATCTAACAAAAAAATAGGTTTCCTATTTGAGAGGGGGATATGATTTACAAAGGAAATAAAGCCTATGAAATTGTAAACTTATGAGTTTGGCATTTGGGCAAAATTTGGTTAGATATTATTCAGAGTTCAAGAGTAGAGTTGAGAAAAAAATTAGTTCAAGAGTAGAGTTGGGATAAAAATTAGTTCAAGAGTAGAGTTGAGAAAAAAATTAGTTCAAGAGTAGAGTTGGGAAAAAAATTAGTTCAAGAGTAGGGTTCAAGAGTAGAGACATAAGTCAAAATATTAGTGTGTCAAGGGAAATCCAACTTGCTTTGACCAGAGCATGTTACCTCTTTGAAGGGGAATTCATTTCCCCCAAGGTTTAGGCATGGCCAGGTTTTGGTTAGCATTGATAAATCCAAAGTTCAATGGTATCTATTCCTTCAAGGGGTATATGCTAGTGTGAATCTAACAAATGGCTTTCCTAGGCATAATGTCTTAACATTAAATGTTCATCTATCTAATATAATTCCAATATTATAGTGATAGTGCAACTTTAAAATGACAATGATTAACTTACTATCAAATGATTATGACTATGCAAAATAGGAAGTAAGGTTAAACAACAAACTTACAAGTGTGTGAAATTTTAAACAGTGCTAAAAAGATGTAAGTTTAAACCATGTAAACCATAATTACCAAATTATCATTCATTACATTTCTTTTTTATCACATATAACATTAATGACTAACTTTCAACTATAAGGAATTTTAACAAGGTAGAAAATATATTTTAATGTTTTAAACTGAAACTAATCTACTCTTAAATCTAAATAGGTTTCACAAAAAAAATCAAAGGTTTAAGGGCAAGAGAAAATAAAAGAAAAATAAACAAGCCTATACTTTCCTGATTTTAGTTTTGATCTGATAAAGCAATAATTCTGATTTAAAACCAATTCCAGCCTAACTAGTATTCACATAGCCTAAGGTTTGAGATGATGCAATCTTTAGAGAGGAAATAGGCTATGAAATAAATTGAATGTAACCACCATCATCATAATAAAATTAAACACAAAATTTGAAAACCCTTGGATTATAATGATAAGCATGTAGTACATTTGGTTCGGATTTCAACAGAGCTCAAAAACAATACTAGGTTTAGTTTAGAAAAATAAACAATTAATAAACTAAGGGGTCAACTAATGGAAGGTTTTTGAGCCTTCTAGCTATATAGTGGACTAGTATTTATATATTTTTTTACCTCACTTTTACAATTTTTAATTAATACTATATTCCTTCCAATGGAGTGTATCAAATCTTGGAGTTTATCTTCATTTATTTTGCAATGTAATCTTATTGTGATCATATTTGGTTGTCTTTAAATAAGTTCGGGCTTACTAGTGTTTATTGGCTAAATAGTTTGGCTTTTTATCTACTGATCTTGCAAGTGGGTTGGGTATTAACTCTACAAAACTTGGACACCTTTTGTATCCTCACACCATATTACAATTTTTGAAGTCATTGTATCTATTGTTTGCAATAAGAAAGTTGAGCTTTAGTTCTCATTGCATTCATTTTTGTAAATTTGTGTCTACCTATTCAATATTAAAACACTCTTGCCCAATATTTATACTCATTCATGACATGAGTTCCTTGGAATCACCTCTTGACCATGCCTCATTAATTTCTAACTTTTGTAGAGTTTAGGGTTGACTTGAGTAGTCGATTTCAAGTAATTTAATTTTTCTCTATCATCCACTAGTGGAAGGATTTTTTTTTTTTTTTTTGTGCTCTACATATCTATGTCCATCTAGCTGGCATTAAAATTCCCTTGTTCAACATCTTAGAATTTTGAGCAACTATGTCAAATAATCTACACAAGAATTTTTTTTGTAAGGCAAAGTAAAAAATCATAGACATTAACTTTATTTATTTATTAATTTTTTAACTTATTTATTTGTCGATTCATTTATCTATAAATATATGTGTGTGCACACTTTTTCCTCTATTTTCTCCATTTTCCAAAAATTTTCTTTCGCCTCGTTGGCAACATTCTATGTTTCCTAGCAATTCTTTGTAGTTTTTGATATTTTTTCATGTTTCTTGGCAAGTCTTTGCATGTTACGACAACATTCTACAGTTTTCGATGGTTTTTTTTAATGTTTTTCAACCTTTCTTTGTATTTTTTGGTCATTTTCCATGCTTTTCAATAATTTTTAACATTTCAAAAAATTTCTTTCATTTTCTAGAAATTTTACAATTTTGGGCCATTTTCTGTGTCTTTCTCTACTTTTTGGGGCCATTTTCTATGTTTTTTAGCAACTTCCTACATTTTCAACAATTTCTTGCATTTTTTTAACAATTTTCACCATTTTTGGTAATTTTGCATTTTCCAACAATTTTTACCCTTTTCTATAGTGTTTTCCTTCTTCTACACCTTCCTTCCTAAGGTAATGTTGGTTTCATTTTATTTCCTTCTCGAGCCACTGACTGCTAAGATTCAAATTTTTTCAATGAATCATATTTCCTTATTTTCTTCAAATTCCTATGGGTCGTTCAATTTTTCATGTGACTATATTTTTTAGATTCCATTTTGGCAATTGATTTACTTCACTTCAATATTTATTTCTTTGTAGGCCATTGATTGTTGAGATCGGATGGTTGGCAGGATTTTAGTTCCATTAGCAATACTTTTAATCTAATCGAAACCCCGATGGAAAGCTAAGGCAAAGTCAATTGCACAAGAGTGTGGATTAGAGTTTCATAGTATTAAGACAAAACACCTTATAAAAGAACAAAAACCAAAACCCTAAGAAACGTTCAAGGTGGCATTGCACACAAAATAATGCTAACTAGAATTGTGGTGAAGAATGAATAAAAGACTACACTCAAAAGATCCATTTGGCAATTGATTGACTTCACTTTAATCTTTATTTTCCTACCAACCTTGATTATTTGGTTTGGGTAGTTGGTGGGGCTCTAATTTCATTGGAAACACTTTTTATCTTTATTTCCATGCAAGTTGTTCGATTTCCCCTTTTGTTGCTCATATTTTAGATTCCCTTTGGTAATTAATTGACTTTACTTAAATCTTTAGTTCCCCATGGGTTGTCGATTGTTGAGATCAAATGGTTGGAATTTTTTTAATTTCATTGGCAACACTATTAATTTGTTTTTCTTATGGATCACATGAGTTGATACTGCTAATTAGAATCCCAAATAAAAACTAAGGCATATTCAAGTGTAAAAGAGTATACACCATAGTTCTAAAGTAGTATTAAGACAAAACCAATTACAAAAGGATAAAAATAAAAACTCTGAGAAAATTTCAAGGTGGCATTGCATGCAAATTTTTTTTAACCAAGATTGTGATGAAGAACAAATAAAAGACCGCATGAAAAAGGGCCTTTTGGAATTTGATTGATTTCGCTTCAATCTTTATTTTCCCATGGATCCTTTATTTTTGAGATCATATGGTTGGTGTGAATTTACTTTCATTTGTAGGACTTTTAGTCTTTATTTTCCTACGAGTCATTAATTATTGAAATTGAATGATTGGTAGGGTTTTTAACGCTCTACCTTTTATATTTTTATTTGATTATTTGTGGTCCATTTATTATAATATTAGATGATTGATAAAGTATTAGATGAAGAACGCAAGCTTATACTGATAGGGGGGGTGAAAAGTATAATACCACTTTTTACTTTCTTTCCAAATCAATATCAATTAATGTCCTTAATTGCAATAACCAAATATAGTAGTGTGCATTAATAAATCAGATAACAGTAGTAAGCAAGAGCACAAGTCACCACACACAATTGAGACACAATATTTAATGTGGTTCCCCTAATGTGGGGTACTCCACCAGATAATATCCTTATAATATTTCACACATAAATAAGGATCCTTATCCAATACAATGATTTTTTGGATATCCTCAAATCTAGGCAATAAAAAGTTCACATAGAACTTGTAAAAATATGAATAACAAGCTCACACAAAACTTGTCCAAAATTGAATAACAAGTTCACATAGAACTTGTCCAAATCTGAATAACAAGCTCACAAAGAACTTGTCCAAACCTGCTCTAACAAGCTCATCAAGAACTTGTCCAAATCTTCTTTAGCAAGCTCACTAAGAACTTGCCCAAAATATGCTCCAACAAGCTCACCAAGAACTTGTTCAAATCTTCTCTAGAAATCTCACCAAGAACTTTCCCAAATCTGCTCTAGCAAGTTCACCAAGAACTTGCTCAAATCTGTCCACAAATATGTCCTAAAACTACCCACAAAGCTGTCCACAAAGCTATCCCAAAACTATCCACAAAGCTATCCCAAAACTGTCCATAAAGCTTTCCACAAATCTGTCCCAAAATTATCCATAAATCTTTCCACAAAGCTGTCCCAAACCTGTCCATAAAGTTGTCCTAAAACTGTCCACAAATCCCAAAATTGTCCACAAAGCTGTCCCAAAACTATCCAAAAAGGATGTCCCAAAACTATCCACAAAGGTGTCCCAAAATTGTCCACAAAGGCCTTCTCAAAGGCTCAATCAATCATGCTCAAGTAGCACTCAAATATCATCCACAAATATATCAAGTAAAATATCAAAGATCAACTCAACAATGAATGGCAATGTACTCTTCAATGGATGACAACAATAATCCACAATGATCTCAACTCAACTCAACTCAAATCAACTCATAGAAGCATAAAGATAATTGTTAGAGACTCAATATGTTCTAAGCTCAATCTTCAACTCAACTCAACTCAAATCAATCTCAACTTAACTCAAGTCAACTCATAGAAGCATAAAGAGAATTGTTAGAGACTCAATATGTTCTAATCTCACTCTCAACTCAACTCAAGTCAACTCATAGAAGCATAAAGAGAATTGTTAGAGACTCAATATGTTCTAATATCACTCTCAACTCAAATCAGAATTATGGAATAGTTTGTTTCATGGAACTTGACCAATCACCTCACACAATCACTTGACTAAGCCCGATCAACTCAACTCAACCAATCACCACAAGGGACTACTCTTTCTCACAAAAACCCTAGTCCAAGCATGTATCAACCGAGTCAAATGTTTCCAACAATGCTTAACCATAAATATCACATAACAATGATACTCATGTTCTTTTCAAGTTCTTTCACAACCAATGGGCTTCAACAACTATGCTTATAAAACAAGGTTTAAACACAACTCTCAAACCAGAAAACCTTGAAGCATTCAACCAACCACTTTCGAAAAGAAAACCACAATCAATCATTTTCACTCCAATGATATTTTAGAAATCAACCACCATAAAAAATCAATAGGAGAATGTGTCCATACCTTTTTTGATGCCAAGAAGTTGTCCAAAAAATCTGCCACACTAAACACAACTTTCCTTTCCAATCTCAATAAGGGTTAGTGGACTTCAAATAATAATCACAAGATAAACATAACTCAATTTACAAATTTTTACTCTAACTTAATAAACACACCCACCAAATTATTTTTTAATAAAAACACTTATAAAAAATAATAATCAATAAGGCTCTCAAAAAAAATTTATAACTCCTTATTTCTCCTAAATCTCAATTTTCAATTTCATGAATATCAAAATAAATCAACAACTCATCCACATCTGAAATAATAATCAAGGCCCTTATAAAAATAAAGTTTAATTAAAAAATTTAATTATTCTTTAACCACCTTATAACTCCTATCCTAGGGCATCAACGAAATTAATTTGAGAAAAAATTAATTACCTCCTCAAGGGGATTCGAACCCCCACCTTGCACACATCGCGAGCGCCTTAGTCACGGTTAAGGTTGTCACATGAGCTAGCCTCTCATTCGAAAGGAAAAGACACGACGTGCCTTAAGTCCTTCCTCCATTCCACACAAACCAAAAGCGCTTCGAGCACTTTCCTTCCAATGCCTTTGAATGCAGTCAAGGAGATTTGAACCTTGACATAAAGCGCTGCCACACTCCTTAACAAAAAACCAATTGCCAATGTGCCACTCTGCCTACAATGTCTTGGAATTTCGATCAACCTTGTATTTTTTCACTATCTCCCTTTTCAAAATAAATTTCGCATAAACTCTCTTCGGATGCTTAGCCAATGATTAACATGAGCAAGGATTAATTTCAAATGAACCTTAGGATCCCCCTTTATATAGTCTTCTCCTCATTTTCGATGACATCAGCACATTATTGATTTTCCCTCTTTCTTTAGACGTTGGCACTAACTTTAATTTTAATTTTAATTTTAAAATTTAAATTTAAACTAAATATTTAAAAATAAATATCTCTATCACTAGGACAACTTTTTCGACAAAACAAAAGGCCAACCTGGGTTTTAAGAAAAAACCATTTCAAATCTGCCATCCATGGTTTTAAATAAAACCTTTTATTTGGCATGCATTGGTTTTCACAAAAATCTTGATTTTATCCATGCTTTCCAAAATATCATTTGCTCATAAAAAATCAAGGTGATCCATATGACATCAATGATTCATGTGACATCATTGAAAACATAAAATAACTCAAATTTCCAACAATCTCCCCCTTTGTCATTGATGGCAACACCTCTAAAGCAAAAACCACAATCACTGCAAAAACCATCTCTGATAATCAAAGTTGCTCCCCCTGACTCAATAATATCTATGGAGGTTGCTCCCCCTAACTCAACACTCTCTTTGGAGGTTGCTCCTAAAGAACACAAGCTTATACTGAGAGGGGGGTTGAATAGTATAAGATCACTTTTTACTTTCTTTCCAAACCAATATCAATTAATTTCCTTAATTGCAATA